>CAWUFW010014078.1:0-434229 GCA_963921515.1 Calotriton arnoldi
TCGGCAGGATCCGCGCACCCTGAGCGCATCCTGCCGATTTTTTTTTTTTAAATGCTTTTTTTGCCCAGGGGGTCCTTGTGGGACCCCCTGAGCAGGCCTAGGGGGTTAGGGTGTTTCTACCCTGCCCCCTTTGTGCGCTTTGCGCACTTGTTTCTGTCCCTCGGTTCTACCGAGGGACAAAATGGCTGCCAACACTTCCTGAATTGGAATGTTGACAGCCAGCTGACAGCCAATTAGCATGCAGCTCGTGATCGGGACGGTGCGCGCAGGGTGCGCTGAGGGTACGCGGATCCAACGCGCCCATAGTTATATATGTGACTTTACTTGTGAATTTCTCAGGAACTACTGAATGGATTTACACCATTTAAGCAAAAGGCACGACACTGTACCAAGGGCTACCTCTTTGCCAAATTTGGTGTAATTCCGTTCAGCAGTTCGGGCTGTAGCTGCGACTAAAGGTTCCTATGGAAAAATGAATGGGGAAAACGCGTTTTGGGACCCACCTTTTTTCTCGGCCCCCGCTTGACGAATCAACCCGAGACTTTCAGGGTAGGAGCGGAGCGGAGCGCCCCAACAAGTTGGAAGCTTTCGCGAAGATTCGTCAACCGGCGCAAGAGTTATTTCAAATAGAATGTCGCGGATTTCCTATGGATAATAGGTCCTAACTATAACTATCTACTGGCGACCGCCAGTAGATAATATATATATATATATATATATATATGAAGCAATTTTCACCTTTTGGCAATAACGGTCGCACACGCTCAGATTTCAGGTTTTGTGGCGGTTTATTCAAGCAAACAAAACTCTGGGCATGGCAGAGTTTTGTTTGCTTGAATAAACCGCAACAAAACCTGAAATCCGAGCGTGTGCGACCGTTATTGCCAAAAGGTGAAAATTGCTTCATATTCACCGGCGTGGCCCTGCCGGAGGGTAACGCACCGCCCCTGAAAGGAGCGCCGGCGTCCACACTGAGGGCTGAAACTTGAAAAATATATATATATATACATAGATATATATATATACATACATTTACATTTAGCTCTGTAAAGAGTTAATAATTCCTTCAGTAGGTAGATATAGTTAGGACCTAGTTTCCATATGAAAAGCATTTTTTGACTTGCCTATAAGTTTGGCGTAGTTGGACCAATCTTCATGAAATTTCCCCAAAAAAGTGTCAAAGTAGGTTCTGTGTATAATGGAAATATTGGGGGTGATCCGTGCAGTAGGGACCGAGAAACAGGGGCACGAAACAAGGGTGCGTTTGTAGTGTTAATTCCCATAGGAACGCGTTGTTGAACCTACAGCCCGAACCGCTGGACGGAATTACACTAAATTTGGCAGAAAGGTAGATGTTGCTACGCAGATTGTGCTTTGTGTTATTTGGTGCAAATCCATTGAGTAGTTCTTGTGAAATTAAATCCACAATATAGTGATATCTCTGGCTGTGGATATTTCTCAATGGTTTCGCGGTGATCGCAGTTAAATCACAATGAGCTTGAGGTAAATCGCAAAAGCACACACCAGCGGGAATGCTCTGATTTGCTGGATGCAATCTGAACAGAAAGTATGGTGTTGGTAAATACAATATTGCAGGCGAAAAACGAGCAGGAACTTTGACGTTTCTCCTCCATGTAACCCACATGGGGAGCACAGTTTTAATTCAAGCTTTCCGTCCAGCATACACAATGGAAAAATAGGAAAGGACTTCCATACCCATAAAGCATTGAGCAACAATGGGTGGTGTATTTGGTATTTAGTCCACCTGGCTGTGAGGACTGCTTTGAATGAGCCAGTGAACAAGGGCAGGAGCCCGAAATGCATATGGCGTATTTTGGGAGGAGATAGTAAGTTTTGCCTGCAGCCTGCAATAAAAGCTACAGAGTTACTTACCAACTGTGTGGCGTTCCTACAAGGGCAAACTTTTTTTGTGATTTAATTGCGGCGCGCCTCGTCGCAGGGACGCTCTGCCGTGATGACAGCGGACCGATGGCGCTTGAAATTATGAGGGCCGTATGGTGTTGGTAAATCCAATATTGCAGGCGAAAAACGAGCAGGAACTTTGACGTTTCTCCTCCATGTAACCCACATGGGGCGCACAGTTTTAATTCAAGCTTTCCGTCCATCATCCACAATGGAAAAATAGGAAAGGACTTCCATACCCATAAAGCATTGAGCAACGATGGGTGGGGTATTTGGTATTTAGTCCACCTGGCTGTGAGGACTGTTTTGAATGAGCCAGTGAACAAGGGCAGGAGCCCGAAATGCATATGGCGTATTTTGGGAGGAGATAGTAAGTTTTGCCTGCAGCCTGCAATAAAATCTACGGAGTTACTTACCAACTGTGTGGAGTTCCTACAAGGGCAACCTTTTTTTGTGATATATGAAGCAATTTTCACCTTTTGGCAATAGCGGTCGCACACGCTCGGATTTCAGGTTTTGTGGCGGTTTGTAGTGTTAATTCCCATAGGAACGCGTTGTTGAACCTACAGCCCAAACCGCTGGATGGAATTACACTAAATTTGGCAGAAAGGTAGATGTTGCTACGCAGATTGTGCTTTGTGTTATTTGGTGCAAATCCATTCAGTAGTTCTTGTGAAATTAAATCCACAATATAGTGATATCTCTGGCCGTGGATAATTCGCGATGGTTTCGCGGTGATCGCAGTTAAATCACAATGAGCTTGAGGTAAATCGCAAAAGCACACACCAGCGGGAATGCTCTGATTTGCTGGAAGCAATCTGAACAGAAAGTTGTGGCGGTTTCGCAGTCATTGCAGGTACATTGCGACGTGTTCGAGGCAAATCGCGAAAGCACGCGCAAGTGGGAATGCTCTGATTGGCTAGACGCAACCTGAACAGAAAGTTGCGCCCACCATTTTATCGTCCAGGAGACGTTCCACTGGCTGACAATTTGTGTCAAAGCTAAGATAAGGGGTTAGGGTGGAGATACTCTGACTCCATGGATGAGAAATGGGGGTATTAGTGACACAATTAATGTGTCCACAATTTATTTTTTTCATCACGTGTGATATCTGCAATGACAAAATGACCACCAGCCCAGCCCCCTAGTGTACCATAGGGGGGACATCGCAAATATCGCAAAGCACCGTGAATATTGGTGAAAATATATAATATATATATATTTGTACAGACTCGCTGGTCAGAGTCACAGACTCATGTATGCACTGACAAACTCACTCAGACACTTATAAACCCATTCACATACCCACTCATATACTTATACATTCAGTCTCATACCCACTCAGATACTTATGCACCCAGTCACATACTCATTCAGGTACTCATGCACCCACTTACAGACTTGCTCGGAGAGTGACGTTCCCATGTACAGACCCACTCAGAAAGTCACGCACCTACTTAGAGACCCACTCATAGACTTATGCACACAGTCTCATACCCACTTAGAAACTCTTACACCCACTCACAGACCCACCTGGGCACTCATGCACCCACTCACAGAACCACTCAGATACTCATACACCCACTAACAGACTCACTCTGAGAGTCACGCTCCCATGTAGAGACCCAGTCAGACATTTACGCACCTACTTATAGACCTACTCACACACTCACTTATGTACTCACAGACCCACAGAAACACTCACACACCCACTGCAGACCCCCTGAGACACTCATACACCCACTCACAGATCAACTCAGATACTCATACACCCACTCACACTCCCATACAGTCACTCACACACTCAGTCACAGATCCTGTTGGAGAGTTATGCACTCAGTCTCTCACTTATACACTCAGAGACTCACACACCCACTCACAGACTCACTCAGATGTACATGCACCCACTCACTCACTCAAAGATTCATGCATCCACTCACAGAACCACCCAGACACTCACCCTCCCAGTCACAGACCCACTCAGACACTCATATATGCACCCATTCACTCACCCACTCAGGGACTTATGCTCTCACTCACAGACTGATTGAGATATATACCCACTCACAGATCCAATCAGACACTCATACACCCACTCACAGACCCACTCAGACACTCACTCCCATAGTCACTCACACACCAACTCACAGACCCACTCTGAGATTTATGCACCAGTCACTCATACACTCAGAGACTCACGCACCGACTCACAGTCCCACTCAGAGATCCACACACCCACTTATAGAACCACTCAGACACTCACACTCCCAGTAATAGACCCACTGAGAGACTCATGCACTTACTCACAGACCCACTCAGACAATCATGCACCAACTCACTCACCTACTCAGACACCCACTTAGACACTCATGTATCCACTCACAGATCAAGACAGTCATATACTTAGTTACAAATGCAGAAAGGCACTCATGCACCTACTCACAGATCGACTGACAGACTCATGCAACCAATCGCGGACCCATTGAGATACTGCTACACCCACTCATAGGTGCACTGAGACAGTCCTGAGGCAGTTCCTTACAGAACCATTGATAGACTTATGCATCATCTCACAGATCCACTCATATACTTATATAGTGAATGAGGGACTTACTGATACAGTGATGCATCCAGTCACAGATTCCACTGAAAGAGTTATACACAGTGTTATAGAGATATTAATAGAGTTATAAATGCTATTATAGAGCCATTTAGATAGTAATGTGTTTAGTGTGTTGGTTATAATCTATTTTGCAGTTATCATTTTTAAATATGGTGGTGGCTGAAATTCACTTAAAAAAAACAAAGGTTACAGGGGTGTTATAGTTAGGAATTAGCATTTAAAAAATCCTTAGAAATTCACTGAAAAAACCAAAGGTTACAGGGACGTTATAGTTAGGAAATAGAATTTAAAGAACCTTACAAATTCATTGAAAAAACCCAAAGATTACAGGGATGTTATAGTTAAGCTGACGTTTCACTCGTACAAAACAAGGGAAATTCAGCAGTTATAATTACCTGAGCTAACTATAACTCACGCCCCCGCAATGCACTGCATATCACCTCACATATTACATCACTCATGGCATGGTCAGTGACATCACTGATGGCATCACTGATGACATCTAAAATGACATCACTGATGACATCATCCAGTGATTGTGAGTGTTTTCTAAAAGTTACTGAGTGTTCAACATATATGCTAAGGTAACTTGCTGTGAAAGTACCTGTATGGGTAAGGCAGCGGATGTATAAGTGGTATATAGAAGAGTGAATGGGTATATAAGAGACTATATACATGAGATAGTGGGTGTGTGAGTTTTTGTATAGGTAGGCGAGGGGGTGTGTCTGTCCGTCTATGAGTAAGTGAGTGGCTGTGTGAGTATCTGTATAGTTGATTGAGTTGGTGTATTAGTGGTTGCAAATGGTGATTCAGAGGGTGCATGTGTGGCTGAATGGATGTCTGAGCAGATACTTAAGTGTCTGTATGGGCGAGTGACAGGGTACATGAGTGGCTGTCTTGGTGCATCAATGGATGTGTAAGTGGGTGTATGGGTGAGTGTGTGGGTGTATGAGTGGCTGTATGTGTTAGTGAATGGGTGTTTGAGTGTTTGTATGGGTGAGTAAGTGAGTGTGAGAGAGGTTGTATGGGAAAGTATGTGGTTGTCTCATTCACTGTATAGGTGAGTGAGTATATGTATTAGTATGTGTATAAGTAACTGAGTGGCTGTGTGAGTAATTGTATGGGTGAGTTAGTGGCTGTGTGAGTGACTGTATGGGGAGTGAATAGGTGTGTGATTAGGTGTATGGTTAACTGATTTACTGTGTCAGGAGCTGTATGGGTGTATGAGTGGGTGTGTAAGTGTGTCTCTGTAACTGAATCTGTGACTGGCTGTATTGGTAAGTTAGTAGGTGCATGAGTGGCTGTATATGTGAGTTAGTGGTTCCGTTAGTGGCTCTAAGGGTGAGTTAATGTGTTATTGGCTGTATGGATTAGTGTCAAGATGTGTGAGCGTTTGTTTGGGTTCTGTGAATGAGTTTGTTAGTGATTATGTGGGAGTTGGTGTATGACATGTTTTATTCAGGTGTAAGTGGGTGTGTTAGTGTGTGTCTGGATGATGTCATCAGTGATGTCATTTCAGATGTCATCAGTGATGTCATTTCAGATGCCATCAGTGATGTCATCAGTGATGTCACTGACCATGTAATGAGTGATGTAATATGTGAGGTCATAAGCAGTGCATCGGGGGCGTGAGTTATAGTTAGCTCAGGTAACTATAACTGATGAATTTCTCTGGTTTTGTACGAGTGAAATGTCAGCCTAACATAACCTTTGTTTTTTTTCAGTGAATTTCTAAGGTTCTTTAAATTCTATTTCCTAACTATAACGTCCCTGTAACCTTTGTTTTTTTTCAGTGAATATATATACATAGATATATTTATACACATATATATAATGTGCTTGTCATAGTAGTGAATTCCAAGAATTAAACAACAAAACTTAATACAATGTAAAATATATATTTTTTAATCATTGTGGTACATTAAATATATATGTGCATACACATATATATATATATATATATATATATATATATATATTATCTACTGGCGGTCGCCAGTAGATAGTTATAGTTACAACCTATTATCCATAGGAAATCCGCGACATTCTATTTGCAATAACGTTGGCGCCGGTTGACGAATCTTCGCGAAAGCTTCCAACTTGTTGGGGCGCTCCGGTCCGCTCCTACCCTGAAAGTCTCGGGGTGATACGTCAAGCGGGGGCCGAGAAAAAGGGGGTCCCAAAACGCGTTTTCCCCATTCATTTTTCCATAGGAACCTTTAGTCGCAGCTACAGCCCGAACTGCTGAACGGAATTACCCCAAATTTGGCAAAGAGGTAGCCCTTGGTTCAGACTGGTGCCTTTTGCTAAAATGGTGTAAATCCGTTCAGTAGTTCCTGAGAAATTCACAATTAAAATCACATATATATCTATGGGCGCGTCGGATCCGCGTACCCTCCCGATCACGAGCTGCATGCTAATTGGCTGTCAACACTCCAAATCAAGAAGTGTTGGCAGCCATTTTGTCCCTCGGTAGAACCGAGGGACAGAAACAAGTGCGCAAAGCGCAAAAGGGGGCAGGGTAGAAACACCCTGACCCCTAGGTCTGCTCAGGGGTCCCACAAGGACCCCCTGGGCAGAAAAGATTTTTTTTTTTTTTTAAATCGGCGGGATGCGCTTAGGGTGCGCGTATCCCGCCGAGAAAAAAAAAAAGAAACAAGTGCGCAAAACGCACAAAGGGGGCAGGGTAGAAACCCCCTAACCCCCTAGGCCTGCTCAGGGGGTCCCACAAGGACCCCCTGGGCAAAAAAAAGCATTTAAAAAAAAAAAAAATCGGCAGGATGCGCTCAGGGTGCGCGAATCCTGCCGAAAAAAAAAAAATCGAAGCGCGGTCTCCCGCGCTTCGATGTTAATTGGCCCCCGGGTGGCCCAAGTCCCGGGGGCATGGTGGGGGGGGGATAATTTAATGTGTGGGGGGCCTCAAAGGGCCCCCCAAGCCCCGGGGACCGCCACCCCCCGGGGCTTTTTAAAAAAATGGTGCGGGAGGGCTCTGAGCCCTCCCGCAGCCCCGGGACCACCACCTCCCCGGGGCTTTTTTAAATTAATGTAACAACCTGTGTGGGGGGCTCCAGCCCCCACACGCCCCGGGACCGCCACCTCCCCGGGGCACTAAACATTTAAATATGGGGGTCCGTTACGGACCCCAGAGCCCGGGGACCACCACCTCCCCGGGGCTGTGCACTGAATGGGAGGGGGCCGCGCGGCCCCCTCCTGGAGCCCTTGATGGCCCTGGGGACCACCACCCCCAGGGCCGGCTCCTGCAGTGTCCCGGGTGCCTACCCCGGGACACTGCTGTTTGCAATGACAGGACGGGAGCCTCGCGACTCCCGTCCTGTCATTGCAAACTTGCTTTGGATATTGGAAGAGAGAGCAGGAAACCTGCTCTCTCTTCCAATATCCAAAGCCGATTGCTTTCCACATGGGGAGCAGCATGTTAGCTGCTCCCCATGTGTAAAGCAATGCCGGCTCCCGTAGGACACGGGGAGCCGGCGGGACTGTGGGGGGATTGGGGACCCCCCCACAGTCCCCAACGGAGAGGGCCAGCCCCGGGGGATGGGGTCCCCGGGGCAAGTAGTGGCCCAGGAGGGGGGCCACGCGGCCCCCCTCCCCAAAAAATAAAAATTAAAAAAAATTAAAAAAATGGAAAGGCCGGCCCCGGGGGATGGGGTCCCCGGGGCCTTAAATGGCCAGAGGAGGGGGGCCACGCAGCCCCCTCCAAAGAATACAAATCAAAAGGCCATGCCCCGGGGGATGGGGTCCCCGGGGCCAATACAGGCCCAGGGAAGGGGGGCCACGCGGCCCCCTTCCCGTTTTTTTGTTTTATTAAAAATTTAAAAAAGGGGTAAGGCCCTGGGGGATGGGGTCCCCAGGGCATAAAAACAGGAAAAAGGAAGGGGGGCCACACAGCCCCCCTTCAGGGGACAAAAAAAAAAAATTAAAAAAAACGATCGGGCCCGCAGGCCCCGCCCCTTCCTTCACCACTCTGCAAACGCGCCCCTGGCGCGTTTGCAGAGGAGACGAATTCCCCTTGAATACTGGGGGTCCCTGGGGGCCAACTAGCCCACCAGGAACCTCCAATATGCGCCAGGGGCTGCGTTGCAGAGACGTGTAGAGAGGCCACACCCCTTTTACACCTCTCTGCAACGCAGCTCTGTGGCGCTTTTTGGAGGTATATGGTGGGCTAGTTGGACTCCGGGGACCCTCAGGATTCAAGGGGACTTAATCCCCCAACTTAAAACGCGCCACGGGGCGCGTTTGCACAGTGGTGAAGGGAGGGGCGGGGCTTCAGGTGACATGTGTGCAAACAGGCCCCGTGGCGCGTTTTAAGATGGGGAATTAAATCCCCTTCAATCCTGAGGGTCCCTGGGGGCCAACTAGCCCAACAGGTACATCCAGAAAGCGCCACAGAGCTGCGTTGCAGAGAGGTGTAAAAGGGGTGTGGCCTCTCTACACGTCTCTGCAACGCAGCCCCTGGCGCATATTGGAGGTTCCTGGTGGGCTAGTTGGCCCCTAGGGACCCTCAGTATTCAAGGGGACTTAATCCCCCAACTTAAAACGCGCAACGGGGCGCGTTTGCACAGATGTCACCTCAGGCCCCGCCCCCTCCCTTCACCATTGTGCAAATATTCCTCTAAAATCAGCCGAAATACGAATTCCGATTTACTCACCTGTTATCAGGAGAGACCTCAGTGCTGTATCTTTCAGCCCAGTACTGGTCCTGAAAAGTAATTCTAACCATACTTACCAGTAACTTGAATTTCCTTCCATAGGCTAACATTGACTGGTTTCACTTGGAAATTCTTCTAAGTGTGGAGTTTTGGAACTTTAAAATATTCCTCTAAAATCAGCCGAAATACGAATTCCGATTTACTCACCTGTTATCAGGAGAGACCTCAGTGCTGCATCTTTCAGCCCAGTACTGGTCCTGAAAAGTAATTTTAACCGTACTTACCGGTAACTTGAATTTCCTTCATAGGCTAACATTGACTGGTTTCACTTGGAAATTCTTCTAAGTGTGGAGTTTTGGAACTTTAAAATATTCCTCTAAAATCAGCCGAAATACGAATTCCGATTTACTCACCTGTTATCAGGAGAGACCTCAGTGCTGTATCTTTCAGCCCAGTACTGGTCCTGAAAAGTAATTCTAACCATACTTACCAGTAACTTGAATTTCCTTCCATAGGCTAACATTGACTGGTTTCACTTGGAAATTCTTCTGTGTGGAGTTTTGGAACTTTAAAATATTCCTCTAAAATCAGCCGAAATACGAATTCCGATTTACTCACCTGTTATCAGGAGAGACCTCAGTGCTGCATCTTTCAGCCCAGTACTGGTCCTGAAAAGTAATTTTAACCGTACTTACCGGTAACTTGAATTTCCTTCATAGGCTAACATTGACTGGTTTCACTTGGAAATTCTTCTAAGTGTGGAGTTTTGGAACTTTAAAATATTCCTCTAAAATCAGCCGGAATACGAATTCCGATTTACTCACCTGTTATCAGGAGAGACCTCAGTGCTGCATCTTTCAGCCCAGTACTGGTCCTGAAAAGTAATTTTAACCGTACTTACCGGTAACTTGAATTTCCTTCATAGGCTAACATTGACTGGTTTCACTTGGAAATTCTTCTAAGTGTGGAGTTTTGGAACTTTAAAATATTCCTCTAAAATCAGCTGAAATACGAATTCCGATTTACTCACCTGTTATCAGGAGAGACCTCAGTGCTGCATCTTTCAGCCCAGTACTGATCCTGAAAAGTAATTTTAACCGTACTTACCGGTAACTTGAATTTCCTTCATAGGCTAACATTGACTGGTTTCATTTGGAAATTCTTCTAAGTGTGGAGTTTTGGAACTTTAAAATATTCCTCTAAAATCAGCCGAAATACGAATTCCGATTTACTCACCTGTTATCAGGAGAGACCTCAGTGCTGCATCTTTCAGCCCAGTACTGATCCTCAAAAGTAATTTTAATCGTACTTACCGGTAACTTGAATTTCCTTCATAGGCTAAGATTGACTGGTTTTCAGCAAAAAAGTTTCAAAGTGTTGATTTTCACAAACTACAAATATTCCTTAAAAATCGCCTGTATGACTTAAACGCATTCTTTCAACTGTTTACAGGAGATGCACCAGTGCTGGATCCAGGATCCAACACTGAGTAAGAAAAAGTAACGATAACAGTTTTTACCTGCTAAGTGAATTTCCTTCCATAGGATAATATTGGTGATTCTATGAGAAAAAGTTTCTAAGTGTCAACTTTTAAAATACAATAATATTCCTTAAAAATCACGACTGTAACCAAAACGCTTTTACTCAACTGTTTACAGGAGATGTACCAGGACTGAATCTAGGATCCAGTCCTGTGGTTACAAAAGTAATCCATAAAGTAACTAATTGCATTTAACTAGAAATTCACATTGAGCTGAATGTTGCATTGTGTTTGAAAATGTGTTGCCCATTGCAACAACTGTAACTACTGTACTTAAAAGTCTATTGCCTATCTGCAAAGTATTTAAACTAAAGTAATTCATTCTGAGAAAGTATTTTTTGTAATGTAATGTATAATGTAATTACAATGTAACGTAAAAAATAAAATATGTAAAAAAAAATTGTTTCTAAAAATGTAGTAAATCAGTATGAAAAAAATTAATATAACAATTAATACATTTAAAAATTGTCATTTACAAAACCTTTGAAATTCACTGAAAAAACCGTAGGTTTCAGGCATGTTATAGTTAGAAATTAGCATTTAAAAAACCTTTGAAATTCACTGAAAAAACCATAGGTTTCAGACACGTTATAGTTACAAATTAGCATTTAAAAAACCTTTGAAATTCACTGAAAAAAACATAGGTTTCAGACACGTTATAGTTACAAATTAGCATTTAAAAAACCTTTGAAATTCACTGAAAAAACCATAGGTTTTAGGGACAGTTATAGTTACTTGGACATTGCACTCGTACAAAACCCGTGAAATTCCCCCGTTATAGTTAGTTCAGCTAACTATAACTCGCGCCCCGCAATGCACTGCTGATGACGTCACATATTACATCACTCATGACATGGTGAGTGACATCACTGATGACATCACTGATGACATCTCAAATGACATCACTGATGACATCATCCACGTGATAATCTGATGCAGCTCTTCACACCCTAATATAACCTTTGATACACCCAATCTAAATTACCGACTGCCATTCGCAAAACCATAGACACTCCAACACCAATAACTACATACCCACTCACTGATTCTTAGGTCTACACACACACATCCACTCACTCACCCGTACAGTCACTCATACTTATGGTCACTCAGTACAGGACTATCATATGCACTCTTACTCCTATATAGACACTCAAACATCGCCACTCATCCATAGAGGTACTCACACACCTAGTCAGTCATGCAAATAATTAAACACACTGCCATTTACTCACCTATACAGTTATACACACACCAGCTCACTTAATCATACAAATACTAGCACATTGTTACGCTCTTATATAATCACTGATACAAGCACACACTCATCCATACAGCCACTATCACAATCACTCACTCTCGCTTATAGCTATTTATATACTCCAACACACATATATACTGCCTTTCACATATGTAGTTACTCACACATGTACCACTGGGACATACATTCACTCACTAACACACTCTTACACACACTTACCCACCCATACAGTCTATCACAGATGCACTCTTGAAACCATCCACCCAGTGAATCACCCACTCACACATCTATGCACAGTCACACACACCCCATCCACACAAACACTCAGGCACCCATACAGATACTCAGACAACAAATCAATAACTCTTATAGACACTCATGTAGCTATTCACAAACCCATGCAGCCACTTACACAGCAACAGACAGACGGATACAGACATTCACCCAGTTTAGTCACTAACCCATGCATTCAGTAAGATACGTTAAATCACTCACTTATAGAGTCAGTCACGCACCTACTAAATCATCCATACAGACACTTACACACCCACTCATTCTTCAATACGTCTTTTCCTATATATATTAAAAATATTTAAACTTTACAGAAACACACAGTCACTGGATGATGTCATCAGTGATGTCATTTGAGATGTCATCAGTGATGTCATCAGTGATGTCACTGACCATGTCATGAGTGATGTAATATGTGACGTCATCAGCAGTGCATTGCGGGGGCGCGAGTTATAGTTAGCTGAACTAACTATAACGGGGGAATTTCACGGGTTTTGTACGAGTGCAATGTCCAAGTAACTATAACTGTCCCTAAAACCTATGGTTTTTTCAGTGAATATATATATATATATCTTTCTGAAATCCCGAATGTAAACATCCACTGCGGCGCAACACCAGGGCACAGACTCCAGAAGCTGGTTTGAAAATCATCAAAGGTTTATTCAAACATCAAGGTCCAAATGACACGTTTCGGCTGCCAGACATGCAGCCTTGATCACATAGCGCGCTGTGAACACATTAGTGACATATATACAGGTGAGTGAAGTAGTCTGCTTACTATGTCAACTACAATGAGAAGGCATTTTCCCACATTTTACTACATAAATCACATGTAGGCAATTTACTTTCCTTGCCAAATAACATGATTGTGACATGGTCAGGCATGGATAGGCATAAAGGACAGACTCGCAACTGAAAACTGAGATCTATGTAATTCCTCTCACAAATGACGACACACATATATTGAAAAATTCTAATATTCAGAAATTAATCACATTTCACGACTTATAAACGTAGAAGACCTCATTTATGTTGAAACAAAAAAGATGTGTTATGTTATTCAAGTAAATTCACCTACTTTTGACTAATTGGTTAAAGGCAGCAACATACTTAGGCAATGTCGACCGGACTATAAAAACAACACAGGCCATAGTGGCCCTAATATGACAACAACGGTGACATGGGCATGAGATGAGGTACGATATACCACGCATCGTGACGAATATAAGTGGTTGTGAATAGAAAAGTGAGGTTTAAAAAAAAAACGTGACAGTTTTCAGGGCTTGCACTAGATCTATTTCAAGGTGCCTCAGTGGGTAGGTAATGCCACATTAAAATATGGGGCGGGAAACAAATAAGCCGGAGACTACTAAACAGTGGTGACACCATTAACAATGGTGAGTGAGAGGAAGTAGAGGAGTGCCAAAGGAAGAAAGGAGGGGACGTGCGTGATGAGTGCAACTATATGCTAGTAGTGGTATTGAGTGTGGAGTAAAAGTCCCCTCCAGTCTATGAGAGCAGTGGTTAAAAGGGAGTCATACACACTGTGAAAATGATGTGTGAACATACTCCACAATCTAAGCAACCTACCTAATGCGTGGTGACTGCCGTAGCAGTACACCAACTTGGTTAACACCTGAACAAAATGATATCAGATATGTGGCAATCAAACAAACGAAAAGATAAAAAACAAGAATAAGAAAAAGAAAAAGAAAAATTATACTAACTGCATAAATGCGCAAAGGCAAAACATAATGGAAACTCACTGTGTGGCCTGATGAAAATAAAGAAACCTGCACAGAGCGGTGTATATATATATATATATTCTATCATATTATACGTTAATGGCAGTTCAAACCACACAGAACATGATGAGCGAACATATGGGCCTAACAGACGGTGTATGTTGTCATTTACAGAAAGAGATGTAAATCCTCACTCGTGTTCAGGCCCGTCGGTGTTTTGGTGTTGAAACCTAAAATGTATTTGCGGTCGCCAGTAGATAGTTATAGTTAGGACCTAGTTTCCATAGGAAAAGCGTTTTTCTTTTCCCAATAACTTTGGCGCCGGTTGACGAATCTTCGCGAAATTTTCAAAACTTGTGGCCCGCTCCGGTCAGCTCCTATCCTGAAAGTTTCGGGGTGATTATATATATATATATATATATATATACATGTGTCTTTATATAAGTATATCTTTATATATGGTATTACATTTTAGTGAGATTTATTTAATTAATATTTACAATTTATTACTTTAAACTATATAGATATATATAAAGAAACAATATTTATGTATGTTTTTAACAATATTAGTGTGAAACAATATTTTTTTCAATATTTTTGTACTTACCATTATAGGGATAGAAAATCAATATGTTTGTAAACTATATTTTTGACACAATATTTCTGTTACACAATATTGTTGATTCTGATATTATGTAAGTGATTCACTCTATTTACTGTAGGAATGGATGTATGTGTGAGGTAAAAGTCTGTTTTGCGAGTACCTTTGGAATTTAGCCTGGATGAGCAACACGTTTTTACCTTGGATAGCCCAGTGCATGATGAAGAGTTCTTCAAAGATAGAGCATGTGGCTATTTGGAGCCAATGAAGTGCCTTGAGCACTGGTGTGACTTGTTCCCAAGGGCAACGGTGAAGTAACTGCCTTGCTGCAGTCTTCTGGATCCTTTGAGGTTTAGAAAATATGAAGAGCGTTGCCCAGAAATGCAGACCATTTCCATGGTCTGCTGATGACATTGTAGATAATGACAGCCAACTCTCCTCTGGATTTAGATCTTTCTTCACAAAAGCCCTAAAACATAGACGGAAGAAGCGTTTTTGTACTCTATACGATAAGAACAATAGCTAGCCTATGGGCAAACACTTTTGGGCATCACAAGAAACACAAGACTTGTCCAACATTAAGCTGCCGGGAATGCAACATATCCAATCATACAGTCGAAGTGGACATACAGACCTTAAATTATTATTAAGACATGCTGAAAAAAGATGGATACACACACTGCAGTGTATCAATTTTAGATGCTATATTGACAGTGAACTATTCACACTCAGTTAACCGGATTGTTGTATGTTTATGCTATAATATGAAGTTATTGCTGAAGATTTAACTATCATTTTTGGATGTTATTTTCATTCAAACTGTTACTATTATTTCTTTCTGTTATTCACTACTCCACCTAAGTATCCACATAGGCGTGGGTTAAATACTTACAATATGGACTAATGTCAACACTTTAGTAATAAGTTTGCTCACTCCCCTGATATTTTAAGTTCTTGGGTTGATCCCATCATACATTTCTTTCCCACTATACTTTAACATAAGCCCGACTTTCCTTTGGTTGTGGATTTTTTAATATTGATGGAGGAGATATGTTCATAATAATACATTAGCAAAAGTGTATGGGCACCGCTCTTCATGTCTGGAGTGTTTTAGGTTCTTTGAGTTTTGAATCCAAACACCCATGGGACATGAATTCTTCGATTAGACAAGACATCTTTTTCATAATTAGTCCTTTATAGCCCACTATGACTTTGTAGCTTAGTTAAAGACAAAGAACAAATACAGAGGCTCTCCCGCCATTCTCTCATTGTTAAGCAGCTGATGGCGATGCTACATAATCGAGATGCTAGACTTCGGTAGCTCTCATCTCTTACTGTCCTTCTTTTTGAATTCTTTGATTTGACTCATCCAAATTAGTGAGTTTGTGATGTGTATCCTTATTTTGCACTTACTACAAAAAGGGACATGATCGCTTTCTCATCACATTTGAAGGCAAGAATACAATATAATGGGTTGATCGTTTTGAATAAAAACGTATAGGAATGTTTGACACTGCTAAATAATATAAGGATTTTTTTTACCTAATATTGGAGGTTGGCTTCTGGAATTGTACCTTTTTGTACTATTTCACTTGCGAAGTCCTTTTTAGACCTTAGATGACTCTTGAGTTCTTTTTTCATTTTTCCACTATAAATTATTTTCAGAATTAGACAGCATAGTCTTTATAATCCAGTACAGGGTTCCAACAAGACTTTCCCTGTGGGCTGAACTGTGCGAGGCTAATGCCTTCGGACAAAAGTACAACATAGTGTCTTGTCAATTGTGCGAGGCTAATGCCTTTCACTGCCTAATACTACATTTATGGGGAGCGAGCATTTCCCGGTTGGTTGCTTGTGGTGCAAGGATACAAAGTATCTCAGCCTGTGTAGGTACAAGCATTCTCATTCCTGTCTTTATGTCGGGAGTGTTGAAGGGGAACCTTTGCTGCTAAGAACATTAGTGAGAAAGACTTGATCTCTCTTGAGGGCCATTAAGTTTCAAGGTTTAAATAGCCTGTCTTTTTAACTACAGAACCGCATCATGGGTCTAATCTTTATTGTTGTGCATGGACGTGTTTTTTAAGAATGCAAAGAAGTGCATCCTTAGCTTGTAGTATTAATACGACCGTTTTGTGCATAGTGGTATGACATTTTAGTATTGCTTTGTGGATCTGAATGTGATTATAGATCTTTTGTGGTTGTTGTGCACGTTATAATTTTAGTAGACATGTCAGTGATTCGAACAGAGGGCCAGATGTATCAAGCTATTTTGTGTTCGCAAACACTGCGAAACGCAAAAATAGTGCGTTTGCGAACACAAAATAGCATGTCCCAATGTATGACAGTTTTCCATATCGCAAAATGGATAATCGCAAAAATTGCGATTACCAAATTTGCAAAGCAACAAATCTGCGAAAAACCCTTTGCGAATTCGCAATTTGAGAGTCCCAAATTGCGAATTCGCAAAAATGTATGTTGCAGATAGCGAATTCGCAATAGAATGTATGAAAAATTCGCAAATTGCGAATAAGTAAAATTCGCAATTTTGCACCTTCAAATTACCACCAACTCAGGGCAGGTGGTAACCAGGTGCAATTTATTTAAACAGGCCCAGAATGCCTCAGTGTCTTTCACAATGGCAGCGCTGTATGTCATAGCGAGGAGGATGTGGATTCAAGCAGCAGCACAGATAAGGAGGAGGAGACAGGAACGCGTTTACAGAGTGCGCATAACCCTGTTTCAGCAGACAGAGGAAGAAATACATGAGAAGTATAGACTAGACTCAGCAACTATACTAGACCTGATAGCTGACCTACAACCTATACTTGAGCATCCAACCCGCAGGACCCAAGCCATTACAACACATGTGCAGGTCCTCTGTTCACTGCACCTACCAGCATCAGGGAGCTTCCAGGGTGTCATAGCTACAGCAGGAGGGGTGTCCCAAAGTTGCCTGTCGTGCTTCTTTAATGCATTCTTGGATGGAATGGTACAGAGGATACACCATTACATCAGATTCCCCACCACACAACAGGCATTGCAGCAGACCAAATTGGATTTCTACCAGATAGCACAGTTCCCACATGTCATCGGGTGCATTGATGGGACACATGTAGCCCTCTGTCCCCCCTCAGATAATGAGTACATATTCAGGAACAGGAAATCATTCAATTCACTCAACATACAGGTCATATGTAACGCAAAACACATATTAACTGATATAGTGGCCAAATATCCTGGCAGTACACATGATTCCTTCATATTTAGACACAGTGGAGTATACACACGTCTCACTGGGGGTGAATTTGGCGAAGGATACCTGCTAGGTAAATCCATTTTACACACTCTGATGGACATTACTTCTGCATGAATAGGACAGTGATTAACCATATGCCTTTCATCCTGTAGGTGACAGTGCATATGCTGTGCACTCATTCATCCTCACACCATACCTCAATCCGGCTAATCAGAATGAGAGAAAATACAATGGCGCACACAAGTCAACGCACAATGTCATCGAGCGGACATTTGGAATACTGAAGAGCAGGTTCCGCTGTCTGCACAAAAGTGGAGGAGCACTGCAGTATAGGCCTGATACCTGTTGCAAGATCGTGGCTACTTGTGCCATGCTGCACAACGTCGCAACAACAAAAGGCATACCAGTGGAACTCGCAGATTCCGAATCAGATGAAGATAAGGAACCAGGTCCACGTCTCAGACCAGCAGGTGGTGTAGGTGCAGCAGATGGCAGACAGAGACGTGATAAAATAACACACAACTATTTCTAGGTGAGTAATGATGACACAAAGCAACTCATGACTGTTGAATAACTGTGTTTTAATATACCTTAACATCAGGTAAAATGTCTTCACACAAACTACAAGTCACAACTAATGTGTGGCTTTTGGTGTTTAAATACCATGTACACAGTCCATGCACATTTATGTGACTTCAGCATGTATGCCATGGGTTACCTCACCCATTTGCATGCTTCTGTCGCAACACTGTCTATTTCTTGTGCCCCCGTGACGCACTTGCACGGTCAATGTTCACACTGCCCTCCCTTGATGAGGCATCGGATGCTGTTCCCTGCCTCACACTCCGCCGTCTGGGTTCAGTCACGGGTGGGGTAATGCTGCTGCAGCTGGAGACCTCCTCACTGTGCCCTGCACCCAGAATACCTGTGCCAGCTATGTTGGCTGTCTGTAGCTGTTCAACTGCAGTTGTGACCTGCACCAACCCCATGGCAACATCCTGGCTGCAGTGTGCCATTTCAACCTGCATGGACATTGTGCATCTGGAAAGGACAGCTGTGGCATTGCACAGACGGTTGACTGCCTTAGTGTAATGATCCAGACGGGTAAATAGGCGTTGCTTTTCCCTGCGTCTGGAGGCATGGTCCCTCTGCATGGTGTCACAGAGCTCTTTGATGGCTACGGTCATGTCCTTCATGCTGTCTGCACATGCCTTGTTATCCTCGGCCACAGTGTTGTTGAGCTCCCTGATGCCATCCTTTATGTCAGTCAGATTGTGATTTACAGACACCAGCTGCCTTTGCATTGACCGCATGCTTTTTGCTTGTAGCCGCTGCATCTTCACCATTGTGCCCTCCAGCCCAGAGAAGACAGAGGATTCCTCTCCTTCGTCAGCGGTATGTTGTGCCCTTGGTCTGCGTCTCATGCGACTGCTGTCGCTACGGTGCACAGGGGACTGGTCATGTTGGTGCCTTGCCTGCTCTTCGTGCCTTGGCTGTGGCTCATCCTGGATGGCTTGCACTCCTCCCCAACTCCTGTAGTGGAGCCACAGTGTAACGGCGTGGTCTTGGTGCAGGTGTTGTCTGTGTTGTGTGGTCTGACTCCTCTCCCCCTGCCTGTTCCTGTAGCTGTTGTGCCTCATCAATTGGTGTGTCCTCACCCTATGTCGCAGGTTCATCTGTGAATACAATAGAACTACTTATTGTGTGTCCTGCTTTCTGTCATTTCCAAAATAAATTTACTTCAGTTGGTATACCTAAATGCTGTGCTTAAATTTGTCTTTTACTGGTGTATCTCAACTGCAGATATGTTACTCTGCATCAATGCCTTACTGTGTTATGTGTGGGACTGCATCTCCCATGATGCATTGTTGGGTGATCACAAAATTGTGGCATGGAGTGGCTATCATACTTGGATATTGAGTCATTCCTGAGTGGGGTGTTTAGGGGGTAATGGGTCAGGGGTGATTTAGCATGCATTCTACCTTGCCTTGGCGTGGCTGAGCTGTCAATGTCTGCTACGCCGCTGATGGTTTCTGGCTGTAGCGTGGACTCCACCAAGTCCTCAAGGAGTGTTGATGCTGGCTCAGTAGATGGACCTCCACCAGTTTTCTTGGCCTCCGCAAGCCTGCTTGCAACCTTTTCTTTTGCCCTTGAGCGCAAGTCATACCAGCGCTTGCGTAGGCCCTTTATTGAGCACTGTGTGACACCAATGGCATTTACTTTTGCCTGTATGTCCAGCCAGATTTTCTCTTCTCTGACTCAGGGATGTGCAGAGATTTTTTACCAAACAGCTGTTCATGGCTCCTCACCATCTCCTCAATGAGGACCTCCAGTTCTTTTTCACTGAATTTCTGTTTCCTTTTTCTTACTGCAGCCTCCTTTGCTTTATCCTGTGTATCCATGGTGGGTTTGTGGGTGTATTTGCACTCCAGATGGGCTTCTGAGTGGTGTGCTCCTGCTCCCAGCCTCTAACACAGCCTCAGGCACTCAGAAACAGCATGGGCAGTCACACTTCCTGGTTGTGATGTCATCATGCTGCACCTGAATGGCAGATTTGCAATTTTGCGATTTCTTAATTACAGAATCGCAATTTTAGAAATCGGTAATTGCGATAGCGATTTTTACAGAATTGTTATTTTTTTGCGATTTTTTTCCAGCATAGCATTTTGTGATTCGGTAAAAATCGCTATTTGGGAATCGCAAACTGCTTTTTTGATATATCTGGCCCAGAGTTCGGTAAGTCATTTTAAGACTGCACCTCCGGTCTTTGTAATTTTCTGCCTGAATGCTCCATTTTTAGTTAGATTGAGACATTCTGGCAAATCTTTTATGCCATAGCATTTGAGTAATCCGGTTTTCCCTGACTTCCATTTCTACCTCTATTATGTGCATGCACAAGATTCCAGATGAGATACAAACATCTACATTCAATTACCCCTGACGGTTTATACTTACATCCAAGTGTTTTGAGTTTTGTATTCAAGTTTTTCGATATAAGATCGTTTGAACGGTATTATAAGATGCCTTCTGTGTATCAGCGAAACCTGATGATTGTTGTTCAGTGTAAGACATTGTGGCAGGTATCTTCTGTATCTCCTGCCTTAGTGGCGGTATTGGGGCTTTTATTTTATTTTCAAATAATATAATAAAAATGGGAACTATAAGTAACCCTTTGTGGCAACTACTTTGAGTGACTTTGATGTAGTATTTTTTTTCCTGGTACATTGCAGGACTGGTGTTTCTTTAGCCTATCGGTTGGAAGAAATTTACTTGTTTGAAGATCAAAACTGAAACTTCTATACTGATGATCTCGTGCCTACCAAGAATTTGGGTTTTAAGATTGAGGTATGAGATGGTTTTCCACCGTATTAATATTTATCTCATGGTTGATTCTCTCAAATAGGTGCTGAAATGTCAACTTGTAAACCTTAAAAAAACTCCTTCCTATGAGTGAAATAGCACTGTAGGAAATACCCTGAAATGTTTGTTGAGTTAGATCGATGGTTTAGTTCCTCCCTGTATTTGAAATGCAATGTGTTACCTTGGTGGATGCCATAAAATCCACTCTTGTCTTGAGAAGAAATTTTGCAACCAATATTATGCTGAAACTCTTTGTGACGAGGTGACTGCCCATGATCCGCAGACAGGAGACGATCCGGACGTGTTCCCCCCTCATGTTTCCCCTCTCCTCTGTTTCCAGTCTTCTGCTGCTCTCGATTGCCGGGAACCGCACTGTTCCTTTAAGGATGTGGATCTCCAGCCTCCTGGACCGCCACATGTGACCTGGTCACATGCACCTATCAACGACGGGAGGCGTTCTGAGACGGAAGTGAAAGCGACCGGCGCCGGCACAACGAGAGAGGCTCCCGAGTCGAGTGGTCGCCTGCCAGAAGCTACCGAAGCAGAATCCGATGACCTGGACGTCCTACAGCGGAATCTCTACAGCGGAAAGAGGGAGCCGAACCCGATTCGGCACTGCGACCACGCCAGCCACGTTCCAGGAGGAGCGTGGCTTCAAGAGGTACGTGATCGTGTCTCGGCCTTTTGGGTTAAGGGTAGGGGAGGCGGGACGGTAACTGGCACCCAGATGGCATAGTATAAGACGTGTTGACATAGCAGGGCACGCGATTCACTGGTGGCGGTACTTGGGTCTTACGTCCCCCCACTCCCTTCCTTTTTGCCAGGAATTGCCTCCACGGGGCCCCGCCTTACTTTTCCTTCTCTTTTCCTTTTGGTTTTACTTCCTGGATCACGGAGCGTGAAGATCCGAAGAGGACGCAACGACTCCTGGGCCCGGGCACTGACGAACACCGGAGCGGACGCCCCGTATCCCCGCCCCTCCCTCTGACTAACTGTCAACTTGAAAGAATAAAAACCCTTTGAAACGCTACCTCTCGCCATCATTTAGTCTCTAAGCGCCACACTCTTCATAATGGAAGACTCTGGGAGGATTCAGCAAATATACCTCCTTTAAAGTTGTGAGGTTTTTAACACCCAGAGGCCACTTTTTTATAGACCTCCTGGTTTTCTTGGCACCGCTATGTTGCGCTTAGAGAAATAAGATAAAGCCTCCATTTCTTGAAACTAATTTTGGCTTATATATATATTGGTCTAGAATTGTTGGCAGCCTTGTGATCTCTGTGAAGGCTAGCTTGCGGGATAGGGGTTACTGTGGCCCAACATCATGCCATTTCTTGGTTCCTGGTCAGGAATGTCCAATAACGCTGAGTTCTGAAAGGTTAGGCACATTGCAGTTAGGGGACTCTGGGCAGGAAAACAGCCCATATTTCAGTTTTTGATGTCTACAGAAGGGGGAGTCACTGGCCTTTGTGAAACACCCACTCAAGCGGGTCCCATAAAAAAGTACTTGTCAGAGGAAGAGGTGTTAACAACACACCTTTAGGTATTCCCGGGCCATAGAGGGTGTTTTACTAGGGGTACTCCTGACAAGATTGGTCTGTAAGTATTTGACTCTGGTTGCTGCGTAGTAAGAGGTCACTGCATAGTATCCCATCACTCTAACATTTACCTATGGTGCCCTAAATCATTCAGTAATAGTGCTGTCTATTTATACAGCCAAGTTACCACCTTTGTACTCTTTTATCCATTTTACACAAATTCCCCATGGATGCAATAGGAATGAGCCCAAGCTTTCTTCATTCCGGATGCACTTAGGTATTACAGAAGGAGCTGCAAACACTTGTGCGGCCCCTCCTGCAATACAGTTTGCATTGGTGGATATGTAGTGTTGGCTTGCTCTCATGTGGATATTACTTCATTTGCTGTGGCGTGGCTGTGAGAAGCTGGCCTGGTATATGATGTCCACCTATGTAAGTGGGCACCCTGCACCAGTCATGACAACCATTATGGTGATTTAAGAGGTCTTAGACAACCTTAGAAAGCTCTCTAAGTGATAGCTGTGGAGAGCAGCCTTCAGGCTTAGTCCAGAAGGAGTGTAAAGCAGCTTGTTTTACCAGAATGCAATCTTATAGTATAGATTAAATTAAAAAGAACCACACAAGGTATTTATACTTTTTTAAATTTATTATATAATACTCCCTAACACGTTTAGATATCTCCTACCCGGAGATAATCACAATACACAAAATACTTTGCAAAGAAACACAGTAAATAGCACAGAATACACAATGGACCCCAGGGAGGGACCAAACCATATACTAAGAAAGTGATATAAGAACCACGACTTGGGTCAAGACAAGGTCGAGAGGATGTAGAAGTGCTGGAGACCCAAGGAACCACCCAAGGTGAGTAGATAGGGACCCCACGGAGAGCGGGTGCAGAGTGGAACACGACCGAGTGCTCCGTACAACTCTATGTGTAAGTCGCGGTTGGATTTTTAGATTAAGTACCCTTCCCAGTGGACCCTGAAGAAACCCCATGGAAGACAGAAGGTTGGAGAGCCCATCGAACCCAATGGAGGACTTCAGGAAAGTGCCGCTGCTGAAAGAGAAAGTGTCCGGTGGAATCCGCAGGTGGTTTCCTGATGAGAGGTACCTGCAAGCAGAGGGGACAGAGTCTATGTCACTCAGGAGTGACCAGGAGACTTGGAAGACGAATGCCCTCTGATATCGGGTGTTGCAGGAGAGATGCCGATGGCCTTGACTCTGCATCTGTGAGGACCAGGCAATGCTGAGGAAGACCAGGAGCTGTGCATGAGCTGTCCCACATCGGATGTCGAGTGCTGAGGGGTGGGTGTCCGGCAGGAGCAGAAGTTGAGGAAGGTGCAATGTCGGGACCAGCAAGGTCCAGGGGACTCACCATAAGCAGGGAGTCAGGGCAGGCCCCGAGCAATCAGGAGAGCCCAAAAGAAACAAAGGTGACCCTCAAATGGACCCACAGGCTGGAGGCACTGGAGTCACAAGAGGACCTCAAGCAGCTCACCAAAAGATGCAGGCCACGATGCAACACAATACGGTGTGGCTGAAGATTCTGGTCACTAGAGGTGCTCGAGGTTGGGGCTACTTGGAGCCCCAAGATCTTCTTGGAAGGAAGCCAACAAGCCTTTGCAACTGTAAGTTGACGCGGTGCACAGGGGTTCGGTTATTGCAACCCGCACAAGGGATACTGGCCTCAAACTTGGTGAGAGGGCAGGGAAGGCCTTGGGAGCTGTGGAAAACCACCACCTGTGTTGCAGAACCCTTCGGAGTCTGGAGGAGCTCAGGATCAGCAGACCGGTCGACTTAGTTGTGGTGCCTGCGAATGCAGGTAAGTGACTCCTTCACTTCAAGGGAGATTCCTTCAGGTGTCTTTGATGCCCACAGGCCTTGGAAGGTTCCTGTATGGTGCACAGGCACAGGCGATGCAGCAGACTGAAAGGGAGACGAAGTCGAGCCCAAACAAAATCCAGAGAAGTCCAGAGTGCCCAGAAGGTAGAAGAAGAAGTGGTGTCTGATCTGAATCTTGTCCCATGACGAATCCCAGGACCCACCCACAGGTAAGCCCTTAAGTTCCCCAAGGAAAGGGTTGGGACAATTCAGGGGACTCTCCCAGGGAAGGGCCTGGACAGTGGGGATGTTACTCCCATGTCCTTTGTCCAGTTTTGCACCAGAGTGGGAGCCAACGGCTCCCAAAGCTGGTTTGAACTGGACTATGCATGGGGACACAAAATGTGCCCCTCATGCAGACTGAGTGGCACTGACAAGCGCACCCACCCTGCCCCAGTACACTAAATTCTGTCTGGGAGGTGGTCACACCACCCTGTGACAGGATGCCTATTGTTCTGCCTTCCCCTGCTCGAGCTTGGCTCAGCAGCAGGAGGGCATAATCATGTCTCTGGTCCGCAGCAACCATTTTGTGCTGTCCGGGTCAAGAAGGCTGGTACCGTGAGCACTGAGAGCCTAACGGAGGGCTCTTCCAGTGCTTGGACTCATACCTCCCACACCGTTTACAGTGTGGGGGGTATGATTCCAACATGTTTCATACCAAACATGATAGGATTCATTGCAGCCAGTTTCGAGATGGTCATCACGTAATTACGCGATGCCCCTCAATATAGTATAAGGCTGTTTCACTTACAACCCAGGAGAATGGACTCCGTACGCTGTAGGGGTGTCCTGCTCATGCAAGGGCACCCTCACACTTAGAACCATGCACCCTGCCTTCAGGATTGATAAGGCTTGCTATTGGGGTGACTTATTGGTTTTAAGTGCAGTGACCCCTGATATAAGAAACCTATATCTGTAGTAAGTGGTGCTAGCACCAGCTTACACAGGCTGCAATGGTAGGCTTGTAGTTCCAGTTTGTACTGTCTCCCATGGTTGGCATAATGCTTGCTTCAGCCCATGGGGGACCTCTGGGGTACCTATGCCCTGGGTACCTTAGTACCGTATACTAGGGACTGATAAGGGTACCCCAGTATCCAATCTGGGATGTGCCAAGTACTGAACATACCAATTTAAGGGAGAAAGCAGATAGACTGGGGTCCTGATTTGCAGGATCCCAGTCAGACTAGCCAGTAACAGCTTAGCACCAGGCAAAAAGTGGGGGTAACCATAAAAGCAGATCCTACTTTCCTACAGTGGCCAGATGCAAATGAGGAACCAGTTTGCCTCTGCACACACACAATTATTGCAGACACAGGCAAAAGGGCAACGGAGCTGTCAAGGGGGACTCCGACTGTGTACCACAAGGAGGTGGTGTACAGTTATTGCACCCTCTTGAGGTGCTAATGGGCCAACAGACCTCTCCTTGCAGGCTGGCACAGTGACCCACTGCATCCTCCTGTAGAGGTATTTCTTTCCACTTTCAAATGTATGTGGGTCCCATCTACACAGTGAAAGCATACCTGCGGTCTCAAACGGACGGTGCATCTTTCATTAATGCACTGGCCAGAGGAAAGGCACAAGATCACAGCTGCTGTGCTGGGGACGGTGCAGTTCAATAGCTGTAATGAGGTGCACTGATCCAGTCTGAGTCCAGCACACCCAGTTCCAGATGTGTTATGGTGCAGAAACCCTATTCATAATATGGGCCTCAATACTTCAAAAGTAGCGAGGGCAAGCAGTGAAGGCTCACTCACGAAGGTGGTAGTGGGTTTGAAACTAGGCTTGGCACAGTAAACACACACACATAGTGGCCTATTACGATGTCGGTCGGACGCACCGTCTCGAAAACGGGACTGACATTCCGATGGCGGTCCCGACCGCCTCATCATGATGCGACCGCACATGGTGAGGTCGCATTCCGACATTTCCCTATGGGAGCATATGTTACGGCCATAAATCGGCCGTAGTACATGCTCCCATAGGGAAATGTGAGGTGGTTTTAATTCCTGCACCCCATGGCAGGCACCTCAAGGTGCCAGCCACGGGGTGCAGGGATTAACAGGTCCACCAACTGGATGCCGCAAAGGAAAGGGGGCCCTGCTAGGGGGCCCCCAAACACTTTCTGACAGGGTTTCTATGTCGGAAAGGCCGGCATGGAAACCCTACCGGAAACCATGCATCGTACCCGGACGGCGTAAACCGCGGTCCATTTGGATTACGGGCCGGTTCCGACTGGCCGACAGGCTCCTCGAGCCCATCGGAAGCCAGCCGGAATTACCGGCCTTTTCAATTCCGACTGGCTGAATCAAATTCAGCCGGCCAGAATTGAAACCAAAGATGTCAGTAATGTCCAATCAGATCTACACCTTTTAAAAATAATTTGCTTTATTTATATAGAGAAAGATTAGGGCACTTAAAATAAAACCAACACATGGTGTCCACTTCCACTTCTTAGATTTGACACAGGAGCCCTTGCTTGTTAAATTGAGAGAATACCAGTTAAGTTTAGGAAATTTAATCAAAAAGTATACAGCATTAGTTTACGCGGATTATTCTGTGTTATTGCTATTTTATATGAAAATGTCAATGAAATAAGATAAAGATACAATAGCCCAGTGCACTGGGGTCTCAGTTTATAAATTTAAATCAAACACAAATGGGATGCCAATTTCTTAATCGGGGTAATCTAGAAAATGTATAGGTGAAGTGGCAAAAGATGAGATCGTATAGCTGTTAGCAAACACCTAAATGTTACACTGAAACACAATAGAGATGTGATTTTCGGTAAGATGATGGCGGGTTGATATAGTTGGATTACACTGAATGTGGTAACTAATATTGTCAGAAAAAACACTTCAACTGCTTCTCTCCCACCAGTCATGAAGAGGTACTCAAAAAAATAACGACCATATAAAATAGTGCAAACACTGATGTTTCATAACCATACCATAACTAAATCATGCACTGTTTCAGTAATTGAAGTCGTTTTCAAGCTGCCACGAAAACACTTTCCCAAAACAAGACGATGACTTTCCAATGACCGATCGTCAACCTTCACTGCACTATTGCAGCCCTATAGTCTTGGGGCCTAATTCACCCAAACAATTCATTCCTATAGTCTTGGGGCCCAATTCACAAAGGCATATTATACCATAAATATGTGAATAGGTTAGGAAATGTACCTGTACTCACACCTGTCAGGTATTCACAGAAGGAGGCATAACAGTTGTAAATCTACTGCAAACAATTATCAGGAGTAACTGGGCATTCAAGGGGTGGTTAGCTTTGTGAGTGTCTCAACTTCCACAAAATTGTGAGATTTTCAGACCTTGGAAATGGTCATATATTTGTTCCTGCGGATGTCTGCTGGAGTTTTCACCTCCTCAAATAATATTTCAAATTCTTACAGAAGGCATCTGAAAATGATTAACCCGCGTTAGTTATCAAGGTGGTCAACCAATGGTTCATAAGGCACTTTTCCTTAGGAATGGAGCCCATACACCAGTGGCTGGCGATGGGGAGTTCCTTGCATCATTTGACCAGCAAAGCTGTAAATGGAGCATTTCGAACAGAAGGGTATGGGATTTCTGGGCAGAGTAGAAGGGTGGGGTCTGCCTTTTAGTAATAGTTTAACTTTGAAGATTCCTGGTAATCATTTAACTTATTTTACAATTTAACTGATTGTATTGTTTTACAATTGAATGCAAGAATTTGCCTTATTGTATCATTATATATTATTATGGCAACATCCAATCTCCACTTTTTTAACTTCCTCAATTTTTGGTGGCCATCACTTAAGTAAAGAGACAGCTTGGAGCACTGTAATGGTTTGAGTCTTGCTTATGTTTCCTGTAGTTTTTTTTTCTCCATTTGCCCTTTCGTTTTTGTCTTAAGATCAGATCATCTTTTTCTTATGGGCAGGGCACAGTCCTCCCTTCCTTGGGTGGCCTGAGGGTGCAGTTACCTTCACAAAATCAATCTACTTCTGTGTGATGTTTTGGTCTGGAACCAAAGGTACAGAACCTCCGATGGTAAAGTTGAGCTGGTGGGTGAAGAAGAACATCATTTTCGCAAATGAGCAGAACCACGCCCCTTCCCACGGCTGGTCCAGGGTCTTTCACATCAAGAGTTCTCCAGGGGGTGTCTGCTTCTGATACTTATATGGCAGAAACCTGGGAAACTCAACACACATTCATGACACATTATAGGTCGAAGATTGGTGGTTTTGATGATGCACATTTGTTTGAGAGCAGTCCTCACCTAAATAGACATTTGGATATATTCTATGTTCTGCATTTTTCATTCTTGTTTTTAAATAAAATAAGATGATTTGGAGTATTTATTTTTCTACGCCAGCCAAGATTGGGCTCACTGCTTTTTATATCTTCATTAATAGAGGACTAGAATACGAAGGAGGCATGGCAGCCTTTCTCAGAGAAAAACACTGACCTTTTGTTGATATTTCTGATGCGAGAATGGGGTGGGGCATGCTGCTTAAATAGAATTTATGCTAACTCCTATGAATTCATTTTTTATATTGCAATTCTGCCTCTGTTTAATTATAATTCAGGGATCATTTCGACAGCACTAGATAGAGTTTTAAGTTATTTCTTCTTGCATTTGAAGTTTTAAGTAATTAGGGAAAATGGCTTTGGATCCTTTTCCTAATATTTGTTTATCGTCCTTGACATAAGTATTCTCGTTATGCCGGTAAAACACCGACCAGGAGGAAACTCTACTTACAGGTGATCTTTATTACATGGAGTCCTCATTTCATGGTCCCATTCCTACATTCCTCCCACCCTCCTGTGGCTACCAGTCATGTTCCTGGCTGGGGTACTTTCTGGACAGATGAACGGGAAGTTGTGGGGGGAGGGGAGGTAGTGTTTAATTTGTAAAAGAATAAGTAAAGGTGGACAAAGATTTGTTCATACGCCCAAAGCGGATGCTATTGAATGTTTGGGTACTGAATACCAAAGTTGTGGTCTTGATTCCTCCTCATGACTCTTTTATCTACTCCCCTACACTCCCTGCCTGTTCTTTTTCATTCTCGCTTTCTCCCTTTGGCACTGTTTAACCATCTGGCTCTTCATCCTTCTTCCCCCTTTTGTGTTTTTCTCTCTCTTGCTCTGGGTCAAAGTCTTTTGAAGAGCAATCATTGGCAAAGCCAATAGGTCTCGCCTATGAAAAAAATATTGGCTTTAGCAATGTGTTTTAGCCAAGTTGTACTCAAGTGCGGCTGCTGTTCAGCATGGCCAAAAGTTAGATGGGTGGGGCTGGGTTAAGTGGAGTGGGGTAGGGTGGAGTTGAGGGACAGGGAGAGTAATGGGGTGGAATTGGGTGGGGTGGGCTGGAGTGAAGTGGAATGAGGTGGGGTGGGGTGGAGTGAGGTTGAGTGGGGTGGAGTGGAGTGGATGGGGTGGGGTGGAGTGGGGTAGATTGTGGCAGTTTGGAGTGGGGTAGATTGGGGTAGAGTGGAGTGGGGTAGAGTGGGATCGAGTTGGGTAGAATGGGGTGAGATAGACTGGGATAGACTGGAGTTGGGTAGGGGTAGATTGGAGTGCGGTAGAGTGGGTTAGATTGGAGTGGTTAGATTGGGGTAGAGTGGAGTGGGCTAGAGTGGTTTAAATTGGGGTGGGGTAGATTGGATTAGAGTGGGGTGGGGTAGGTTGGGGTAGTTTGTACTGGAGTGGGGTAGATTGAGGTAGAGTTTAGTGGGGTAGAGTAAAGTGGAGCAGGGTAGAGTGGATTTGGTTGAGGTAGATTGGGTAAAGTGGAGTGGGGATTTTTTTTTTTTTAGCAGAGTTTTATATAGCGCGAACTTGACCCGAATTGGGTATCAGAGCGCTTTACATAGCACCAGTTGCATTACATGAGGACACATTCATTTTTTTTTGTTTTGTTACGCACAGGGAGATTAAGTGATTTGCCCAGAATCACAGGATGTTCAGCGTCATTGCCGAGACTCGAACCCAGTTCCCCAGATTCGAGGTTGACCGCCCTAGCCGTTAGGCCAACTCCTCTCCCAATTGGGGTACAGTGGAATGGGGTAGAGTGAGGTAGTTTGGGGTACAATGGGGTAGCTTGGGGTGTGGTAGACTAGGATAGATTGGAGTGGGGTAGATTGGGGAAGAGTGGAGTGTGGTAGAGTGAGGTAGCTTGGAGTGGGGTACATTGGGGCTGAGTTGGTAGATTGGGGTGGGGTATATTAGGGTAGACTAGGGTAGATTGGAGTGGGTAGACTGGAGTGCAGTGGGGTAGATTGGAGTGGGGTAGTTTGGAGTAAATTGGAGTAGGGTAGATTGGGGTAGTCTTTAGTGGGGTAGATTAGGGTAGAGAGGCGTGGGGTAGATTAAGGTAAAGTGGAGGAAGGTAGGGAAAGAGTGGAGTGGGGTCGATTGGGGTACATTGGAGTGGTGTGGATTGTGATAAATTGGAGTGGGGTAGATCGGGGTAGACTGGAGTGGAGTGGGGTAAATTGGAATTGGGTAGATTGTGGTAAATTGATGTGGGGTAGATTGGGCTAGATTTGCGCGCGGTAAATTGGGATAGAGAGGAGTGGGGTACAGTGGGGTGAGGTAGAGTGGAGTGGCTGGAATGGTGGTAGAGTGGGGTAGATTGGGGTGGATTGTAGTGGACTAGAGTGGGATAGATGGGAGTGAGGTAGACTGAGTTAGATTGGAGTGGGGTAGATTGGGATACGGTGGAGTGGCTAGAGGGGGGGGAAAATGGAGTGGGATAGATTGGGTTAGTGTGGAGCAGATTTCAGTGGGCTAGATTTTGGCAGATTGTGGTGGAGTGGGGTAGATTGGAGTGGGGTAGATTGGAGTAGAGTGAAGTGGAGTGGAGTGGGGTAGATTGGGTAGAGTGGGATAGAATAGATTGGGGCACAGTGTGGACATTGGAGTGGGATAGATTGTATGGGAGCTGGATAGATTGGAGTGGCATAGATTGGGGTAGATTGGAGTGGGGTAGATTGGGGTGAGTGGAGTGAGGTAGAGTGGGGTAGGGTGGAGTGGGGTAGATTAGGGTATATTGGGGTAGATTGAGGTGAGGTAAACTGGATTAGAGTGGGATACATTGTAAAGGGATAGAGTGGGTAGATTGGAGTTGGGTGGGGTAGATTGGGTGGGGTAGACTGAGGTTGATTGCAGTGGAGTTATGTGGAGTGGGTTGGAACAGAGTTTAGTGGTTAAGATTGGGGTAGAGTGGAGTGAGGTACATTGGAGTAGAGTAGAGTGAGGTGGAGTGGGGTAGGGTGGAGTTGATTGGGGTAGATTGGGATGGGGTAGATTGGGGTGAAGTGGAGTGGGGTAGATTGTGGTAGAGCAGAGTGGAGTGGAGTGGGGTTGGGTAGAGTAGAGTAGATCAGGATAGCTTGGGGTGGGGTAGACTGGGGCAGAGTGGAGTGGGGTAGATTGGGATAGAGTGAGGTAGACTGGAGTGGGGAATATTGGGGTATAGTGGGGTAGATTGGAGTGGTATAGATTGGTTTGCTAGGGGGCAGATTGGGGTGGGTTAGACTGGAGTGGAGTGGGGTAGATTGGAGTGGGGTAGATTGGGATGGGGAAGTGGGGTAGATTGGAGTGGGGTAGATTGGGTTGGGGAAGTGGGGTAGTCTGTGATGGAGTAAAGTGGGGAAGACAGGAATTGAGTGGGATGGGATGATTGGGGTAGATTGTGGTAGATTGGGGTAGAGTCCAGAGGAGCTGAGTGGGGTAGATTGGAATGGGGTGGATTGGGGTAGATAGGAGAAGGGTAGATTGTAGTGGAGTGGGGTAGATTGGGCAAGATTTGAGTTGGCTAGATTGGGATGGAGTAAAATGGTGTAAATTTGGTTAGAGTAGAGTGGGTGGAATGGCGTAAATTGTGGTAGTTTGGGGTGAGGTAAAGTGGAGTGGGGTGGAGTGGAGTGGGGTAGATTGGAGGGGGGTAGATGAGTGTGAGGTAGATTGACTTAGATTGGGATGGGGTAGATTGCGGTAGGGTGCAGTGAGGTAGGTTGGAGTGGGGTAGATTGGGGTAGAGTGGGGTAGATTGTAGTGGGGTGAGGTAAGTTGGAGTTGGGTAGATTCCAAAGCAGCAGCAGTCACCTTGGAACATGCAAATGTGCTGCATTCTTGATGACAGTTTTACCTGCATGATATGAACAGGTCACATAGATGCAACTGGTCCTGCCAACAGGGTGCCTTCCAGCTACCCTGTTGTTTTTCAGCCAGTGCAGCGCAGTCTCCATGGCGGGATTTGCAGTGGTAACAGTGAAAGTACACGGGTAGCGTGTTTACTGCTGCTGACTGGAAACAGCACTGCCTAAACCCCACCCACAGTGGGCAATCAACAATTGTAACAATGGAGGGCTTCGACTAAAAAAACAAGCTGCATCACCTCAAAATCCTGTGATTCTGGGCAGATAACTTAATCTCCTGGCATAAAAAAATGAATTTGAACTTGTGTAATGTAACTGGTGCTCATGTAAAGTGCCCAATGCTTTCTGGTCAAGTTGAGTTTGTGCTATATAAAAATAAAAAAATAAAAAGTACCTCACTTTACAGTGGGAGCAGCAGCATCTTCATGCATGATCCACACAAACACAAGGAAGTCACACATAAAGTGATGCCTTACAAGTGCTGTTGAATTAGAAGGCAGCAAAGAAGAGTGATAAGGATGCCAACAAATGGTAAGTAATGGGCGGGCTTAAAACCCCTTTTTAGAGAGTTTCTTTTAGTTACAATAAGTTGTTGCCAAGCGCATGCGCACTGCCTCCAGGCTCGACCTAAAAATAAGTGCCAGTCCCCAAAAATGAGTGCCAGTGGGCCTCATAGCAAAACCAAAGGGGATGATGGACGGAGTGTTGAACATTGCAAGCACTCACCCCCAGTCAACTGATCTGGGTTTAATCCATCATCATTCTTTAGCTCACTCCACCACCCCAGTTCAGACATGGCCATATGCAAATAAGTCTGACCCAGTGCCTCATGGGAACAGTCCAGCCCGAACTGCCAAGCCATGTCTTCCCTGGACCGGAAACAAGCATCCTGGGACCGGTTTCTGGCTAACAGCCGTCATCAGCCAGGCTATCTTGAATCCAGTGGCAAAGTGAGCAAGGGACCCACGTCTGGGCATACCCTGCCAACTTAGGGCGAACATAGCAAAACCAAAGTGGATGATGGACGGAGTGTTGAACATTGCAAGCACTCACCCCCAGTCAACTGATCTGGGTTTAATCCATCATCATTCTTTAGCTCACTCCGCCACCCCAGTTCAGACATGGCCATATGCAAATCAGTCTGACCCTGTGCCTCATGGGAACAGCCCAGCCCGAACTGCCAAGCCATGTCTTTCCTGGACCGGAAACAAGCATCCTGGGACCGGTTTCTGGCTTACAGCCGTGGGCCTCACCTGCAACCACCAACTCAAATTAAGCACTGCAGGCAGGGCATCTGCCATCTTCACATTCATGAAAGACATTACGCTGTTATTAGGAATAGAAATAGATTGTGTCTGTGGAGATAACATCATTAAAACAAGGTTGGGACGATGAAGAGAGGACTTATTGTAATGAAGGTGACTGGTATTTAATTGGGTCATTTTCACACTGTCTCCTCCCAGGTGCGCACAGTGACTCTGTGGATATGTGCCCCAGTTCTTAGTAGAAGTGTGGGGGTGTTTTGGTGTTGTCAATCCACAAATCTGTCCATGCACTGCAAGGGCTGCATGACAATTCAGACTCACAGAAGTGAGTCTGACTTGAGTTTATTACTAGCCAGGAAGATCCTATCCTAGATACAGCCACTAGTACTATCTTTTCAAGAATACTCAAATGTGATTCTTTGTTTTGCATGTGAGGAACCATACACTGCTGATGTATGTCTTGACTAATCTTTGTACGTGAGGAAAGCTTGCCTTGTGTGTGCGTGTGTGTGTGTGTGTGCGCATGTGTGTGTGTGTGTGTCCTTGTTCTCTGTGTAATTTGAAATGGCGCTAGAGGGTGATAAAGTTTGCACTACCACTGCATTGCAATCTGTTCCAGTGACTCCTCTTGGTGTAAAGTGACCTTGCACTGTTGCTGCTGACACAGGTCTTGTACCGTTCTTCTTGTTGGGGAAATTTTCCCTGCTGCTGATTCTCTTGTCATGCGCATGTTCTTCCTGTTAGGAAGCTTGCACTACTACTTTCGATTGCATTACCAGTGACAAACGTCAATGGAATTAGTGATGTCAAGTCTCAGTAGGGCTTTCCCTCTCCTTATCCTCTTTTGGCGGCCAAGCTTTGCTACCTTCACCACATCCCGGGCAGCTCACACTGAGCATCCTTTGACTCTCCTCATTGTCTTTTCATTCAGTTTTGGGCTGATTTCTCCATGAAGCTGCCTACTTATCTTTTTGCTTCTCTATCACTAGCACAGCCTTACTTCCGTCATTTCTGTTACTAAAAGTCCCCAACCACCCTCCTCCATCAGCATGTCTCAGGTTTTCAACTTGGCGTGAATACGGACACAAGTAGGAACACTCAGCAGTCCAGTTTGCAGCACTTATTCCACGGGCATAAACCATTATCAGTCCCATGAGCATATTTAGCGCCAGTATTCTGGTTCTTGGGGTCCATTAACTCTTCTATAACAAAACTCATACTTGCGCAATAACAACACATATTTCGTGGACTGGGTGCAATACTCCAGTAGCTTTGATTACACATCCATTTCACTGCAGATTATATGCAGCACAACTGATATATAACTTCTAAGCTCTCCGGCACCCGGGTGAACACACTGAAGGGGAGCATAAACCCTCCATACTTTGACCATGCACCGCTATGGTTGAGGTAATGTTACTCTCATCTTGCACCCATTTCAATCCCTGTGCTCTGTTCATTCGGTTGCGCTCCATTCATTCACACTTCACTCATTCACTCAGTTCATTGCCTCACATTCTTTTTATACACTTGTGCTACAGTCTGGACGTTTAGTTGTGCTCCATTCATTCGCTTGAATTCCTTCCTCTTACTCACTCACAGTTCACTCATTATCAAGCATCGGCACAATGCCCATCTTGTGCTGGTATTGAGAGACGATAAGAAATCTACAGATGGGATAGGAAGATTTGGTTTTGCACATTATGCCTTTCAGCGCGACTCTTTGGTTGTGCGCAGATGGTTCTGATGCTATTGTTTTGGGCCTCTCAATGCAAGATAATGCAAAATCTGAGATTTGGAGCGAGATCTCATGAGATTTGGGACTTGTAGCAAGATCTCATGAGATTTGGGACTTGTAACAAGATCTCATGAGATTTGAGAAATTACACTAGCCATCTTTGACATAAATAGAGACAGCACCAGGTCTCTCTGTCAGTTATTCTTGGCTTCTGAGTGATGTGGTTTGGCTCGCCGTATTCTATGCAGCTTTGGCGAGGTTCCTGTGTTGGGAGAGCTCCAGGAGAGCAACCTTGAGGCTTGATAAGCCTAAACTGCTCAAAATAATCAGTGAGGAAGATTGAAGAGCAGAGATGATCGCATTTTCTGGAGGGCCTTTTAGGTAAATATCGCAACAACTGCTTTAAAAGCTTTTGTTGTTGGAATCGAGAACACAATGAGCAAGGCTGGCTCTATGCCTGGTTAAAGCTTTGGAGCCAAGGTTGTATTCAGGAAGTTTGCCTAAATGCAAAGCCTGAAAGGAAAGGCAAATCATGAGGCAACAATTGCCATAAAGCAATTAGCAATTTCTGTTTGAGAAGATACATTTGAATCATGTTCCCAGAATCAACAAAGAATATTCATATTCATGGTTGAGTATTGCATCATACCTATAGACTTTCTCCTTCCCTGTTCTACCTTTCCCAAAATCCCTCCCCTTGTCTGTCCACACTGACACTCTGAAGGCTTTGCATCAGAGTCGATAGTGCAGGTGACTGGGCTTAGCGAGGGTACTGTTCCTGAGGATTCCGGATCAGGTCACTCGTTCACTCATACCCGAGAATTGCAAATTCCTCACTTTCTAAGATAGGCAAGATAATGTGGATGAATCACTAGAGATGCACTGGAGGCACCAAAGCAGGGGAACTATATGTGGAGCAAGGAATGGGAGGTGGGAATACAGGGCACAGGAAGGGCCTCTGGCCCTAACTGGACGATGAGTTATTGGGGGCCTGATTCACAGAACTAACTTACGTCAAAAACGTAAAGTTAGTACTTTTTGGTATTCACAGAATACACTTACTCATTTTGGTATTCACAGAATGAACTTACTCATTTCGGTATTCACAGAAGTTAGTAGTCCTAACTTTAGGACTCCTAAATGCCTTCTGTGAATACCGAAAGTCTTAAAGTTAGGATTTTTCTCAGTTTAGGAGTAGTAAAGTTAGGACTCCTAACTTTAGGACTCCTAAATGCCTTCTGTCAAAGAAGGCATTTAGGAGTCCTAAAGTTAGGACTACTAACTTCTGTGAATACCGAAATGAGTAAGTTCATTCTGTGAATACCAAAATGAGTAAGTGTATTCTGTGAATACCAAAAAGTACTAACTTTACGTTTTTGACATAAGTTAGTTCTGTGAATCAGGCCCTGGGTGTTTGCTGCATGCTTATGGACTGGGGTATACTAGTCCACACCACCTCCCTTGAGTAAGCTTTGGACTTCTCTGTCTCCCTTCCCTGAAAGAGTCAAGTGCTACAATGGGGTACTTGGTTTGCAGTAGACCAAAGGCTGCAGGCTCATTATTTGTGAAGGAGCCACAAGAAAAAGAGAAACTGTAAAACTAACCATAAAGGACCATAGGTTAAAAAAAAATACATAAACAGCAGATGAAAATTCATTTTGCGAAAGAAAAAGAAAAAAACTATTTGGAAAGAGTTGTGCATGTGTGGCCCAGTATTTGTGTCTCTGATTTTGGTATTTGCACCTTTCTTGATTGTACATTCGCACTGCAGCTCTAAAGATTTGAAGCGAAGCTTAAGAACCACAAGGAGGAATGTGTTTCTTTCTCGCTTCAGCGTCCACGGACTATTGATTTCATTAGGGAAAATATACAGCGCTTAGTCACAAAATATAAACAGAAAAGGGATACATGTCTGGCTTATTGTTACAATAGTAAATAATTGACCGACTCAATTACATCCGCCGCCAAGAAAAATGGAGGCATTCGTGCAAGTGATGTGGACAAAAGAGCCGTGACAGCACCCCCTGATGAGTAGCTCTCGCGCACACTCGCTGCTGCTGCAGAAGGTGCCAAGACACATTTCTATTTTGGTTTTGATCAGTGGGACACCATTTGCAAGTGTTATTGAGTGGAGCTGGGACAGGAGCAGTCAGTTTCTGTCAGAAACGTTACCGTAAAATCAATGCAAAGCGGAACACCACACACACATTCTCACAACAAGCCAATACAGAAAATTCGAACGTACCTGAAGCATCACTGACAACTTTATAAATAAAGAAATGGCAAAAATGTCCACCTGAGACGGTTCTATTGTCACTTTCTCAAAGATCGACAGGGGCGTAGCGTCAGAGGGTCTGTTTTGGGTGTGACACGTCCCAAATAAAGGTATTCTTGGCTTGGTACTTGGGTCTGCGGGGCCCGAGTCGGGCCTGCTATGTCTGTGTTGGTTTTTCTGCTGATTTCAGGCAAAGAGGCTTTTCTTATTTTAAAGTGTAATGTCATTTTCTTTCATTAAGTGAAGATAATAGTTATTTGGCACTTTTTTTTGCTACTTATGTAACAAAAAATAGAACACAAATATTTTCCCTTAAAAGTAGCCACATCCTTCAAATTCATAAGGAATATGTGTTCTGTTAATTTATATTGAAAACAGAGCAATAATAATGTGAAGTTTGTGTCGTTATTGGATTGGTGCAAATACCATTTGCTCATTTCCCTATTACTCAAGCAGCCAAAAAAGTGAAACTACATCTGTCTGGTTAATGTTTTTCAACAGCAACTTAAAGATGTATAGCGAATGATTTACAAATAAAAACTAGTACATTTTCACTCTTGTACGTACTTCTTTGGATTGGTGTAGATTTATTACTTTTTGGAATCCACAAACATCGGAAGCAGTAGGCTTGGATAACTGTACCAGTCATAGGTTCCAGGTCTTACTACTGGCAATGTCATCTGACATTTTGTTCATGTAACATTTTAAAATGGTATTATTTCTAAAATGTATATGCCTCATTTCCCGTTTGGGACAGGCTCCATTGCAGTTCAACTTTTTATTTTATTTGAGGAAAAAATATTACCCCCTGGAGAAATCCCTTCACTCCCAGAAAGTTTTGGGGTATTCCATTATCCTTCCAATCCTAGAAGGGGTTTTACTCCAGTGCTTTGCTGTAGCAAATCTCTGACTACTCACAAGGTGGAAATAAGTCAGAAAGGAGTTTGTGAATGCCCTCAAACAGTAAATGATACGTATTTTTTTGTGAATATTTGTCAGGCACACATTTTCAGGCGTAAATGTGGTTTAGTGAATTGGGCTTACAATGTCAATATTGGATTGAAAGACACTCTTTTTTGTTGGTGGATTGTGACCTGTTGCAGCAGGACAAAAGGACGTAACACTCCTGGTATACTTTTTTGCTTCATATTGCAGAGCCTGAATGGGAGCTAAAAGCAAACCTGGAATATGTTTTGATCCTGGTTCCTTAGTTCTCTGAGCGAGTGCAGCAAGAGAGCCCCATCCCACCAACAAAATCTGAAGCAAATTTGGGAGCTAAAAATTGATTGACTTCAAAAAGGTTTAGCAAATTTTGTATTGGATTGAAATGTATGTGTAGAATTAAAAAAATGCTAGAAGTCTGCACCAAATGCTTCTGACCTTGTATGGGTGCAGGACCCATTGGTCATATTGTGGGAGCCAAACTCCATTAATCTCCTGAACCCCAAAATTGTATGAACCCCAAATTTTACCTTAGGAAGTTTAGCTCTGTGGGTCATTTCATTGATCTAGCAGTAAGAGACTACCATCTCCATCAGTTGGGAGAGGATGTAGCCTATCGGCTAGAGCGGTCAAGCTCGAAGCTGGGGAGCTGGGTTCGAGTATTGGCAGGGATGCTCATCATCCTGGGATTCTGGGCAAATCACTTAATCTCCCCGTGCCTCACAAAATGAATGTGTCCGTCTGTAACGCAACTGGAGCACATGTAAAGCACTATGGGGCATATTATCAAGGCGGCGCTATGAAATTATCGCCGCTTTTGCGTCCGTTTTCGGGCGAAAAGCGGCGATAATTTCATCGCCTTATCAGCAAAGACACGCTATCGCGTGTTTTGCTGACTTTAGCGCCCGTTTCAGCACGCCTAACTTTGCATCGCTAATGAGATGCAAAGTAGGCGTGGCTGTGAAACCAACCAGGGAAAATATCGTGAAGGCAACTTCGCAATATTAACAAGGAAGGGTAGCGATTTTTTAAATCGCGTTAAGTATGACTTAACGCAGGAATTTAACGTCTGTCAAATTCCTGACTAAGGCATACTTAACATGGGGGGTGGATTCTGTGGCTAAGACCACAGGCCCTATCATCTAGGATATCGCCGTTTTCCACCATGGAAAACGGCGATCTCCACACTATCTCTGGAATTTTTATCGCCTCGGCGATCCGCTTTGTTGATAACGCGCTAACCGGGCGATAAATTCCAGAGATAGCCGGCGATAAATATGCAAGCGGTAAGCGCGCTTTGCGATATTTATCGCTGGCCCTTGTTAATATGCCCCTTGGATACCTTCGGGTCAAGTTTGCTCTATATAAAACTCCAACAAAAAAACAAAAAATCAATAACTCAAACTTAGCAGAATAAAATCATAATTAGAAACTGGGTGCATTCAAGAACTGAGTGCTCCATTAAAATTAGGTTTAAAATGTTTAAAACAGAATTGTTAATAAAACTAACCCTGGGCGTAGTTCGTGAAGTAGCGCTAAGCGAAGCTACGCGAAGTGCACTTCGCACTACGCGAGCTACGCGTAGCACTACGCGAACTGCGTAGTGCGCTGTTCGCGATGATTGCACAGTGCCGGATGCTTGTCCGCACTGTGCAATCATTGAAAACTGCATCTTGCACAGTGCGAGCTGTCTTTTACTGCCGCTCGAGTAGATTTTTACTCGAGCGGCAGCTTTCTCAACGCGGACTGGTAGTTTCTCATCGTGAGCGGTCGCGAGCATACGCGACCACTCGCAATGAGAAACCTGACCTCCCCGCGTTGAGAATCTCGCCGGAGGTTTATTTTCCACGCTCGCGATCGGCAACTTGATGTTGCTGATCGCGAACGAGGAAAAAGTCTCGCCGGGATGTCATTTTGCTTGCTCGCGGACGCCAACTTGACGTTGAGGACCGCGAGCAAGCAAAAAATGACCGCTGCACTACGCTACGCTACGCGTGTTTGCACTGTGCTACGTGCAATTCGCGTAGTGAGAAGTAGCGCAAACTTCGCAAACTACGCGAGCGTAGTGTAGTGCTTTGCCCAGGGTTAAATAAAACATTACAGATTAATGCTCAGATACAAAATAGAGCTCACAACGACACACTTGCCAATACTGATGCTTAATTACACATCATTCCATGCGATCACACGTGACACTCAATGTGACCAAAGAAAGTTTGCTTTGTTTAATTTATTTCAAAATCCAACATTTTAAAGGTGATTAAGCTCAAGTTCTAAATTTTTCAAAGAAGTGATCCTAACAGAAGAAAAGATTGAAAAGTGAAAAAAGAAAAGAAAGCACAAGTTGGTTGCAAATTCATTTCTCAGTTTAAAAAGCTGCACTAAAGGCGAAAGAGAAAAGAAGAAAGAAGAAGAAGCAAATTCAGTCTCATGTTCAGTCACACACATTTGGTGTGTAGTCCATACTGGATGTCTTGTTGTTTTGCACTTGGAGGAACAAATGCGGAACACTTACTTATGGCATCTGAGAGGATTTGGTGTGGTGTGATCAGATGAAGTTTCGCGTTTGTCTTAGAGCAATCTGAGGAAGAGAAAATTGGTTGAGAATTACCTCTCCATTTTGTTTGTTTTGATTTTTCAAGTGAAGGAATGAGCGAATGCCTAATAAAGTTTACCAAATCATTTGTTTGCTCCAAGGCAGTTGCAAACATAACAAAACTTTATTAGTCATCACTACTTGAACAACTGTTAGACAGAGAGGCCGCTCGGGCTCCATTCACAGGTACGAGTGTTGTGTAATCAACATTGTATTTTCAAAAAGTATATGCTTGAGTGCATGGACCGCCTCGCGGTCACATCAGTTAAAAAGCAAGGCCGTTCGGGCAAAATCCGTAATGACTACTACTCGAAACAATGTAAGAACAAGCTTGGTCAGAAACATAAGTATTCTATAAGCAATACGTTTTTCGGACAACCAGACACTGGATTACACGCAGTGTAAGACTATAATGAATATTGCTAAGAATAAGCTGGGCAAATTGTTTGAGTGTATATCCCACCTCGCGGTCATAAGCGGTCATTAAGAGAGCACCCTAGGGCTTCAAACAGACACATTTCAAACCGTTTAGCAACAAGCTTGGTCATATGCAGGAGTGTCCACACAATTTATATGGTAAATATTTTGGGCAACCAGACATTGGGCTCGCGTAATACAAACAGCAAGAGCATAGAGGGAGCCTGAAGAGCAGCAGAATATATGGAGCACTAAGTAACATGATCTGCAGACAGAGGAGACTAAGCAGTGCTTTTTCTGATGTCTAATGCCAACAACATCTTTCAAGCCTTAAACAAAAACATTTTTCCCTTCAATTAGGGACATTGTTCCATTGAAAACTTCGCAGCCTCCCTTCCTGGAAAATAATCAAATTACAAGGTACTTTTACAACACACACTTCCAGAAGTACGGACAACACACAAGGACACAGTGGGCTAATCATGTTTTCCCTACGCTGTCGTGTAATTCCTATAGTACCCATGCAGGACCTGCGCGTTTGGATAACATAAGCTGTGGGTTTGGCGGTAGACTGGCTCTATGCACCCCCACCGCGTATGTTAGCCTGATTTGCATTAGCTAGCTCACAGTGCCACTAGAATCTCCTCTTATCGGGGAGAGATTAGTTTCTGGCAACCTTAGATCATGACAACCCAAATTCCTCAGAATCGTGGAAACAATGTACTACCTTTCGCTCAGTCACTCGTGCTTACTTATTCGGTTTGTCTCAGAGAGTTACACAGAATAAACAGTCCGGCGTTTCAATAAGTATTTATTGAACAGTTGTTATTCTAGTGTAAAATATATGTGCTGCAGTAACCAGCAGACAATAGCAGAGATATATTATCAGCAGTACGATAAAAGCAAAGGGATAGAACAGTTCTATCATATTGCAATATTCATGAATACATACATGAATATAAAAAGCATTATGAAAAGTGCGTGTACTCCTACGATGCCAAACTAGATGTACCCGAGTGTACCTAGCATATGTGTAGGTCTAAAAGCCTAAGAGCCAAGAATCCTTCTAGGATTAAGTCGAACCCCCATACGTGAATAGAGAGAGTGTGGGACCCCGTCCTGGTCTCGAGTTGGACACCTCGCAAGGGCTGTGTCAGACCGCTGTCAGCTGGAGCGACTGCATGCAGGAGCCTCAGCGTCTCTGGTCAGTGTGTCAGCATGGAAGTCTCGGTTCCCTCTGTCTTACCGGGGCAAGATGTGGTGTATTTATACCCTAAAGAGTCTTGGTCCTCAGTATGGTTTGTATTGGTCTGTCGTTAGACATGAGGAAGACGTCAGGGGTGAACTTTGTACATACATATAATGCAGGTGGTGTATTCCTAGAGAGCCATGCATAATTGATGAGTACAGTGAGGGCCTGTGTTTGGGAAAAACCCTGCTGTATTCAAAACCACAGGATAGATAACGTTCAGCCCTCAGAGCACATTGTGTACTAGCGAGGACCAATGTAGGTGAAAGATCATGACTATATAAGGAATCATGACTATAATAGGACATGTACAGTCATGACCATAATTCGGCATATGCGGCTATGACCATAATAGGGCAAGTACGAATATGACCATATTAGGGTAAATATGAATATGTCCATTTTAGGGCATGTACGAATGGGTCTACATTAGGGCCTCTATACAGGACATAACACCCACTCCTCTTCCGAATTGGATAACAATGACCATACTTAAAATCTGGACAATTTAAAAACATTTTAAAAGCAAGTAAAAACATGGTTTTAAAATCGTTAAAAAAATGTATTTCCTAAAATGTTAATAATTCAGCTATTTCCAATTGGCACTAAAAGAATGTCCATTTTGTTTCTCTATATAAGTTGCTTCACTCAAAGCGGAAGAAAGCCATGCTTTTCTCAAGCGAAAGTGTCAATTTAGGAAGTGTTCCAAATTTGCTCGCTTATTATGAAAACGAGTGGAGAAGCCGAATTCTTTCCAGGACGCGATGAGCCAATTCGAGATTAAGTGTCCTGACTGGGAAGCACAACATTATTGTTAGCTACTGCAGACGACAAATCCAACGCCTCACAGAGAACGTCAATCGCACATAGATGGAATGTAGCACTGCCAACAGTCGATGCTACGGCGGCTTGTGCGGCAGTTGTTACCTGGGTGCCTGTGGAGGAGTCACCTAACCCAGCAGGAGCATACGGCACCTGTGGATTCTCCAGGAATGTGTTCATCAGAATCGGGAGCCGCTGGGGACAATGCAGAGCGTGGGCCTTTATGGGGTCCAGCATTGCATCCGTGTCCGGAGACGCATCTGATGGAAATGTTAGACAAAGATCCAACATGCATTCTTCTCCGCAAAACAGGCATCAAAAAACAGGTAAGATGCAGTCTACCCAGACTGGTCGAAAGGATAGAAACCAGGAGGCATTGAGTTCTCGCAGGCAAGAAATGCCCAGAAGTTGTACCATGCGTTCACGGTATTTTCGCTCCAGGAGCATGTTCGCCATTCCCTCTGGAATTGGGCCGTCCATTGCGTAGCAGTAGTATTATGAACAGGACCCCTGCAACCAGCAATAGGATAAGCGGGAATCCTCCAAATACGCTTCCCAATACGGAGTGTATAAAATTTGGGATCACTCCGAGGACTGTCTGAAAGGTGCTTAACAGTCCTGACCCTATGGTCTTAAATAGGTGTACAATACCGCTCGTACCAGACATATTGAAGATACGTCCCACCATTTCTACGAAATGAAAGGGGCAGTTTGTACGTATAAGCACCTGTATCTCAGTCGAGGTCCTTGCAACTTGAAGTTCATAGGTTTCTCGAGCTGAGGATAAGGGCACGGGTTGCTGTAAAAGCATGGCTTGCAGTCTGCTCAGAGTATCAAATTGTATGAAAGAAACGTTCAGTGAAGGCCATAACAGCGCCTCCCTGACTGTGTTCAGTGGCGGAAACAATACTTGCATACAGCAAGTAACCCTGGAGTTAACAGTGACCAGATATGCGATGCCCGGAAGCATCCCACAGCAACCTTGACCATTCAGCATCAAGTAACTCCTATTCGAGAGCAGCTCGAAAACCGGCGTGATCACTGCAGCTGGGGTCCCAGTAATGTGACACGATAGGTTTGCTACTGAACCATTACAGGCTCCGTGTAGTGAAATATCCTGACACATGAGAGAACCGCTTAAAGCGTTCTTGCAGTTTATACCACTCAGATACAGTTCTCGATCCCCATTCCGGCATCGGTATCTATATGGTAACTCCCAAGTTTCCTTAATGTAACCCTTACCCATTTTTTCATATTTGCCTGCCTGACTTTGCTCAAGGCAATATTGAAACTGAAACGTAGTGACCGGCAGAGTGACTTGGCCATGAATTAGCCATTCAGTTGATGGTGATTCGGCTACAGTGAATGGTAACCTTTCCAGTTTCTCAATACGCAGCATTGTATATTTGGCTCCCCTTTGTGCCATTTCTGTCTGTTTATCAATCAGATTGTATTCTGAAAACAGAGACGTGGTGTTTATAAAACACCAGGGCACATAGCCTGCACGCAAAGATTGCAGCGTCCAGCTTAACATCATAATAGAACGTAGCTGAGATTGCCCGTGTATTAACAAGGCCAGATCTTGTTCTAATATGTCAATTGCCGAAGATGCAATGTTGCCTAAGGAGTAAATCCTGGAGGTCAAAGTTGTTAACCCATTATCCACTACAGCTAATGCCTTCTCTAAGTTAATACGGTCTATTTCCCATATTCTTTCTGCGGCCTCCTGTTGGGATATTTTCCTGTTTTCATTGTAATAGGCATAAATGCCAGCATATATGAAACGTTTCTGACGTGTTTTCCTTGGGCCTAGTAAAAAATCCCTAAGGTCTACATCAGATGTGAGTAAGGTCAAGTGATGTTTTACTTCTGTGAGTGTTGAGGTCTCTAGCCAATCAAGGCACAACTTCCCAACACTATAGAATGTCACTACCCCTGGGTGTTGTCTCTGTACATAGCGTGTATCTGGCCTATGGATACTAAACCCTTCGGTTGTATTCATAAATCTCTGTTGAGAGGTGTTTGTGTCAATGGGCCAAATCAGCCATTTCGTCCAATCAGGATCTGATCTGTTGTACTGGATAATGTCATCTAATCCTACCCCTTGTGTAGTTGAATTCTGCCCCCCACCCATCTCTGATGGTGTAGGAAACCCGGGTGAGTTCAGTTCCTTGTTCTTGGCTAGTCCAAGACAGGATGTCTGTTGCACTGTTTCATTCAGAAATATTATCTGCTGTGGAATGAGGCATGCTCTGAAAAGCGCTCTGTTCCCTGGACTTGTCAGTCCCCAGAACCCCAGATTGATTTTGAATCTATAGTGTCCTTCCATAGGTCGAAACCCTGTGTAAACAACTGGGCCATAAAGGAAGCAGAGTAAATCTGTTTGGTGTTAGTTAACATAATTTTCTGTGCTGATGTTCTTGCCACTTTGTAGTAAAATGACTTCGGGTCAGATGTGTTGAACCCTGAACAGTATGTGAATTTCTGTGCAAAATTTGCGAACTACCTTTTGGAGGAGTTGGGCAGTGTTCCCACTGGTGGTATTCAAATACATTGCTAGGTGTTATAGATTTGTGCAGGAAATGATGACCATAGTGTTGATAACAGTACAATGTATCATAGTCTGAAGTACCTTCTAACATTTCATTGTTCGGAAATGCAGCAGTTTTTTCTAGATCAGACATCTTAGCATTTACAGTTTCAGTGTCCCAATCATCAGATAATGTACTGGAGGTAATGATATCACTTAAAGAAATTTTAAATACATGTTTAAGCTTTAAAAGTTCAGTCGGACAGAATATATCAAAATCAATCTTGTCCCATACTATACCGTCCGGTATAGGAACTGCTGTGATGTTCACTGAAGACAAGTCTCTTGGTTCACGATGTGAAGACTGGTGTGGTTTTAAAATCAAATTGACTCTTTGGGCTGTAGAGCTCTGCTGGAGGTATCGTCCATTAATAAGCATACTAAAAGTTATAATTAAACCTAGCCAGAAAAGAAAAAAGAAAATCCCAGTGATATACCATAGTTCAATCCAAGGTGACACCAGGTAAGTCTTTCTAAAAAGTTCAAAAAGTCAGTGAGTTTCTGTTTGCGTGATTTTTGGCTGGCATCGTTTCCGGCTCGCTTGGATCCAGTGAAAACGTATCAAAGTTCATGAAATAGCCAGAAGCAGTTCAATCAATTGTTGGAATTGCATCGGGATTTGTTGAAATCAGATTTTGCTCTTGACGAGGCATGTTGACATAGATGTCTGTAGTCGGTCTTATTGCAACTTGGTTGTTAAGTTGATTTTCTTCTTGTTGAAGTGGAACGAGTTCCATAGCATTGTTGCTTAGTCATTCATTCCGTACAGGTGGCTCTTCAAACGTGATGAGTCTTTCTGTTTGGACTTCTTGGATTGTAGCGAGAGGAGGGCGTCTGCTACTGTGGAGTCCACATGGCCTACTGTTTAGTATCGGCCACATAGTGTGGTTTGATTAAGTCAATTGAGACAAATCTTTTCTCCTTTTTTCCGGCAAGAGGCGGCAGAAGTACAGTTCTTGTGCCTTGGATTGCAAGGACCGGTACAGGCTTTCTGTAGGATGGCCCAAATTCTTTCTTGTCAGCAATCTTCTCTCTGACCAGATCCCCGATTTTTGGGATCCAGACAGGTCTTGCTGTTACTGCCTTGACTTCCTCAGTGGCGGTCTGTTTTTGGAGCACATTACTTTGTTGTGTTCTGGATTCATTTAGATCCTGTAAAACAGCCAAACGATCGTGGATATCAAATGGTTTTTCATCCGCCACTGTGCCTTCACAATCAAGATCAGGTACCCACATTCTTGTCCCAAATAGGACCTCGTAAGGAGTGACACCTCCTAGAGAGCTTCTTGGCTGGTTGTTGATAGCTCGTTGGACCCCATAAAGGTGATCGACCCATCTACCGCCCTTGCCTAATACCCTAGCTGTTAAAGATTGCTTTAAGTCCCGGTTTTTCCTCTCCACAACGGAATTTCCCTCGGGATGATATGGAGAGGAGTACCGCAATGCTACGCCCATTCCTTCCATGGCCTCTTTGTAAGCCCGAGAGCTAAACGCCAAACCATGGTCAGAATGTAACGTGCCAACTGCGTATGTGCCGATAAAGACTCGCAAATCTTTTATAACAGTTCGAGCGTCAGCCGAGCGCTGAGGCCAGACCTTGAGGAATCTAGAGCAGGAATCCACTGCAACCATGATGTATTTCTTGGACCCATCAGATTGTAGGGGCCCGCAGTGGTCCAAATACACACATGCGAGAGGTTTGTCTGATTTCAGTAATGGTGTCTGCGCTGGGCGTGTTACGGTGGAGCCTTTCATCTGCTGACAGATGTCGCATTTCAAGACATAGGGGCATATTCACAAGGAGCTATAGCCGAATTAACGGCACTTTACCACAGCCAAAGTCGTGATAAATTTACCCCCCATTCACAAGCCGGTGTAAACAGCCCACAGCACCAGTTTACCCGCGATAGCAGCCGCAAAAAACATCGCCACAGAGGACCCCCGCAAATATCGCTAATGAGATGCAGAGTAGGCATTTCCGTGACAAAAGCCGAGACAACATCACACCTCAACATTCACAACGACCAGCCACAACGGCGATAAGAACACAAAACAGATGATAAGGCGCGTTAGCACCAGGAAATTTACACCTGCTCTGACCTGGTGTAAAGTCGGACGGCAGCCAGCACCACAAAAGGGAGCACAGCCCAGGGCCACATCCGAAGGGCAACAGATGCCATGGAGCCACCCATCAAGCGGCTCGGACACCCAAGAGGGCCACAACACCCACCTCCACCACCCCAGGACCCCAACCCACACCTGGAACACCCCCCCCCGGACCACCACAGACGCAGCGCAGACAAAGACAGCTGAACCCCAGGAAACGTACCAGCCGCACAGACCCAACATCTGACAATGTCACCGTCCACTACAGGCTGAAAGGGACAACCAACCTACGCATCCTGACCATCATCGCCTAACAGGCCTACGGCACCAACACAGCAGACAACCAACATCCCACCCCACACAAAGCTGATGGCGTGGCTGCACCTGTTGGCCCCTGGGACCCCTAAACCAACACCCACCAGAGTCGGAAGAGTCTCACAGCCAGCCACATCCAAGTCCCCCACACCTGTCCTGGACATCACCATCACCCTGGTACCCCAGTCCCCATACGTACAACACAATGCGCAGGATCCGCTGGAGACCAAGCAAGGACCATACGCCCAAGCAGGATGCACGCACATGTTGGGGGCAATACACAGCACACATGTACTACCTGTGCCCCCTGGTGACACAGCACACAATCACCGCAACAGGGAGCACACGTCTCACACCAATGTGCAGGCAACAACAGAACACCGTGGAACCCCCAAATATGTCGCCTTCAAATACACAGCCAGTGTGCATGATACCTTCATCCTCCAACAGTCCATCATCAACCAGCGTACCCAGGATGGCAACAAGGGAAATTCACAGCCCCTTGGCAATATACAAATGAACACCCCACACACCTCAACTCCACAACCATGCAACTCACAACGCTGGCAATGCACACGTCACAAAATCACATACAACAGGCACAACAATATGCCCACCCACCGGACACGACAGAACAACTTACAATGTCCACATGGGCAAGCCCTGAACATGCGCGAGCAACGGCATGGGACCTCAGCCACATAATAGCCGAATGTGGGGAGAGGTGGCAACCAGGCATTTGTGAAGGATGCAGTAGAACCATGATTGGGAAAGTACACAATGCCAAGAGTGCCGGAGATGTGCTGGACACCTCGCAGTATGCAGAACACACCCATATCCATGGCGACATACACCGCTTGTGTATGGAGTGTAGTGGACAGTGGACGCCACCATGTCACCCCAGCCAGTGGGGGACCTCGTGGAAATGTTGCCTATTACGCCCCCCTAAGCGTCAGCGGAGTGGGATGGCCCGGCGTACGCCACGCCAGCGTAGGGGTGGATAAAAAGCACGTAGGCCTGGGCGTGGTCCTCTTCCGGAAAGACCCACGTCTCTGCCAGGGCGGCGCCTCCCACCTTGCCACGAGGCCGACGCCATCCTCGTGAGCAGAGTTGCCTGCGATGCCGTGCGCCTGCCGGACCCCGGCATGCTGGACCACGAACCTGTCAGGCCAGCCCCTGCGCAGCCAGGCCACACTGATCACCTTCCGACACCGGCGTGTGTCAAGGAGGGCCCACCACGTGCCGGCGCAAGCCCCAAGCCCGAGGCCCGAGAACTTGGCAGCCACCTCAGACCATCACGGCCTCCACGACACAGGCCCGCTTTATTCCTTTTTCGTTGACGTAATCCACTACCGCCCCGGCCTACTCTTCGGGCCAGTAGGTCCCATATGTGAAACTGTGTCCTAAGTCATGAATGGCAGTGACCCCAAATCCGGGCCAGCGGCCACAGCACCAGACCCCCCCCGATCAATGAGGCATAGTTCCATATGGGCATCTTGCGACACGTGGTGCCACTAACCCTGTTCAACGTCAGCCGGCTACACGTGGCGCCACTAACCCTGTTCAACGCCAGCCTGCTACACGTGGTGCCACTAACCCTGTTCAACGCCAGCCGGCTACACGTGGATGAGGGACCAGGACTACCCTGCTGACCAGTAGGAGAGGTGTGGTGCAGCGGCCAGGGCAGCTGACTTCGGAGCACAGGGTTCACGGTTCTATCCCCGGCTCAGCTCAGCACCATGTGACTCTGGGCAATAGCTCACTTAATTTCCACTACGGCCCCCAGCGCCTTGAGACCCGTAAGGGTGAGTAGCTGCGCTATATAAAAACGGACTTACACATCCAGCACCTAGTCGCAAAGCACGAATGGCGGAGTCCACACCAGTGGTCGCACGGAGAGGTGTAAGAGGAAGATGCGGTTCAGTCCAGACGAATGCCGGGTCACATACACGGAGGTGACCTTAACACATGGTGCCACTGAACCTTAACTACGCAGGCCGGTGGGGCCATCCAACCTATGCCGGAGACACTCGGTGAATGGGCCGTGCTGACCACTGCCTCAGGCCTACACCACGGTCAGGTAGGTCACACATTTGGAACTGAGTCTTGATTACACCTTGGCAGTGAACATTATTTAAGGCAGAGAACAATTCACAATACACCCTTCGATGTGGTGGCAACAAGTCTGTGCGTGGCATCACAACCACACGTGTCTGTGGGCCTACACGGACCACTGCCCTCGGCCTACGCTGCGCACGAGTGGGATCACAGATTTGGAACTGAACATCGGTAATTCAAAAGGCAGAATACATTTCTTTGCACTCACGGAGGGGCGTAAGAGGATGACACGTTGCAGTCCGGAGGGAACAGGATCAGCGTCACGGAGGTGATTGAACACTACTGACAACTGCCACTGTGTCACTAACTCTGTGCCGCGCGAGCCAACGACCCGTGGCTGTGGGCCACTGCTGACCGCTGCCTCCGGCATACACTGCGGTCCAGTAGGTCACAGAGCCTTGATTTGGCATTCTTGGAGTTCACATATGTGTACCGGCATCATCGCAGACTGCATCCCCTCACAGCACCTGTGCCACTAAGTTTGTTCCCCGACATTCATGGACACTCACTTGTCGTACATTGGTGGCGTTTGAGTCTATGGACTAGGGGCTAGTTTTCATCCTCATGTAGCTGATCCCGAATTGTTGGTGCAAATGAGGGTTGCGCTTTCCACTCCTCCATTTGCTGCTTCCAGATAACATCAGACCTTCCGCATCATGCCCTGGAGGACACCTTCCACTGTCCCCCGAAACCCTCCGCAACATACACCTCGGACGTTGATGGGGACCCGCTCAGGTCGCATGGCCCATCTGACTGCACCGCAAGTCACCGTCCTGTGGCTGGGTGCCTGTGCCAGCCGCAGTGCATCCGGGGCCACTAACTCTGTGCTACTCAGGCCTGGGACCCCTTCTTCTGAGAATGGCCTCTGTAGCGATGGTCTTGGGGTCATCAACGCCATGTGTCTGTGGCCCTGCGCTGTCCGCCTCCTCCGGCCCCAACTGCGGGCCACCAGGGCCCACACATGGCATCGAGTCTTGACCGGCCCGGACATTGCATCACCGCAGGAGGCACAAGCCACCACCGCAAGGACCACCTCCAACCGCCATCTGCCAGAGTCGAAACGGTGGTCCTGACAGACCTACGGAGTTGCTCAGACCTGTCGTGGATGCCATCATCGGCCTGATACCCTGCTCAGCACTCCAGGTGCCAGTGACTCAGTGCACCGCAAGCCATTGTCCGTTACTGATTGAGTTTTGTGCTGTTGTGAGGTTGCGCAGCAATGTCACCTCATGCAGTGGGGAAGACCTGGGACCATGAGGAGGAGGATGTGTCAAGTGTGCGGACGGGAGAAGGCACAGACAATGGGAGGGCAGGTGGCAACAGCCCCAAGGCAGGAATGCAGACTGGTGGCGGTAGACAAGCTACACACCCGGATCTAATACTGGGTATTGTGCTGTGGACTGCGGACGCAACTGTCACCTCAGGCAGTGTGGGAGACCTGGGACGTTGATGAGGAAGTTGATGCAGGTGTAACACACCCCACTGCATCTGCATCAGGACTAACCCGAAGGGACACAATCCTAGCAATTTCTTCACATGAGCGCGCTCTTCTCTAGTGCCCCTACCTCAGTGCACTGCAACTCACGGAACCTCCAGACTGAATATTGGGTGACCTCTGTCCTTACTCCGGATCCCTCCATGTTGCTCTGCATTTGAATCTATTATGCTGGTGTTTTCTGTTTCCATTACACTGGTGTCCACTGTTCAGGTTGTTGGCAGCACCAAGCACTCCGTGCGGGCTGGCTTATACTCACTCACCCCACACACATCCAGCACAGGCGTCACTGTACATATGGCCCTGCCAATAAAGGGGCCGGGCGCAAGTGCCCGTAGCCAGTTCAACATGATATGTGCATGTGTCTCTGTGGAGGTGTGGGTCTCCTTTGTGGGGTGTAGGTGGTCCCTGAAGGGTATTGGACACCCACGTATGTGTTCTAGTTCGCATTCCATGGGTTCGGCAACACCCTCACCTGTTGGGCCACCTCCTTTTGGCGTTCTGCCACCTGGCATTGGGGTGCCATGTGTGGGTGGGTGAAGTGTTGTGAGGCAGCCGTGATTGCGGGTGCTTCATGCTGTGTGGTCTGTTGCAGGGGCTGGGTTCTCCTCTGAGTAGCTTGTCTGCCCTGGTCCTGGTGGTGGGTTGTGTGGGATGTCCATGGGCTGTTATAGGGCGTCGGTGTCGGGGGTGTGGTGTTCGTCTCGGGCATCACTGATGGGTTGTCTGTTCTGACCTGCTGGAGGTGTTGTTTGTCCCTCTGCATTGTGAAGGGGAGGTGCATGTTGGCATTGTGTTGGTGCCTTGTTCTTGTCGACATGCAGACTGTGTGACAATGTACATTGTGACTGTTTGGGCAGTGGTGGCTATTTGAGTTGGGATAGTGTACATTTGGCCTACATGGCTGATGTGGGGTTGTAGGGGTAGATGTGCATCTCACAGTTCCCTGCTCTGTCCAATGTGATTGTTCTGTTTCTGCGCCTGGGTGGACCCAGTTGTGTCCCCTGTTCTGCAGTGTGGGTGTTGCACTTTGTGCCTCATTGTCATGGTATGTGCTGTGATTGCTATGTGTGTGTGCTGCAGTGTGCCACGGGGATGGGGGACATGTCCCTGGGTAATTGTGGGTGTGCAGTGTGTTACAGCTCATTGTGCATGTGTGGCATTGTGCCCATCACCCCCGTCCCCCCAGTCCCTGTTGGATCCTCACCCTGTTGTTGTTGTGTCAGGTCCTCTCGAGCTGTGTCCGTACTCCCTACTCCTTGCACCCTCTCCACACTGATGACTGTGGCCTGGGTTTCCTCCAGCTCCTCCTGTGGCGCTGGACTGCCACCTCCTGTCGCCGTTACTGCCTTCCTGTTGGCAGCGGGTTTGTACCTGGTTTAGGTTGTCACATCCTGCCGGCGCCTCTTGGCCTCCTGGATTGGCCTCTGGGCACTCCAACTGCATTCCAGGTGGTCTGCTTGTGGGTCAGTTGCTGGTAGTGTTCTGTCGCCTCCGTGGCCTTGGTCTTGTTTTCCTGCGGTCTGCACCCCGTCTTCCTCTCCCTTTTCTCCTTGGCCTTCCCTGAGCCAGTTGTTCCTTGCTGGTGGTCTGTGGGGGTTGTGGGGTTCGCGTTGACCTCTGCGCTGGGTCAGGGTGCATCCATGTTGCTACGTGCTTTGGCTTGTTTCTTGTGTGATGTTTCTGTGGTTTTTATGGTGCAATTTCCCGCCAGACGCGTGGGATTTGCAGGCCTGAGGCTGCTTTTCGCTACTTTTTGTACCGCGATTGGCCTCATCGCATGATTTCTCGCGTTGCGCATTTTTTCGGTGTGTCGTTTATTTTCACGCTGACATTTGACGCGTTATCTGGTGACTATCGCATGGTACTGCCTTGTTGTGAATTCCACGTTGACACGGGGTTATTTTCCCGTGATAGGCTGTGATATTGAAAGTTGCGTTATGCTACTCTTGCGGTAGTTATCACACGTTCTTGTGAATATACCCCATAGTCTTTAGTCTGCTTTGTTAACCCTGGCCATCAGTAGCGCTGTTTCAAAAAGAAATAGTCGCTGTAACGCCTGTATGCGCAGAACCCAAACCCTCGTGTGCTGCTAAAATTAAGCCTTGCCTACGATCCATATTTGGTATTACTCTATCCCCCACTCCAGGAATCTGAGCATATGGAATGTTTTGTGCATCTAACTTGTAGGAGTACTTGAGTGGAAATTTTTTAGGTACTGCTGTGCTGACTTTGCGTGAAGCATTGACAGCTACCATAATCTCGCCGTCTACTCTCGTCTTTGAACGAGTAACTGCAGCTACGGCGGCTGTGCGTACAGCCCCCTTTGCGGCTTCATCAGCCAATTAATTCCCTTCAACGTGAACACCATCACGCTGATGACTCAGTGTATGTATCACGTGAGCCCTTGGTAGTTCGTTTTTCAACTCCACTACCTGTTCCCATAGCATTTTATGCTTAATTGTGCCACATTTTGCATCTTTGAACCCATTTTGTTCCCATTGATGTAAATATGCATTGTACGACTGTACACAGTAAAAGGAATCACACACAATCAGTGTGGGGAATTTGTGTTCCGTGTTTACAAGTGCCAGTATCAGTGCTTTTAGTTCTGCCAACTGAGCCGTGCAATCTCCTAGAGATTGCGTTTTAGTGCAACTCGGATGGAACTTTCCATCGTGCATGCGACCTTTAACAATCGCACACACTGCGCTGTAAGCTTGCTTACTCCCTATGGCCGGTTGAGCAGATCCGTCAGTGTAAATAATGTATTCATACTGATCTAGAGGCAAAATTTCATTTGGTAGAGGATATTCGTGTTCGTATTGCAGAAATGCTTGTGTTTTTAAACTTGGATCAAATCTGTATTCAACATCCGTTGCAGTAAGAGAATTAGCCCATTGTATCCATCTGGGATGTAAGGCTTTCGCATTTGGAATGCTAGCTTTTGTAACAGCTTCTAAAGCTGGTACTGGGGTCACGACAATTATGCGTTTACCCTGAGCCAGAGCTCTTTCTCTTGCTACAGCGGTCTGCACTGCTGTCAGAATTTTTTCTGTTGAAGTGAAACGCATTTCTGCGTTTGTGTACAGGTGTGATTTGTATGCGATTGGTACCATTTCACCTTCATTAAAAGTTAAATAAGTGTACCCGCATTGACCCGCTATTACTCGGATCACTAAGTTGCGTACGTTTACGCGTGTCTGTAAATGTTTAGAACAGGGGTCTCCAACCTTTTCACTTACAAGAGCTACTTATGCTCAATGAAAATCATCCCGAGCTACTAATATTAGTGTTGAACACATCAGACAAGAGTATATTAGTGGCCTCCTTATGCACAGTTACCAGCCATGATCTCCTCAGTGTAGGATTGCCAGAAGTAATGTAAAAAAGGCTTAGGCAATTTGTAATGCCTCTACAAGGGCAATACATAACAGCCACAGATGCAATGCCCACTGGGACCAAAGTAATAACATTAGTAATAAGTCTCTCATTTTATATCTCATATTTATCATTCAGATACCAGATTTAAATAGATTTTGGAAATTAGGGGTTTTGCAAATACACACATTTTCATATCAAATACACACTTTTCAATTTTGGTATACATATATTGCCAACTCACACGGTGCCACTGTGTGTCACACGATTTAGGCTCCCTTCACACATTCCCCCAGGGAGGACTTGAAATTACACGGTGGTAGGGAAAACGAGCTAAAAACCACTGTAAACGGTGGATTTCCAGCTTATTTTTGGAGGCAGTAACCAGCCGATGTGCACAAAAGTTGTGAAAACACCCCAGAACATCGGGGACAGCCTCGATGACAGTGTCTCTAAAGGATTTGACAGTATTTCTATAAAGGACTTGCTAAGAAACAATATTTGTGCAAATTGAGCTACTTTTTATTGTATATGTTCAAACTGTTGAGAATGTATGAATTATAAGAGGTGCCCATTAGATATAGGTGGTTTATTTTAGAGACCTTTTTAAATGATCATGTATAGGTGATGTTTGTTTATGGAAGCACTTGATGGTTTTAGATTTTTTCTTTGATTCATACACTGTGAATATATTTCATGTAAATAATTTAAATAAATATATTTTTTACTATAGGAAATGGTAATTATTTCTGAAAGAGCCAAGATAGTATAAGTTCTTTATTCAGTGCATTCTGATTGATTAGCAATAGATCCTGAACATTGATAGGAGGCACAAAAGGGAAATTGTTTTGGATTGGATACATATATTACAGACCTGCCAACTCACACAGTGCCATCGTGTGTCACACGATTTCGGCTCCCTTCACACGGTCCCCCAGGGAGGAGCTGAAATCACACAGTGGTAGGGAAAACAAGCTGAAAACCACTGTAAACAGTGGATTTCCAGCTCATTTTTGGAGGCAGTAACCAGCCAATGTCCATAAAAGGTGTGAAAACACCCCAGAACATCAGGGACAGCCTCAATGACCCTTTGTTTTGGTTTTTCTGTTTAAAGGGGAGTGGATAGGGGCCTTGGCGAGGGTCAGAGTGCCTCTGCGCTCTCGGCACCAGGCCCTGCCCCCTCCAAGGCCCTGCCCCCTCACACAATGAAAATATGTTGTAAGCTGGCAGGTATGACATTAATTCAACCAAACAAAAGCTTCTAATTTAGTAGGCTGGACAGCACACAGGAGAGCTACTCACAGGTAGCTGAAGAGCTACCAGTAGCTCAAGAGCTACTCGTTGGAGAAGCCTGGTTTAGAAGCTATCATGTCTTCCTGTAGGGAGCGCAGGATATTTGTATGTTCCTGTGTCCATTGTCTGACTGAAAAATCAGGTTTTATTAAGTCGTAGAAAGGTTTTACTCTTTCTGCGTAATCCAAAATGTATGTTCCACCAAAATTTAGGAATCCCAGGATTGATTTAAATTCTTCAATGATTTTGGAGGTTGGAGCAGCGCACACTTTTCTAAAAAGTTAGCTGCTAGGCTTTTTCCCTCACTTGACAGCTCATACCCTAAAAATAGGACACTGAGGTGGGCAATTTTTGATTTTTTTAAATTAAATTTACAGCCCTCAGAGGCGAATCCCATAATAATGGTGCTCACCCTGGTCAAGTGCCTCGGTAAGTCATTGTCCGTCAGATAAATATCATCTACATAGGACAATGCTTCTTCATCCAAATTTTGGAGTAACTCTGTTACTCTTGCTGAAAATACCCCGGAGCTATTTGTATACCCTTGGGCTAGTCGACAAAATTGTCGCTGGGACCCTAACGCACTGAATGCGGTCAGATACCTGCTTTCAGGGGCTATATTTTGGCAAAAAAATCCATTTGAGATATCTAGTGTTGTTTTGTATTTTTTGCGCACAATGTTATTCATTAATGCGGCACTGTGTGCATTTTGAACTGCAAATGTCTTTGTGCAAGTGTTTAAATGTCTGTAATCCAAAACTAAACGATATGTGTTGTCAGGTTTCATTACGGGAAACAAAGGATTGTTCATAGGTGAAGTGCAATTTTCTATCACCCCCTGGTATTCTAGTTGATCTAGGATCTCCCTGACTTGTTTTTTAGCTTCCTGCTTTATAGGGTATTGCCTTTGAGCATTTGGGGAAACTTTTAACGGGATCACGTGGTGGGTTGAATCTTCATCCCAACCAACATGATTTTTGTACAATGCTGGAGCTAGGGCAACCGCCCACTCCTGCGCAAATGCATGTTTTAAATGTATGGGAACGAGGTCGGAAAAGGCTGGAAAAATTACAGTTTCTCTCCTAGGGCACTCCATGATGAATGCTGGCGGCCAGTCTTGTTCTGCTAATAGAATGTCATAACCAGATGACAGATTTTTCCAAAAGAGACCTTTAATTTTCCGGGCTTGTCCCCCTCCAGCCGGAGTGTTATCTCATGTAACTTATGTGTGACACTTACCCGAGTATCAGGTGTTTCCACCGTGAAATACTCACTCAACTCCGCTGTCACCAGAAATTCCTTCAGGTTCTGGCGAGCTATCGTTACTTCTGCCGCGCTGTCTAGCATCGTCAGAGCCCATTCCCCATTCAGAAGCTGTGTCCTCAGAATTCTGGGCATGTCTGATCTTAAGACTTGCTACCTTCTTTTTTTTTTTAACTGAGGTTTCTGTTTTTGTTTATCTTCTTTTTTAGGTGCGTAGTCCGCAGCGCGTTGCGTGTCTCTGGACTTTGTACGCTCCTCTTGTCTGTGTTCTGACCGTCCTTCCCTCTCGGAGTTTTTTGATGAACCCTGAAAGGAACGAGAGGAACGAGTATCAGTATCCTGATACCTGTCAGGTTTTTTAATATTATCCCTATTCCTGAGGTTATACCTCCTTTCAGAGGGCTCCTGTTGAGGAGACCTACCTCTGGATTGAGATCTGCTGTCTTTAGACTTTTGTTGTTTTTTATTTTCCCACTTCTTTTTAGAAGAAGTAGGCGTCTGCTTTGTAGTGTCCTTTTCAGGACTGCCCACCAGTTGTAGTTTTAATGCTTTCCCACCTAGACTGTCTCTGCCTAGTTCTGCATATGCAGTTTCAACTATTTTGGGTAGTTCGTGTTGATGATCCTCTGGACTGAACTCCCTTAGGCGTTGGCGGATCGCCACTGAAGCTGCCTCCCCTTTAATGTTAGCTAGTATTATGGCTGATACCTGGTCAAAGTTATTTAGTAACTTCATCCCTAAGTTAAGGGCAGGCTCTGCTCCGTACTCATTTTGTATCTGTCTCAATACGTCAGGTATTACTGCTAAGGACGGGATACCATGTGTTTTGGTATATATGGCAGCGAAGACTGAACCCCAAGAGGTGCAATCCTCTATTTGTGGTGTGATCCCCATGGGCAAGCAGATTGTTAGAATTCTGTGTTTTTCATAGGTGGTAGTATTCGGAAATACTGCCTCAAGCTGAGTTATTTTCTGAGCTATCCAGAATGGTATTTGTTCGCGTTTTGCGGGCATTTTGCCCATTACTGCGTGTAATGTTTGAGGAGTAATTATATTTCCTGTACCCTGAACTGGAGTACTGTTTGCTGCACCTGCTGGTGCAGGTTGGATTGTTAAAGTCCTGATGACGAATTGTGTCAGGTTTCTGTAGATTTTAATTAAATCTCTGTTTTGTACGAGTAATTCTGGCTGTGGCATTGTTCCAATGTCAGGATGCGGTGTGTAAGCCGCTAGTATTGGCCATGTGGCCCCGTCTCCTCCGAGCGGGCCTAATTTACTCTTTGTCGTACGTGGGGTAGGGCGCCATTAAACCAGTAAAAATGTTCCTGGTAAGTGAGTTGAATCTCTATGTCCTCGAACGGGGCATATTCCCTTGGTGCATTTCCTCTAAAATAGTAGTGAAATGTTTTTGTTATTGCATTTGCTGCTGGGAGTGTAACCCATGAATAGAATACCTCTGTTTTGTTTGATTCGTGTGCCTCAATCACGAAAACTACTATGCCACCCGTGGCTGGTAAACCATTTTCTAATAGTCTTAGGGTGACTGTCCTTCTGAATTTTGGTGCAATCTGTATTGCATCCTCAGGATCTTCTTCTCCTGTTAAGAGATTCAGATCAACTCTTTGGTCCCCTGCCTCGTTATCAGACATGTTTAGAGGAAGAAGTGTTCAAAGGGAACTAAGATGAGGTGTTATGCACAATTTAGGAACTAAATGTCCTCCAAGCTTGATTAACCAACAGCCAATAAATAGTATTTTCGTACTACTCAGCTGCGGCGGATTTGGTGCCCACCCACTCCAGACGTCTCTGGGGTTTTGTTTGTAGGTTCTCTGAGAATAGCACGACTAAACTACTCAGATTCTACTGTTAAATAAGTATCAAACCAACGTTGGTGGCGCCATGTCGTGAAGTTCCTATAGTACCCATGCAGGACCTGCGCGTTTGGATAACATAAGCTGTGGGTTTGGTGGTAGACTGGCTCTATGCACCCCCATCGCGTATGTTAGCCTGATTTGCATTAGCTAGCTCACAGTGCCACTAGAATCTCCTCTAATCGGGGAGAGATTAGTTTCTGGCAACCTTAGATCATGACAATCCAAATTCCTCAGAATCGTGGCAACAATGTACTACCTTTCGCTCAGTCACTCGTGCTTACTTATTCGGTTTGCCTCCGAGAGTTACACAGAATAAACAGTTGGGCGTTTCAATAAGTATTTATTGAACAGTTGTTATTCTAGTGTAAAATATATGTGCTGCAGTAACCAGCAGACAATAGCAGAGATATATTATCAGCAGTACGATAAAAGCAAAGGCATAGAACAGTTCTACCATATTGCAATAATCATGAATACATACATGAATATAAAAAGCATTATGAAAAATGCCTAACTAGATGTACCTGAGTGTACCTAGCATATGTGTAGGTCTAAAAGCCTAAGAGCCAAGAATCCTTCTAGGATTTAGTCGAACCCCCATACCTGAATAGAGAGAGTGTGGGACCCCGTCCTGGTCTCGAGTTGGACACCCCGCAAGGGCTGTGTCAGACCGCTGTCAGCTGGAGCGACTGCATGCAGGAGCCTCAGCGTTTCTGGTCAGTGTGTCAGCATGGAAGTCTCGGTTCCCTCTGTCTTACCGGGGCAAGATGTGGTGTATTTATACCCTAAAGAGTCTCGGTCCTCAGTATGGTTTGTATTGGTCTGTCGTTAGACATGAGGAAGACGTCAGGGGTGAACTTTGTACATACATATTATGCAGGTGGTGTATTCCTAGAGAGCCATGCATAATTGATGAGTACAGTGTGGGCCTGTGTTTGGGAAAAACCCTGCTGTATTCAAAACCACAGGATAGATAACGTTCAGCCCTCAGAGCACGTTGTGTACTAGTGAGGACCAATGTAGGTGAAAGATCATGCCTTTATAAGGAATCATGACTATAATAGGACATGGACAGTCCTATGACCATAATAGGGCAAGTACGAATATGACCATATTAGGGTAAATATGAATATGTCCATTTTAGGGCATGTACGAATGGGTCTACATTAGGGCCTCTATACGGGACATAACAACGCCCTCTCATATCTTTCAGCTTTTCAAAGACAAGTGCGCCTCCGTTTTTACAAGTGTCATCACACAGATGAATAAGTGAGTTTTTCGCTCATTCGTTCACTTGAAAAATCAAAACAAACAAAATGGAGAGGTAATTCTCAACCAATTTTCTCTTCCTCAGATTGCTCTAAGACAAACGCGAAACTTCATCTGATCACACCACACCAAATACTCTCAGATGCCATAAGTAAGTGTTCCGCATTTGTTCCTCCAAGTGCAAAACAACAAAACATCCAGAATGGACTACACACCAAATGTATGTGACTGAACATGATACTGAATTTGCTTCTTCTTCTTTCTTCTTTTCTCTTTCGCCTTTATTGCAGCTTTTTAAACTGAGACGACTTTGGACCAACTAAACAAAAGAGATCGTCAGATCTTAACCTAAGGTAATTTTATTTAGGCTAAGATTACAGGGAAGGTGTGGCATGTTTAAAAGTTGTGTTGCAAGTGATAAAACGAGCACATTTCAGCTCTTTTAGTTCTAGGTCCTGAGGAGAACCCCATCAAAGCAATTTTTGGGTTTGAAACGCGTTGACCACCATATGACCACACAATTGTGTGAAAGTACACTAGCAAGCTAACCCTTCTTCTCATTTTTGTAAAGAAATTTTGTGAAAAGACTATTGAAGTCTAACAACAAAACTCAAGCGGTAGGGCTCCCGGCACTAGCGCACTAGGCGTGTTCAAATGTTAAAAATAGATTAAGTAGTAAGGAAAAAAGTGCTCACTTCTCGTGGTTTACCGCAAAACACACACTTACAGATACTAAATTACAAGAAGAAGGAGCAACTCAATTTAATTACAGTAATGTCTATATTAGAATTAAATCTTCAAAGCGAAAGAAGTCATTAGGTGTATTTGAAATTGTTCAACGAGGACCTTAAATTACTAAGGTACGAATTTAGTTCTAATATAAAAGTGATTATTGGTTCTTTCACCCCTGTTAACCTTAAAAATAAAATAAAATAAAATAAAGACTTATTTGGTTGCCATAATTGATTAGATATACAATGCTGTTCCAATTTATGGTAATTGGGATTTGTGTTAATTGTGTATTATCATTGGACATAGGTCTATCTCTATTGTATTAAGAATATAGAAATGTGTTTAGGTGATGAACTATTAGTGATGTTAAGATGCTTAATATATTGGTAATAATATACAACTACATTGTTTGAAATACAGTACCTCTATCTTATACTGGCACAACATTAGAATGGATATAGGCAGAGTTATATTTTTACTAAGATCATGTATTTTTGAAGTCTCAATTGAATAGTTATATTTGTTTTTTTATTATTTCAGCCCTGATGACGTCTTTCTTAGACGAAACGCGTTGGCTGAATTAAGTATTGCAACGAAGAATGATTCGATATATACCACAAAGCTGCAAGTCTTTAATTTGAATAATCGAATGACCATTTCCAGCAAAAATTTGATTTGAATTACAATAAAGAAGAATGGATCTACATTATGAACTATCTGCCTAATGACTTCTTTCGCTTTGAAGATTTAATTCTAATATAGACATTACTGTAATTAAATTGAGTTGCTCCTTCTTCTTGTAATTTAGAGACTATTGAAGTCATTCGGGTACCCTGAATAGTACACTGTTTGGTCACTGCCCAGACCAAGGTTGTTGAGAAATTTTTTTTTTTTTTTTTTTATAATTCTTTTTATTAAACATACATCGGTTCCAATAAACATTACAGAGGGTTCGCCAAATCATACATTACAGTCGGTACAGGAGGAAATACGTCGGCTTTCTACATGATAGAGGAATGTTACAGGGTGTGGGGGTCATTTTGTTCGGGACAATCAGGAGGCATACAGATCTCTCCCCGGTAGGTATTCCAGGGGCTCCATATCCGAGACCATTTTTTGGGGCACCCTCTTGCCAGGTAGACTGTTTTCTCCCGAAACATGCACCAGTCAAGGTTCTTCTCCCATGCTGCCAGTGTGGGTGATAGTGCGGCCCCCCATAGTTGAGCAATGTTGCGTTTTGCCAGCATGAACCCCAGTGTGGCCCACCGTGTCTGATTTGTGTTGAGATCCGTAGGTTCCCACAGATTGAGAAGGCATCGTCGTGCCTCCGGGCGGAGGTGAACCTGTAGTACCGCATTAATAGTGTCATGGATCTTGAGCCAGAAGGATATGATATGTTCGCACTCCCAAATTATGTGTATGAATGTCCCCACGTGACCACATTGCCGCCTACAGTTCCCATTATCTGACCATCCCATGTGTACCAAACGGGGTCCTGTCATATAAATTCTGTGGAGGATTTTAAGCTGTACCAGCCTCAAACGTGCCGGGATAGCAACCTCCCTGGGGAAGCCACCGCCAGCTGCCAGTCCTCATCATCCACCTCCACCCCATCCTGCGTCCATTTCTCACGGAGTGATTGAAGGGGACTCTCCATGTTGTTGATTAACTTTTTGTAAATCAGGGAGATGGTTTTCTCGGGAAGGTGGCCGTCTAATATTCTGTCCTCCAGCGGAGAGGCCTCTGGAGGGGACGTCCCCTTAGGCAGCAAAGATTGCAGTGAGTGCAGGACCTGCAGGTATCGGAAATACTCGGTGGCTGCTAGATCGTAGTCCGCCTGGAGCGTGTCAAAGGATTTAACCCCTCCAGCCCCCAAAGGTCCCTAATGTGTGAGATACCGATAAGGTCCCATCTGTCAAAGCCCTTCGATTTCCATAAGTCGCCCAATCTTTCTGAGTCCCAAAGTGGAGTGGCTAATGTCAGCGTGTTTTTCCATCCCAGTGAGGCGATAACATCATGCCAGATCTGGACAGAATGTTTGGTGGGGCCAGTTAAGGTGTATCGTCTGGGCCGTGAGTATAGCGCCCTGTTATAATTACCATCTGGGAGGAGCCATTTATCCATGGCGTATCCGGGATCGTCTGCACGGCCATACATGCCGTGGTTGATGGCTGCTAGGTGAGCCGCCCAGTAGTATTTCTTGATATCTGGGAGGCTAATACCACCGTCATACCAATTCAGTGTTAGTTTGGTCAGGGCGATTCGAGGTTTTCCATCCCACAACAGGTCTCTCTGCAGGCCCTCAATTTCCTTGAAATATTTGGCGGGAACAGGATCCAGGGTGTTTTGCAAGGTGTATAGGAATCTAGGCAGGGACATCATTTTGAATAGGGCGGCTCTGCCCAGAAGGGAGAGGGGTAGCGACCTCCAGTTGGCAATATCGCTTTTAAGTTTACGAAGGGGGGGGAGAAGGTTTTGAGTATACCGGATTGCGGGATCTAGCGAAATGAAAATCCCCAGGTATTTGAAGCCTGCCGTGTTGATGTGTATGGGGCAGTTCTTGGGAGGGACGGGTGGATCGCCCCACAGAGGAAACAAAAGCGACTTACTCCAGTTGATAGAGAATCCAGAGTATCGTCCGAATACCGCCAGGATATCTAAGATCACTATAAGGGATTTCCTAGGAGAGGCCAAATAAAGCAACAGGTCGTCTGCGTAGAGGGAGATTCGGTCCTCCCAGCCGGGAGACCATTCTAATCCCCGTATCCTGGGATCTCTACGGATCCAGGCTGCCAAAGGCTCCAGGGCCAGGGCGAAGAGGAGAGGCGAAGCGGGCAGCCCTGACGGGTTCCCCGACTCAGCTGGAAGGTAGCTGATAACTTATTGTTGACCACCACTCGGGCTAGGGGTTCGTTATACAGAAGTCGTACCCAGTTTATGTAGTTAGGGCCGAAACCCATTTTGGCCAATACTGCCCAAAGGTAAGGCCATTCAATAGTGTCGAATGCCATGGTTGCGTCCAGAGACGCGATCATTGCTGGCTCTCGGAGAGTATGTGCTCTAGCTACTACCCCATGGACTCGACGCAGATTCAGGGCCGTGTTCCTGTGCGGCATAAAGCCGGATTGATCTGGGTGTACTAAGGCACTAATGACCTTGACCAAGAGATTGGCCAGGAGCTTGGCGAGGATTTTTGGTTCGGCGTTTAGGAGGGAAATTGGCCGGTAGGAACTGCAGTCTGTTCTGGGTTTCCCGTCTTTATGGATGGTAACTATGGTGGCTATCCTCTGTTCCCTGGGCAGCATGCCCGTCTCCAGTGATTCCTCAAACATAGATTTTAAGTAGGGGAGAGTTTATCGGGTCGCAGCTTATAGAGCTCGATGGGGAGTCCATTGGGGCCGAGTGCCTTTCCCGATTTTAATGAACGGATCGATTGCGCTATCTCATCTGGGGTCAAGTCACTGTCCAGGAAATCCCGATTTTCTAAGGAGAGGCGGGGGAGTTTGATGTCATGCAACAGTTCTTGAGAGTCCTCCTCCGTATAGGGGGCCACTGTCGTATAGACCGTTTGGTAATGGCTGGCAAAGCTATCGACTATCTCTTGTGGATTCGTGACGGGTATGTCCCCTTTTACTCTAAGCTCTGGCACCAGCCTGCTCGCCCATTCCCGTTTATCTAGCCATGCTATAAGCTTCCCTGCTTTGTCACCCAGGTCGTAGAGTCTACCCAGCCGCTCCCTCCCCAGGTTTTTGGCTTTGTCTGTGACTAAGGCCTTATAGCTGTGCTGCTTCAGGCTCAGGAGGTGAAGCTTCTCTGGCGTCACCCCAGACTCCAGTTCACTCTCCAATCTATCGATTTCAGCCTCGATGTCCAAAACTTCTTTCTGTTTTTCTTTCTTCGCACCCGAGATCAGCGATAGCGCCTGTCCCCGGATTACAGTCTTAAATGCTTCCCATAGGGACTTGGATGAGGAGACCGTCCCTTCGTTATCTAAGAAATAATTATCCATGGCTTCAATAAGGGCTGTGCGGATTTTGGGATTGTGGAGATACCAGGGATTGATTGGGGCTAGTCTTCCTACTTTGTTCTGATGGAGGACCATGCGGAGCCATATCGGTGAGTGATCGGAGATGCCTCTCGCGAGATGTTTGATTTCGTGTATGAGGGATGCTTGTGCGGCTGGCAGCAAACAGTAGTCTAGGCGGGAAAGGGTATGGTGTGCCCCGGAGTGAAAGGTGTGCTGTATCTGGTCTGGATGGTAAGTTCTCCAACCATCAACTAGTCCCATAGTTTCTAGGAAGTCAGGTAGCCAGCGGGAAGCGGACCCCACCTCACGCGGGGGATGGCGGTCCAGGGTGCCCGAGACCACCGCATTGAAGTCCCCTCCGAGGACCACAAGGCCGTCTGGAATGGAGAGGAGGACCTTACCCAGGTCCGCAAAGGTGGTGCCCTGTAGGCCTGGCGGAACATAGATGGACATGAGAGAGATAAGACGGCCCTCCCAAGTTCCCGTAATGCCAACGTATCTGCCCCGGTCATCCGCCCATGTGGAACTTATAGCGAGGGGGAGTGTGTTTTTCATCATAATGCCCACCCCTCTGGAGCCAGACGTGAACCCCGCGTGTGCTACCATTTTGTATCCTCCCCTATGCATTGCTTTACACAGATTACCAACCAGGTGCGTCTCCTGGAGCAGGACAATATCTGGAGATCTCTGTTTCAGGTACTGGAGAACTATGCTCCGCTTAATCTTGTCCCCAAGCCCGTTGACATTCCAACTTAATACCTTAATTGTCCCGTCCCCCATAACCTCTGTCGTACAACTTGATAGATTTTAAAATGCCAGGAGGAACAAAGTCGACATCCCCTCTGTGGAAGAAACCATAATTGACACCGATGCAAAATTTCCAACAAATTATGAACAAAAATTCCCCCACCCAACAACCCCCTCCCTGCTGCCCTGCACTCTGGGCGTAGAACTGCCCATTTCAAACTTGCAGAGTGCCTGTCGCCCTAGCAAAAAACTAAAGGTAGAAAAAAATAGGGGTGTGGCTGTCCGTATCTCTGCCCCCTGTAAAAGTAAAGTCTGTAACCCCAAGGAAAAGGCACCCCTCGAGGGTTGGAGTTTAAACAGTCCCGAAGAAGTCCCCTCCAGATCAAATGCGCAGCCGCCCAGTGCTTAACCTAGCTCGGATAAGGGCCAAAATGTCCCAGTGACATCCACTCTCCACCACCGTGTCTCATCCTGTAGGGGACAGCGAAGTCTCCTCTCTGGGGTGACTATCCGGTGGGCCCGGAATCTTCCTGCTTTCAAGCCAGTCAGCTGCCTCTTCAGGATGCTCGAAAAACCACGTCCGCCCCTCCGCCTCGACCCGCAAACGTGCCGGAAACAACATGGAGTACCTCAGGCCCCGCTCTCGAAGCTCCCTCTTCACCACAAGGAAGGTGCGCCTCATCTTTTGCACTCTCTGTGTAAAGTCTGGAAAGAAGGTGATGCCTGCGTTTTCATAGTGGAGTGGAGCTCCTGTCCTAGCATTTTGGAGAATTACGTCCCTGTCCCGGAAGTTCAACACTCTCGCCAGCATAGGGCGCGGAGGAGCCCCGGGTTTCGGACGCCCCCGGTACCCTGTGGGCCCTCTCAATAACAAAAAATCGGCTGAGGCCCTTGGGTTGGAGGTGCTTTAGGATAAGGTCTTCCACGAAGAGGTCCGGAGATTGCCCCTCCGCCCGTTCCGGAACTCCCAGAATGCGTAGGTTGTTGCGGCGTAGGCGCCCTTCATAATCATCCAGTTTCATTTCCGTGAATTTACGGAAATCCTGTAGGTCCGAGACCTCCCTGGAGCTGTGCGACGTCTCCCGTCAGGCTGGTCGTAGCGATTTCCACCTGTTTGACCTTTTCCTTAAATGTGGCTAGGTCTGCTCTTATTAGGTTTACGTCAATCGCGATAGTGTCCATTTTATGTTCAAGAGAGGTCTTGACGCTTGTGATGGCCTCCATGACGTCTTTAAGGGAGAGTTCTCGCTCCTCTTCTTCTGGGTCCCCCAGGGGTGTGCCTCTGGATTGACGGCCCTGCAGCATGTCTTTGGGCATCGTGTATCGATCGAGTTTATTGGTCTGCGTTGGTTTAGACCCTCTCGTTCCTGGGGCTTGCTTTTCTCCATTGTGTCCGCTCCTCGTCGCACAAAGGGCTTGTGGTGGAATTAAACGAGGCGTCTATGGCCCCGGTAGTCAGGGGGTGCCGACTGGTAATGTGCCCGGCCAGTAGTCTAATGATGTAGGCGGGGAGGGGGCCCACGACTGTAGGATCTCGGTATGTGGTCCACGCGCACCCAGATCACTTTATGGTGGCAGCGCTGATTCAGGAGGCACCATATGGGGGAGCCCAGCGCTCGCTTCACCCTGCTAGCTATTGCAGAGGCCCACTGGTGATAGGCGCAGGGCCGGCCGGCTCAAACACTCTCCTCTTCTCTTCGACTGGGCTGTGGCTATGAGTCCTCGGCGCCACCTCACAGTATGCCAGTGAGGGGGGGAAAACAGGACCCGCAGCTGGTTGCGGACACTTCAGCGAGGGGGGGGAAAGGACAAGGTCCACCGATGATTTCACTCGGGGACACCGCCCCAAGACACTCGGGCCCCCCGCCTCACCTCCAGGTCACGCCGCAGTGCTCCGGTCCTGCCCCGCGGAGCAATGGCGTCTCAGGCCTCCGAGTCGATCCTCGGGACGGTGAGGGCTGCTACAGGTGCTTCCTGCCTGGACCGCCTGACGCCCACTCCGCCGATGCCGCCGCAGAGCGCGGGTGATTCTCAGGGCCCTTCGCCAGGCTCGTGGCTACGGCCGGGAAAGGCGGCTCCGTCCCTCACCGCCGCGGCCTCACCGGCACTGTGCTCCCCGGTTTCAGCGCTGCGGATAGGCCCCACTCCGTTTGCTCCGGTTTCTCGGGGCACAGACGTTCGCTGGTTTCGGGGTCCGAGGGAATCCCCTCCGGTATGCCTCCGGTGTCTTTTCTCCTCCTCGGGGGAGCGGATCAGTGTGGCGGATAGGCGTGTGGGGACAGGGTTTACGGAGCTACAGCGTTAGGCGGCCATTACGCTTCGGTGCTTAGCCACGCCCCCGAAATTGTTTTTCTTAAATGAATTTGCAACTTGGGCTTTCTTCTTCTTTTTTCACTTTTCAATCTTTTCTTCTGTTAGGTTCACTTTTTGGAGAATTTAGAACTTGAGGTTGTTCACCTTTAAAATGTTGGATTTGTTGTCTATGTCATGTTTTGTATTGTCCAATAAGTTTAAAGTACAATATATGTAATACATGTAATGTATGTGTTAAAAAAGGTGTGGTTTATGTATTATTTGTTTAATGTTTCTGTGTAAACTATTGGAATTCTCAAAAATTTAGTCCTCATTTTGAAGCTTTAACTTAATGAAATGAAATAAATTAAACAAAGCAAACTATCTTTGGTCACATTGAGTGTCACGTGTGATCGCATGGAATGATGTGTAATTAAGCATCAGTATTGGCAAGTGTGTTGTTGTGAGCTTTATAATATTGGCCTAGCCTTACTGATTATGGGCCAATACCCTTTATAGTTGAGCGCAGCAGATACAAAATACAGCATCATAAATCATAATGAAAACCCTGGTTAGTCAATAAAATCTCTCTAAATTCTAAGGGCATCATTATGATGCTGGGCAGTCAGACTGCCAGCCGCTATTGTGGCAGTCGGGAGACCGCCCGACGAGCATGCAGCGGTACGACCACTGCATTTGGATATGACCGCCGGGATGGCGGAAAGTCAGCTGTCCCACCATGGCAGCATAGCTCGGCAGTATAGAAGAGTCGCCACAGATGCCACCATGGTGCCACGCCTTCTGCACGTCCATGCACCATGTTGTGTATGGAACACGGTGCAGGGAGGTGAGTGGGGGCACTACATGTGCCCCCAGGGTCACATTTCAGTGGCACATTACAAACGGGTGCCATGTTTGGGACCCCCAATACCCCTTTCTGAAAAGCTTTTCATGGCGGGATTCCCGCCATGAAAAGGCTGTCGGAAAGGGATATTGTAATCCTGATGGCGGTGCCTGCCTCGGCACCACCGCCATGCTAAGGCGCTGCTCTGATCGCCGCCCCTTTGGGATCTCTGATCCTAGTGGAGGCAGTGGACTTCTGTCCAACAGCAGTGGGTCCGAATGCCAGCATCGTAATGCAGCAGCCGAACCGAAGGGATGTCGGCGGTTGGACCGCCACCGACGGCCTGTCGGTGATTTGACCATCCAACATCCTAATCAGGCCTTAAGAGTCAAACTCATAAAGCATACTGAAAGCATCCTAAGTCAGGTAGATAACTGCAAAAGTATCAGACGGAGTTTATATAACCAATTTATGCACATTAATTAATAAAACTGCAAATTCAGGATAGTACAATCATGGTTAGGTCACATTGGCAAATCAAAAACAATTTTGTAAATGTGAAAGGTTCCTAACACTAACCCATTTCTCCCTCAGCAACTGCACTCCAGAGATGTAGAACCCTATATCAATCAATCAATCAATCAGGATTTATAAAGTGCGACTATTCACCCGATAGGGTATCCAGGCGCTTGCACGCCCCAGAGGCTTATTCGAACAGCCAGGTCTTGAGGGCCATTTGGAATTCCGGAAGTGAGGTGAAGGCCTGCAGATGCGTGGGGAGGCTGTTCCAGGTCTTTGCTGTGATGTGGGAGAAGTAGCGTCCTCCACTTCTGCTTTGGTAAATGCGGGGAGTATGGGCAAGGGAAATATGAAACATTTCTTAACAGTAGCCCATAGTATTATGTTCTTCTGCACGTCTGCATCAGAACGTCTAGCGGAAATCCTCCAAAATGATACATCAGATACACAATGGAAAGTTTAATTCACAGTACATACTTTCTAATACTACAGTCTATGTGCATCATAGCGCTCTGTGTTCTGTGGAAACTGTGGGGAGAGAAGACTCGCAGCGGGTAGCTCATTGGGGGAGGGGAATGAGCAGGATCAAGATGAGCCCAACACCAGAAGATGCATCCATTTTAATTAAATGCTGCCTCACGTGGAATTGTCGCATAACTATACTACATTATTTATCACACTTCTAAATAAGATAATTATATTGTTTTAAGTGCAACATTTTTAGCTCATCGGCTGCGGTCATATGCATCATTAAAATGATTAACTTGCTCAAAAAATTTGTCAACCAAAATTGCACATCAGAAAATAATCTTTAATAACCTCAATCTTCGACTCTGCTACCCACCACTTTGTTGGTTGGGAAATGTGAGATTTACACCTCCACCTCCGATTCTCACTGACTAAGATATCCCCTGGTGAACAAGCCAAATTCTGGTTTCAGAGGGTTTTGATTTCAATGGGAGTATCACAGATGCTTCAACTCTTGTTAGTTTCAGTAGTGCTTGACATCAGCTATGATGGACTCCTGAAAAGGCTAGGTTAAAGTCAGAATAACTAGGGGTGGGCGTAACATAAAACCTCAGTGAGCTTCCATGGAGTTCCGCGAGCAAGCAGAATCGGCACGTTGCACTGCTTTTAGAACCAGGAACTTATTCTACGCTGCAAAATCAATGCGAACAGCACCACGCGGCGCAGCAGAGGGCACTGCTTCTTTGCTTCTGCTCAGGTACATTTTCTACTGGAGAGGCAGGTTTCTCAACACAAATGGTTACAACTGCCTGCGACCGCCCGCATTGAGAAAATCTCACCTGTTACTGTTGTAGCGCCCAAAAATCACGCTAGGGGATGCCAATTCTTGGTTGCTCATCAACTTAACATTTACGAGCCGTGGGCGAGAAAAAACTCCACCACATGAAAGTTGGCGGAGTTTTGCCGGAAGTCTACGTTACAAGCGTAGTACAGAATGGATAAAACTCTGAGAACTATGCCGGCATAGCGGAATTTATCACCCACCCCCTAAGAATAATGCAATTCATTGTACATCTTTAGTTCAGCAAGAAGTACAGGAGTAAATGAGGGCCCATAAATATTAGCTTCATTCTATTAAGTTAGCTGATCTTTGAGAACAACTTGTAAAATGAAAAGCTTAGTTGAGGGACTGATTTGCTATTATCCTTAGCAGGCTGCGGTAAAAGACTTTAGGGTTAGTCCTTTGATGGTTAGGGGCAGCTTTTATGTGTGTGACCATATTCCTTCATGATTGCATTGCTACAGGTAGGCATGTCTTAAAAGGTACACCGTATATTGAACCCTGTCTGCTGTAGCTTGTTCCTTCAAGTCTCACCTGTAAATAAATGTCCCCATGAACTCACATCCACTTTTACGTAGCTCATGCTCACTGTGTGGAGCACAGCACGAAGGGAATCTTGATCCAACTTTTCATGGCATTCCCGTGAAAGCATCCCAATCTCCTCTTGTATGGTCTAGGTGTGTTGGTTTAGAGATCCCTAGTGTAAAATGGAGAAAGCATGCACAATTACACCCCTTCCCATTAAAAAAAGAACACGACTTCAGTAATTCCATTTTCATAGCATGTAGTGTACATTAAACTGAAAACCAATCAAACGTTTAAAGAAATGCAAACGAAATAATCTTCACATTTGGGAAGCCACAAATGTCTATGTACATTCACATTCTTCCTAAGAAAGCCTTAAGTATGTGCACAACATTTTCTTACTACCACAGCGAAGATGTCCACAATATTTAGAAAATCTCACAAGAATCCAACTCAGGTAACTGTACTCTAGAGGGGCTTCAAGCCTTGAGGAGATAGGGTGAACTGTGTAAAAACTGTTGGGGTTGATATCTCACATTTCTATATAAGGTACTACACTCTAACAGGGTACCAGTGATCTGCATGCCATGTGGAAGAACTTCCCTCCATCAAATCATCCTAAGTCTAAATCAACTTGGGCCCACACTTGTTCCTCAGAAGGCCCTGCTGAATGTCGCCGCTAAAGTGGTTGCAAAAGTCAGAAGATTTAAACAGGAGTGAGACATTTGCACTACCTGTTTTGGGCACAACGGTGTGCTCAGACAAAGACGGACTTCTTGAGTGTAAAAGGGTGGTTGAACTTAGCAGGATTGAGCTCTGAAACAGAGCAGCAACAGTATTGGCTCATCAGCTTACAAATCTGCCATGTCAAGCAATGTCATACTACATACTTACCTGCTCAAAAACATAGAATGACGGGGGATGTGGCCAAGATGGCGACCGTGTAGGACGTGCCTACCCGTCGCTCCGGCCCGAGATCCAGGCCCGAGACCCCTAGCATTACCGGCGTCGCTGAAAACACGTGCCTGACACCTCCAGCCTTGCCCTTGACCGGCCGGAGTCCTCTAGTGCCCGCGATCGCCTCGCGGGACGCCGTAGACGGCAGGCTTGAGCCGCGATGCTCCATCTCGGGCGGTGAGACTTGCGGCCTGCACTCCGGTGACGAGCGTGGAGAAGCTGCGGCCCGCCGCGCGCTGAGCGGGGGCCGGACCTGTGAGCGGCGCCGGACCCAGCGTGAGAGCAGTGAGGACAGGAGGTGTGAGCGGTAGCCAGTAGGGGGGAGGTTCGGCCCCCACGAGGCACCACCAGCGAGGACTCCAACCTGCTGTGGACACGGGACCCGGCGCGGATCGGCCGAGATCCCCTGCAGGCCCTGGCGACTGTCACCCCCCCTCCCTACGTACCTTGGACAGCGAGCGGTGAGCAGCCAGTGAAGTGAAGCCGGGCCCTGGAGACAGAACTGCAGGCCGTGGATATTGCTGGGACCCGGTGGTGAGGCCCTGCCGGCCCTGGCACGCCACCTGCGGCCAACGGGGGCCCTGACGGCCAACACAGAGACGGCCCGCTGGCTGAGGTGCTGGGGCACCTTGAAGCCGTTATAGCAGGGGAGGCCCACCCCATCTTCATGTGCTCCAGGCTGGGGAGCCCCTGAGACGTGGGGGAGCCATCTGCCCCGGGCCCAGCTCGGCCCCTGACGAGCTGACGCTGGGTGGGAGCCCAACACAGATAGGAGACGCCCGGGCCAGACGCGGAGGCCCCACCGATGGTAGGGCGAGGGGTGCGACAGCGAGGCACTGGTGGACCCAGTCACGACGAGAGGGAGCCAGATTGCGAACACGCACGAGATCATCCCCCTGCGGCACGATGGCGGCCACCGCCAAGCAACGGAAGGAGAGGTCAGTGAAGGAGCTCCTTCTCAAACCCGGGACTGGGGGGTCTGAATCACCGAGAGCGAAGGCAGGTTCCCCGACGACCCAGGAACAGAGTGAAGCGGACGGGCCAGTCACGCGGGGCATCCTCGAATCCCTGTTCGCCACCCTCACCAGGGAGTTCCACGCCATGAAGAAAGAACTGGCAGCTGAGCTCCGAGACCTGCGCAGAGACATTGACTCTGTGGGAGAACACGTGGATGAACTGGAGATGCAAACAACAGACAGGGATGACGAGGTGACTCATCTTCAACAAGAGGTACTACGTCTTCAAGAGCAGCACCTAGACCTCCGGGCCCATGCAGAGGACCTGGAGAATCGCTCCCGGCGGAACAATATTAGAATTCGAGCGGTTCCGCAGGGCCTGGAGGCAGAGGACATCGAGGGCTCCGTCGAGGACCTCTTCCGGTACATCCTGGGGGTCCCTCCGGAGCAACGCATCAAGCTAGATCGGACACATCGCGTCGGCCCTAAACGACCGGCAACGGCCCCCCCTGATATTTTGACTTGTGTCCGCAATTTTCAACTCAAAGAGCAGATCCTACGCGAGGCCCGAGCCAAACACCCCCTTGATTATCGTTCCTGCAGGCCTCTCCTATTCCAAGACTTGGCGGCCTCCACTTTGCAGAAAAGGCGGGAGTTTCGACCTGTTACAGAGTTCCTTCGCTCCAGAGAGATCTCCTACTCTTGGGGGCATCCGTTTAGGCTTGTCTTCAAATGGGAAGGCCGGCTGCGCCAGGTGCGCTCCCTCCGAGAGGCGACGTCCCTTCTGAAGCTGCCAGACACAGTCGACTCAGCGCCCGAGAGAGAGGCGGCCCTGAGCAAAAGGAACAACGCTGTGAGATGGCAACGGGTGGGGAGGTCCCCACTACGTACCCGCCCCGATCCAGAGGCAATGGCAGCAGAACGTAAGGCCGTCCTGAACTCGTTGGCGGGGGACTCTAACACGGCTGATTGAGGTGGCGGGGTTTTGATCTGTTTAGTTAACATGACACCGGGATGGGCATTGCCTTAAATTCTCGGGTCTGGGGGGGGCCGGGGCGGCGGGTGATTCCTGCAGTCCGTCTCTCATTCCTCCATGAGGCTGACCGCCCAGGACAATGATCGACTCTCAGTGTTGTTAAATGTTTCTTGTTTGTTTATGACTGTTTGGGTTTTTTTTCTTCCTCCCTCATATTGTTTCAGTGGGTTACTTAACGATTTGGCTTTCCCTTTCTTCCTGTGGGTCCGACAGAGCAGGGGGTGGGATTGGTGGTATTTCTATGGTTTCTCTGGGGATGGTTGATATTAGAGTAATATCCCTGAATGTCAAGGGGCTCAACAACCCCACTAAACGGAGGGCTATTCTGTCCTACTTAGAGAACTCAGATGCTCACATTTGTCTCCTTCAGGAGACACACCTCTTACCCACGGATACACAACGATTGCGCTCTAGGGCCTTCCCTCACCAGCTATTCTCCTCCAGGACCACCAAGACGGCAGGCGTAGCTATTCTAGTATCTAACAAATTCCCCCGCCGACTAGGTGACAAACAGGCTGAGATAAAAGGCCGCCTATTGGCATACTCCTTTGCACTGGGCACATCCCACTTCACAGTCGCTACTGTTTATGCCCCTAACGAGGGTCAAGAGGGATTTCTGAGGGAGGCGGTGCATAAGTTAACCTCTGTACCGGACAGATCGATCCTACTAGGGGGGATTTTAATTTGGCTTTTGATGACACAGTTGATAGATCGGTGCAGAGATGGGGTCAGGCGGGAGCATTGTCCACCTCGGGGAAACGCTTATTGAGGGAGGCGGGCCTCAGGGATGTTTGGAGACTTTGTCATCCGCGCTCCAGGGAATACACGTTCTATTCCCATCCCCACAAATCCTACACGGCTTGATTACATCCTCACATCAGACTCACTGACCCAACAAATACAAACAGCTGAAATATTCCTGTGCCCATTGTCCGACCACTCCGCAGTGCAAATCACACTGACCTTCTCTAATGATCGGCCCACACGTAGGTTCTGGCGCCTGCGAGAGACTATGCTTCAACGCCCCTCCGTAGTCCAGCAGGTCGACTCCTGTATTGCCACCTATCTCGCCCTTAATGATACCCCTGCAACACAGATGACTACCCTATGGGAGGCCATGAAAGCAGTTGTTCGAGGGGAGCTACTGGGTATTGCAGCCGTGGACAATAAAGCTAGACGAGAGAAGAGGGAGCGACTCATGGGAGAGGTGACAGAATTGGAACATATCCACCAACGGACAGGGGCGCCTAGGGTTTGGAGGCAGCTCAAGGCAGCTCGGGCACAGTTGGCGGGTCTTGATGGGGACAGGGCTGAGTTTGCCGCCCTCCGCCTGAAGCACGCCTTTTACGTGGGGGGAGATAGGTGCGGGAGGCTCCTCGCCAATAAGCTGTGGGCGCACATGCAATTGTCCCGCGTTACCGGAATCTTGGACCGGCAGGGCCGCAAACTAGACAATGACCACGAAATAGCAGACACATTTCGTTCCTTTTACGAGGACCTATACTCAGCGCAGCCGCTACCCGCTGACGTCCCCGCACAGTATTTAGAGGGGGCTCTGACGGCGAAACTTGGACAAGGTTAAGCGGCAGAACTTGCTGCTCCTATTAGAAATGAAGAGGTTATTACAGCCATTTCCCGCTTGAAACTCCACAAGTCCCCGGGACCTGACGGCTTCTCTTCCGTTTTTTATAAGAAATTTTGCCCGGTCCTAGCCACACTACTGGTGCATCTTTTTAACTCTATAGGCACAGGCCCGGAGGCGACACTACCCTCCACTATGTTGGAGGCCTTGATTACGGTTATGCCTAAGCCCGGCAAGGATCGACGCCTATGTGCCTCTTTCCGCCCTATCTCACTCCTCAACGGGGACTTAAAAATCTTCACTGGGATTTTAGCGCAGAGACTCTCTTCTCATCTCCCTGGGCTGATTAACCCTGATCAGTCTGGGTTCGTCCCCGGCCGCCAGTGCCCGGATAATACCAAGCGACTACTCCATCTAGTAGACCGATCGGAACGCTTCCCGGCGGAACGCATGATCTTCTCTGTCGACGCAGAGAAGGCGTTTGACAGGGTCCACTGGCCCTATCTCCGGGCAACACTCTCACATGTCGGTCTCCCAGACCGCTTTATACAGTGGGTGTTCTGTAGCTACGCGAATCCCGCCGCCACGGTGCGGGTGAACGGGACTGCCTCGAGAACCTTCCCTATCCTCAGGGGGACGCGGCAGGGCTGCCCTCTGTCGCCACTCCTATTTGCTCTATATATGGAGCCTATGGCTCAAAGGGTCCGTGCCGACCCTGTCATCAGAGGGGCACGGTTTGGGGGGGCGGAGCACAAGCTTAGTCTTTATGCGGACGATGTGGTGGCCACACTAGAGCAGCCCCGGGAGTCTTTTCCGGCCCTTTTGGTGGAGCTAGACAGATTTGCCTCAGTATCCGGGTTCAAAATTAATGTGCATAAATCTCAGGCACTTGCTCTCTCGTTATCTCCTGACACGTTGCGGCTGCTACAGCGCTCTTACCCTGTCCAATGGGCCCGGGAGTCCCTTCCATATTTGGGGGTGCAAATCACTGCTGCTATAGATTCCACTAAGACGCTAAACTACACGCATTGCTCCGACAGGTTCGGGAGTGTCTCCGGAAATGGAAGCCACACGCACTGTCCTGGCTGGGCCGCGTAGCGGCCGCAGAGATGGTAATCCTACCTAAAATCCTTTACATATTTCACACCCTACCGCTGGTCCCCCCAGCCAGGGTTATTCATTCCTTACAGCGAGACATGGAGCGTTTCATCTGGCGCAACCAGCGGGCTCGCATGAGTAAAGTGCTCGCATATCGCAGCCCGGATGAGGGGGGTTGGGGATCCAGGACCTGGTGGCTTACTGGCGAGCGGCCCAATTGAGGGCACTTGTGGACTGGTCGCGCCCGGAGTCAGAAAAGCACTGGCTTTTTATGGACCGCTCCCTAGCCGGCCAGTCCCTGTGGGGGGTTCCTTTTCTTGCCCGCACGGGGAGACCTCGCAATCTGTTACTTTCGGAGGTGACCCGACCCACACTCTTGGCCTGGGACAAGGTGGCCACCAACAGAGGACTAACCACCTTCCCCTCCCCAATCACACCCATAGTGCGCAATCCTGATTTCACACCGGGACTGGATGAGATGGCATTCCGACATTGGGGGGGAGAGTCATGCCTCTCAATTGGTCACTTCTTCGACCTTGAGGGCCCCCGTTCCTTCGCGGACATGCGTAGGGACCAGGGTATACCAGAAACTGAACGGTATAAATATCTACAGATTCGACACTGGGTTCTCCAGGGTGAAACCCGCGCGGAGAGACACCTTACTCCCTTTGAAAAGTGGCTCCTCACCCGCCACTCAGACGCTCGCCTGACCTCGGACTTATACAAATTCGCACGCCCTGTTTCTGAAGACGGGAAGACTCCGGGACAGCTGCGATGGGAAAAGGAGCTAGGCAGGGAACTGACACGGATGGAATGGACAGCGATTTACCATAGGGCTCGACACACGGCCCACAACGTGGCCTCAATTGAGACAGCCACCAAACTGGCTACCTATTGGTATTTGACTCCTGTACGTCTACATCACGGCAACCCCTCCCGTAGCCCACTTTGCTGGAGGGCCTGCGGCTCCCCAGGCACACTCACTCATATCCTCTGGGATTGCCCACTACTGGGGGTTTATTGGCAACATACGCTGGACGAGATCGATTCTCACTTTGATACTCAACTCCCATGCTTCCCTGCGTATGTACTTTTAGGCCTCCCAAATGCTCTCACATTCCCCCTTAAATCCCGAAGGGGTAAGCAGATGGCCCTAGCACTAGGGGCCGCAGTACAGAACATCCTAATACACTGGGGTACTACGACAGCACCTACATGCCTCGGATGGCTTCACAGAATGTGGGGGATCTTGGGGATGGAGAAAATCTCACTCACCCTGGCCCATCCTGAAGCTTCCTTCCACGACCTATGGAAACCGTTCCTCACATTGCTCACCTCTGAGTTCACAGAGCTTACCTGCCCTAAATATCTTAGACTCCTACGCCTGGCAGATCCACAGCGCGCATTAGACCCGCACACCACCACCACGTAACGGCCCACACTGGCGCAACCCCACACCGACACACGCTTGCGACCCACCACACCTGGATGAAGATCACTGAGGGGGGAAAAGGGGGGAGGGGGTTCCTTTTTTCTTCATTGTATTTCCAAGCCAGCCATGTGAAATTTAATGCCGGATTGCAATCCGATGAATGTGAGGCACCTCCTGGCCTGTTTTCTTTGATTTTGAAATTCAATAAAAGAAATTTAAACAAAAAAAACATAGAATGACTACAAATGGACTCTTCAGCTGCCATAGTGTCTTCAAACAACTGCGTACTACAGCACAACACTACTTTTGGTTGGTGGTAACCCCTGTAACAAATCATTCTTCAGCTCCCACCTCATTGCAATCCTTGTTCTTGCCATGGCAGTTCCTATGTTGGTTCAGTGCATTCTAAAGGTATTCTCCTCTGAATCTCTTTCTGGCAAGTTTACGCTAGACTGCAGATACATGATAACCTTACGAGCTCTTATGTCTTTGATGTTCATAATGTAGCCTGGCTCCTGGCCCTTTCATTTTCATACACCTCTAAACACCTTACAAGGGCAAAATTGCTTCTCAGTGAGTGTTCCATTCATACATTAACCATTCCATCTTTGATCTGCGTAATGCTAGTCGTGCTGTCACCACCATTTCTTCAACTTCCCCGAACTTTAATCCCAGTATCATATACTGGGTCAGCAACTATGATATACTCAATATCCAAATGAAAAGTTAAACAATGCACAACCTACACTACCTTACTTCCCATTTTTAGGTACATACTATGGTTAATGCCATCATCAATAACCATAAGTTGTCTGCTGTTATTAGCTGTGTAACCATCTCTTTTCTCTCCTTGTTGTCCTCAAAATTCTCCTGCATACTTTTAACCATTTTCCCCACAAATAGATCTTAGCATCAAAGCTAATTTCCCGGAAAACTGCTTTTGTCACCTGTGATTAGGTCCTCATGATCAGACTTAACAAAAAGCGAACAGTCTCCGCTTACCCCCCTCCATGAACCCTGCCTCTTGTTACTCCTTACTGCCTCAATGACTACCATACCTGAACACTCATGCCTATCTGCTTTCCGGGGGAACAGTGCCAAAGATGTTTTCCCCAGATGGAGAATTTTGATGAACCCAATTCCACAAGTACTTCAGTATCATTGGGATTTCATTTCTTCACTGAACCGTTTCCGCTACAAAAGAAGAAATATGTCTGCTATTTTATTGTCCATACCCTGGACATGTGTGCCTTAAAAACATGTTGTGCATCAGGCAGTTAAACAAAATGAGGCTACTGCCTCTACCACAATGAGGGAAAATCTTCAGAAAGGCAATGCTTCATTTCCTGCACAACCAGCATTCATGCCATAACTCTGCACACTACCAGCCTTCCAATTGCGAACCAAAGCCTAGAAGCAACCATGTTGGCTAGAATTTTCAATCAGTTGACATATTCATCCATAAAAAATATCTTAAAACTCCTCTGCTAAGCATTCAAACCTGCTTTAACTTCACCTTTCAACCACGTTTCTGTGCTTATCTTGTAATAGAAAGCATACCTGTGTCCAGAGTTTTGCCCAGAAGCCCGCGGCCAGTACAATTAAGTGTTGGTGCGTCCAACAGCAAGGCTGCAGAGCCTTAAATCTACCTTATATCTCTCTAATCTAGTATCAGACATTTCCTGTCCGTTTATTTCACTCTTGCAGTTGTCTGCTTTCTCCACGTGTGACGGTTTTTTCTGTCTTTCTCTTCTTCCATCTTTCCGCTTACTGTGTTTTTCCCTCTCTTGCTCTTGTAAATGTCCGATGGGGAAAAATAAGTGCCAGCCCCCAAAAATGAGTGCCAGTGGCCCCCCACCAACAACCACTGGCTTAAATTAAGCACTTTTTTTGATGAGGTTTAAAAGTACCAAACAGGGATGACAAAAAGCCTACAAAATGTGCTCTATGTCCTCACTACTTTGCACACAAAATTGAGATGACCTAGGAAGGACTACACAATTCTGATCTTGATCTTTCCGGAGTGCATTCCTTTCTCCTAGACCTGCTCCAGGAGCTCTTCCATAACCTGCAGCAGTCTTCATCGAACTCCATGTGCACCCAAATTAGTTGTTGAGAATATAGTCTTTCCTTCTAACCATTCTGCATTCTGTTGCATTAATGTGTTCCAGAGTTCCATGCCAATTTTGGAAAAACCTGTTGACCCTTAGCACACTCCCCTTTCTTACTCACTTTGTGCCTACATAAAATCATCCTGGTAATGGAGTACCAACTTGTTTGTTGTCCTCGTCCACACCACCCACTTAAAAAAAACACACAGAACTGAGAATCCCATCAGCTACTTAGCTACTTCCTCAGGGTGCCCAACGGGCATCCCTGTAAAGGGAGACAGGTTAAGCGTGCCTTCCTGACACATCTTCCCTGTTTGAGCCTATTAGGACTGGATATGGCCATTGGCCAGAGAGCCTTATCTTCCACTCCCTTACTCCATAGCCACCACTATCTTGCTATCCCTTCAGAAATGTAATTCCTCTGCAGAATCGCCAGCTGATACCAGCTACCTCACTTTCCAGGTAACCTTAGTTCTGGGACCCCCATGAGCGCCATTAAAAGATCATGTTCATGGTGGTGTTTGCAGAGGCTGCATGGCAGAATATTGTGGAAAACAAAATTAACTCACCAAAATGTTGTCAAAATATTATTGATTTACAAAAATATTGTCACCTTATATAAAACCAAGAAACCCCACAAATGTTGATGACAAAAATATCACCATAAAAAGTATCTAAATTTACCAATATTGAACATAGAAATACCAAAACACTAAATATATGCAAAATGTAAAAAATATCGAAACACTCAATTTCAACTACAATATTATCACAAAAAACAACCAAAAATAATATTAGAAATCATAAATTCCTTCTTTTAAATAAGATAAACATAAAAATATAAATATAAATAATAAAGCCTTAAAACCACAAACATAATATTATTCATATATAAAACCATATTGAGTTACAATATATATGCATTAGAAAGAAATACATTTAAAAATAATCAAACAATATAACAAGAAAATAGATATTACACCACACATCAAAAATATAAAAAATACATTTAAAATAGATTAATAATAAAATCATTCAAAAATATTCACATACTTAAAATTAAACAGGAACGCTAATTAACGTCCACCATAAAAAAAGATCAGTGAAAAAACAATTCAAACTACACATAAGGTAACCAATAGAATTTATTGTAATTCAAACTAACCAATAGAAATATAAACCTAATTAAATTAACAGTATATAAAGAGCACAAGACCTTATTATTTTCACAGAAGAAATTAACAACTACAAGAAATGGACACTCTGCCGGACTGCACACAGAAAAGCCAGAAAAAAGACTTCAACAAAATAACAAGCCACATTCGGGAGTAAGTTAAAAAACTTAACTAAACTGAAATGTAACCTAACATAATTGTAAATATAAGCATAGAATAAAACAAAATCTAAATGAATTCTCAAAATTGTGAATTGTACAAACATATTAATATATTATTATCTAAAATATAATTATCAAAACAATCGAAACTTTTCAAAAACAACAATTTTAAACTTTACATATCAATATTTGTAATAAAAAATGTGGAAAACATAAAATTACTAATATTTTAAATTTAAATTAAAAACATTTATATACAATGATTATGTAAACAAACATACTGTAAAAATCTTCCCTTCCTTTTCCCCTGCAAGCCAAACATCCTGCTACTAATAATTTTACTAAACATATCTTTTAATTGAAAGAATTCCAAAAATATAATTTTAAAATTAAATATAATAATCATTGCAATTACTTGTTTAAGTAAATGCATATAAAAGTGAGTACATAAAATACATTTAAAAAGTAACACAACAATTTAACAAAAATATAGTGAAAAAGACATTGCATACAAAGGTATTTTAGTTAACATTATCAAGTCAAGAATAGCTTTATTTCGGCTCAAAGAACCACAAAAAGATTTACAGATTAAAAAGATTAAAATATAGTACATACAAGATTCACAATAAAAAGTTAAAGTTGATATGCAAATTTTACTCATAATGCTTTCTGATCACTATAGAGCATGGGTACTCGCAAACATTTGCCCAGGTGCCACAAAGTATCGTCTGTGGTGTGAACGAAGGCCGCACTGATGTCAGCAGGGTGGGGGTAGGGCGGTCAGGGATTGTGTAAGGAGGTCTAAAAAAATCTTAAATAAACGGGCAAGCATTTATTTGCAGGTTAATAAATGTTTGACTGTTTATTTAACATTTTGTTCTGAATATTAGTGTTCAGCAACTTGTGCTGCTGGTTACTAGGGGGGCCGCATGTAAAGGTCAAGAGGGCCGCAAGCGCCCCCGGGCCGTACTTTGAGTATCACTGCTATAGAGCCTCTTATGTAAATAGCTACTGCAATACAGATTTTAGCCGTAGCCAAAGACTAAATAAAATGAAAACCATCAATATACGAGCAAGGGCGAGCATTCTTTAGTAATGGGAGCAGAAATCTAGTTCTCTCAGATTTATACAATGTGCAAACTAATATAAAGTGCATAGTGCTTTGAACGGAAGCATTATCACATGGGCAGGGCATAAGCTTGTGTCACCACCCCTCTTGGCGAGGAAATGCCAGCAAAAAGTGCACAGTGCATAAACGGAACCTGGTTAGATAAAATCGAAACTGAGTCTTAATACAAAAAGATAGATAAAATTGTGCAGGGGCAGGAGGCAAACGGGGGTCTCCCATATCGCCATATTGGAAACTAACAAGCCTATTGCCCCTGGAGCAGCACTCCTCCTTGATAATACCTTTGGCATTCAGGGGAATTCCTTCAGGGTTTTCAAAATAGTATTCCATCCAATCTCATGGTATTTCCTCCTTAAATATTGAAATCATGGAATCTTTAAAACATTGCCTAATTTTAGGCAGTCTTTAATAACATCACGTGAAAACGTTAAATCCTCAGTAGTCCATATCTTGGCCCATAGGAGCAAAGGAGCACTGCCTATACGGTCTTCTATAAATTCTAGGCCACGTTCCGTGTGGCAGAATAGGGTAGGAACGCTTTTTGGGAGCATCAGTAACAAGCTGTTGGCTTTTAGCGTAGCCCCAAACCCTCCTCTAGTCTGCATTGTGCCAGAGATTCTCTTAGAATGTGGCGTGCAGATCACTATCTTGAGGTATCTTGATTGTACTCTCCCTCGTGCTGTGTAGTATTGAGTTTAATGTATGTATCTTTTCATTGATGTCTGATGGTCTCCAACGGCCTAGAAGTGGCTCGGCGTGCTATAGGCCCATTTCATTGATAGATGCCACGGCTAAGGTTTTGGGCAGGGTCCTCCTTGCACGCTTGAAAGATTGGGCATTAGAAAATGGGATTATGTCCAATATTCAATATGGCTTTAGGAGAGGGCGGGGTACAACGGAACAATGTCTCAATTTATCTCTAAATATTAATAAGCACGTAAGGTCCATGAAGAGCTCTATCCATCTGGCTTCATGGACCTATCTAGTGCTTTTGATAGTGTCAACCGAGATAAATTATGGGCTATGTTGGAAGGTATGAGTGTGGAAAAAGCGTTAGTAACCCTACTCCGCAGGCTTCACTCCAGTACCTCAGTCAAAATAAGAAATGGCAGTAAAGGGGAAAAACACACCCAATTATTTCTACGGAGGGAGTCAGGCAAGGATGCATCCTAGCCCCCTCCCTGTTTTTAATTTATACAAATGGGTTGGAGGCTTTCTTCTTAAGTAAGGAACTTGATTTTCTCAAAATTGGCAATAAACCTGTCCCGCTTTTATCTTAAGCAGATGACACGGTTTTATTAGCAAGGACAGCTAGGAGTTTGCAGAAATCTCTTGATGCTTTTACCAATTTTATGACCTCGCTTGATTTAAAAGTTAATTTTATAAAATCATATACAATGGTATGCGGACCTAAAACCACTAAAACCAAAACTTTTATTGTGCCGGGAAAGAAGATAGAAAAGGTCAGTAATTTCTCATCCTTGGGCAATCTTTTTATTAGCCAGTTGAGATGGGAACCACTTTTAACCTCTGGTGCCAATCTGGTTAATACCACTAGATTTAAAAAATCCAGGATGGGAGGAAGGGCCTCCAGCAATGCGGCCTCCCGCCTGTGGAACGAACTCCCCCAGAAGATCAGACAAGCTGATACCCTGCTTTGCTTCAGAAAAAATCTGAAAACATGGCTCTTCCCTAGGAATGATAATGCCATTCCTTAGGTTGAGAAGCACTGTAGACTGACGAATTCCTCTGCTAAGTGACAGCGCCAGGATACCCGCAGGGTGGCAGCATGCGCTATATAAATATGCAATACAATACAATACAACCTTAAGAGCACAGCAGACAAGTAGGCCAATAGATGCACTATTCCGTTCTGCTTGTAAATTGGGGCATAAGCCTGTGAAATGGACTGATGAGAGAATCCATTTGAAACTGCACACTCCCCCGCGCATGGACTTTTGACTCATCCCAGGGAGACGGATGAAGCTGGCCCACAAAAACCCAGATGAAGAAACGCAACAGGTCTCGCTCCTCCGGGAGGAGCTCTCAGCAGGATGGGAGGGCCCCGGCCAGGGGCAGAAAACCCCCCTGAGCCCCATATTTCAGCCACATCACCTTCTACATGACACTGGTGAGGGAAGGGATCCCTGAGGTGCTTGTAACAAGCTCCGATGTGGTCCAGGACATTCACGACCGCAAGACTACGAGGGTGATACATTTAGCCTCCTCAGATGACTGACATTTTTGGGTATGGGGATCCATTAGGATGGGCCTGGCAGGGTTCCCTATTGGAGCCTGGTGAGGGCCTGCCCCGCAATAATACATCTTGTTCTCGAAGTATGGGTGCGGAGTTGGGAATCTGTTTACATTATTGTTTCTATTTTGCAAACCTGCCACACGCCTACCCCATTGCCAAGATTACCTGCCAAGAGTTCTGCCTTAGCACATCATGAGTGGTCCTCAGATAGGTGGCTCCATGTGGTATTATAAAATGTGAATGGCTCGCTCAACAAGATTAAATGGGGGCAGTTCTGAAGGGTGGGGGCAGATGTTTTGCTACTTCAAGAGACCCACCTACTGGGCAATAAGGTCCCTTGTCTGGCCAGGTTTGGTTACACACAGGTTTTCCACTCAGGGTTCACAAGGGGATCAAGGGGTACGAGTATTCTGAACAAAGATCACATTCCATTTTAGCACATTAAGACATGGGCGGACTAACAGGGCTGGTACACGGCCGTGATGGGAACATTATATGGGGAACCTCTCCTATTTTTCTGTGTCTATGCGCCTTCTCCCCTAAGCCAGTCATTTGTGAACTGGATGATAAGGTTGTGGGGTGAACTCCCTGAGGGACTCATGGTGTCAAGGTATGGCTGAAATGGTGGCTTGGACCCATCAGTGGACCGGTGGCATCCACTTGGACGGCCCCAGGGGGCTGGGAGTGCTTATTTACCTTCTTTTGTTGCTGCTTTAGGTTTGGTAGATATATGGAGTGCAGCTCACCCATCTACGGAGGGTTACACCTTTCTCTCCCTAGCACATGCCTCCTTTTCCCTCCTAGACTACTTTCTTATCCCACACTCATATTGGTATAGAGTTTCTGATGCCCCTGTCCTGGCACGGGGGCTTTTGGATCACTCCCTGGTACCTATCCGACTCCGCATGGGTTGTTGGCCCACGGCCTTCAGTTGGCGCCTCTCACCATGGAACCTACAAAACCCAGACTATAGATCTCACATGGAGCATTTCGCCCACAACCTTGGCTCCATAACATATGTGGCATCACTGTGGGAGGCTCTGAAGCCCACACTATGGAAGGCAGGTATTAGTTACAGACCAGAGTAACAGCGACATCAGGCGCAGGACTTGGTAAATCTTGACAACCGGATTGCAGATTTGGAGGCACAGAGTCCTCGAGATAACAGGCAGATGGCACAGAGACAATTAGGTCTCGCACAGCAACAATACCAGCAGTCCCTGCTGGTAGAGGCCAAACAGTCCTGGCAGGTGGCCCAGGCCACATATACCAATAGAGGCACAAGTCGAGCAAAATGCTACATAGATTGTGCCAGAGTACTCCATTCCTCTCATTCGGAAAAAGGCTGGCACCTTGCTTACAGACCCCAGGGAGGTGGCCTGCAGTTTTGCTGCTCACTACGAAGGCGTTTACACTCAGAGGGAGGTCCTGTCGTGTGAACAGATAGTAGAGTTTGTGAATGCACTTCCCCTTAAGACCCTCCCGTCAATTGACCCTTGACTTATTGGAAGGTGCCCTCACAGGGTAGGAACTGTCATCGACCCTGGCAGGACTGTGCCCCGGGAAGGCCCCGGGGCCTAATGGGTTTCTTTGTGAATTCTTCAAAGCCTACATGCCTAAGCTCCAGGAAAACATGCTGGAGGTGGTCCACCCCACTGCTGACAGTGCCATCCTACCACCAGATTGGCGACATGCAGAGATTGTGGTGTTCCCGAAGCCTGGCTGGCTGATAGAGGAACACTTCTCCTATCGCTCGATTTCCCTTTTAAACTTGGAGGTGAAGATTCGGTGATGGTATAGCTAATCCCTGACCTTGTACATCCTGACCAGGTCGGGTTTATGCCTCACCGTGCTACCGGACACAATATCAGACATTTAAATAACGTGCTGGTGTTGGCTGACTGATTGAAGGGACCTGCTGCTGTCCTTCTTGCAGATATTGACAAGGCGTTTTATTCCATGAGCTGGGAGTACTTATTCATACTCCTTTGTCACCTGAATTTCGGCGCTGGATTTCTTTCCTACCTCAAACGTCTGTACACCGACTTGACAGCGACGGTGTGGGTGGCTAGTGCCAGATCAGACACATTCTGAATCCAGCGGAGAACGAGACAAGGATGCCCTCTAACTTCCCTGCTGTTCGCTATTGCCATGGAGCCTCTGGCGGTGTGGGTGAGGATGGACGCTCAGGTGGGTGATTTCGAGTGGGGGGAGGGAGTCTCTGATAAAATAGTGTTATACACCTATGATGTTCTCTTCTTCCTGACTGCCCCATAACACTCGGGCCCCAAATCCTACAGATTATGAGTATATTTGGTGAAACCTCGGACCTTTCATTAATGTGTCTAAATCTACAGTGTTCTCGGAAAATACCTGCCCACAGGAATTTGGTTGGGCGACTGGGTTACGGATCACCTCTGGAGTGAATAAATATCTGGGTGTCTTTGTGTACCCTGCCACAGCATTAGTGTGGACACGTAACATGGTGCCAGTATTGGCTCGCTTGAGAGAAGATGTTCGGGTGTGGTTGGTCTTGCCTCTGTCCCTGACTGGCAGGTTAGCAATTTTAAAAATGGTGTCATCGCCCCGGTTTCTGTACCAGTTGCAGAATTTCCCGTACAATATTCCACTTCAATGGTTCAAAAACAAAATTCTATTCTCAGTGGCTTCCTTTGGAGGGCGGTACCCCCCGCATTGCTCTTAGCAAATGATTTAAATTCACTTACTGTGGGTCTATTGCTGCGATTGACACTGAATCATACTGCTATTTTTCGCAGTTGCTAATCATCAATGACTGGTGGTATGATCTCCAGGACGACCCCGCCTTTGAGTCTGAGAAGTGGGCGATGGGAGACACCTCTCTCATCTCGCATTTATATAGTGGGGGTGGCTGCGGTGGTCTTCCTCTGGCCACAAGAGTGTTTCTTAACCAATGGAGAAGTACTCTCCGACGGATGAGGTGGTGGGGGAAACTGACAGAGTGGACGCAGCTCTGGCGGGCAGCATGCTTCCGCAGGTGGCTGCGCTGGAGGGATTTCGGAAATGGGACTTGAAAGGGATTTCTATCCTGGAAGATGTCAGGAGCGGGACAGTCCTCAAGTCCTTTCAGACTCTACAGGCGGAATAAAAGCTCCATAGCAGTCAGTTACATTGTTACTTCCTGCCCCACCATGCACTGACCCCATACATTGTGGCCCTGTCTGACCTCCCTGAATTTAATCCATTGGAAAGTAAACTTATCATGGGAGACCTGGGAGACCATAAGATTGCCAAGATATACCAGACGCTTATCTCTAATCAACATGACACATTCTCCGCTCTCCAGAGGGCGTGGGAAGTGGACCTGGGAGATCCAGAGAGCAAAGATTGGACTGAGGCCTTGGGAGCACCTAGGGTATCATGGCCAGACTTAGGTTGATCCAGCTTAGATACCTTCATAGGGTCTATCTTACACGCTACTGACTATGGCAGATGGGGGTGATTGCTTCCCTGACATGCCTCCGGTGCAGTGCAGCGGATAGGACATTCTTACGCATGGTATGAGGTTGCCCTGCTCTAGACTGGTTCTGGCACAGGGTGACATCCTGCCTGGGCCTGGTCAGTTCCAATGGACCCAAAACATACCCTCCTCCATATCAATGACACATTGGGTGACAACAGATACAAGTTCACACTATTATTTCTGGGTCTGACTCTGGCAAAACGATATATAGTGAGAGAGTGAAAAGCCACGCCCCTCCATCCTGGGCAGTCTGAAAAGAGGGTGGATCACTGCATGGGCTTGGAGGTGGCGGTGTACAAAGCTTGAAGCTGCCCACAAAAACATCCCAAGATATGGCTGGTATGGGCGGATTACAGGGGCATTAGGTTGGAACCTGTCTGCTCTAGTCGACAAATGGTGAATGGTGAAATTCAGATATTTATGGGATAGGCTGAGATTGGGAGGGGGTGGAACATGTGATATGGCACCTGGAATTGTTGTGTATTCTATCGCTGGAGCGTGGGTGGGGGAGGTGTTGCTGGGGGCGCAGCTATTTTCCTATGTTTGTGTTTTTGCATTATAGCCTTCAGGGGCCGTGTTCATATTCCAAAATCAATAACATTTGTTTTTTTTAAAAAAGAATGACAAGCCAATTCTTTGGATGACTTCTGTCCACTCTGACATGACAGTAGATGTAAGTTGTATAATCCTCAAAGTGGAAGAGGGAAGAGCCTTGGTTTCCTGAAAGAGAACTCCATCTTACATACCCATCAAATCCTGCAAATATTACCACCTTCCCACTTGTTTTTGCTAAGTCACACAAATTTCAGATCAGGCATTTCAAACGGGGCAGACCTTGAAAGAATTGCTTTAGAAACAGTAAGGACTCCGGTAGTTGATCCATAGCTGCTTGTGGTGAATATGGTGGGTGCGGCTTAAAAAAGATGTCAGACTTCCAGGAGACTGAGGCACGCACAACAAGGGCAAAGACCCGGGCACACACTTGTTTATTCTTACACTCTGTCTCTCAGATGTCCATACAGCAAATAACGGTTGCAAAGCTGGCCTTTAGCTGTAGGATCTGCTGTCAAGGCAATGTTACTGACATAAGATGCAGCTTTTCAAATACCGTTAACAAATCACATCTCCTATTACTGTTGCTATCTGGTGAATACCTTCTCAACCCTTCCTCGTCCCAGTACTTGCCAAATTAGGAGTGTCCACCTCCTCCTAGACATCATGTGACTTAGCTAAAACTTGAAACAGGTCTCCTTCCATTAGATTTCTGTCCCCTGCCCTCAAACTCATTCCCTTACAAGAGCGATAAAGGCCATGAAGTCCCACAATACCTCCTGTTTGTGGTGTCTGTTCTTGCAAAATTTACTGTGTTGAGCTTGGTGGGCCAGGTCCACGTACCTAGCATTTCCGTCGTTCTGTTGTTTTTCTATATCGCAAAGGTTTCCTGGCCCTGCAGGGAGTTCTCCCCCCATGGTTTGCTGGACAGTTTTTTTTTTGTCCATAGACCAGCCTTCCTACAATACCATCTGGCTCAGTTCTTTATGGGTAAATCAAGACCTCCCAAAGGCGGAGTGCCTTCTTACAGGCAATGACCATACCAGGAAAGTTTGCAAGGTCTGTGACAGATCATGGAACTTGAACAGCGGTTTATAATTGTTGATTGCCAGCAGCCATCTAATTGTACTCTTGTCCTTGATTATCTCAAGATAGAAATCCAAAATTTAAGCATACGCTGGGTCCCATTGAGAATGCGCTATTACTTCTGCTGATGAGATAACTGAGTTGTAATGTCACCAAGCCATGGTCAGACAGCGACAAGGTCAGCAGTCTAGGCTTTTGAGCAACGAGACTTCCTGTGCGGGTCTCAGTACAGGAAAGGGAATCTGCATGCACTCTGAGAGAGAGTCTGGACTTACGAGCAGTGGTCGGAGTGCATTAAAAAAAGTATGGGAACTGTGATGCTGCATGCAATGGGGGCAGGGTGAGTGAGTGTGGGTGCGTGATCAAAGGCATAGCTAAAAAAACAAAATATTCTGGAGCTTTTCTCGGTCTTTCACCTTCAGGTAACTACATAGCACAGCTTAAATGAAAATGAAATGCAAGTTATGTGAATCAGTGAGAAATGCACTATTGTACATGATAAAACCTCTATTAATTAATGCACTGCACCAGAGAGCAACATAATTGAATACAGGTTGGTGCAGTGGAGAATAGTGACATGTGTATGCTTAATGATACAAGGTCCCAGTCTGTGACAGAAAGCACTGTGAACATTTATTTTAAATTTGCATTGCTCACAGTATAAAATAGGCTGCTACAAAATGCGCAAGACAGTTTAAGATAAAAAGGTGCTTCCAAAATATAGATTCTAGTAATACCCAGACTGTACATAGTGCAATTGTTTTATAACTGTCTTTTAAAAAGCACGCACTTCGCAGCTTAACTGGTAGCTCCCTTACAATACCTCTCAAAAAGAATAAATGTGTGTCATCATGAAGCTTCAAGTGATTCCATCAATTAAAGCCCATACCGGCTTCCGAGCACCATTTACATTTGCAGATTGGCCTTGAAGGAGCTGGGTTCCACGTTCTAGACTTACTCTGGAACCCCTGGACGATGGTTCTTTTTGTCTGCTTGGAAGTGTGGAGGGTAGAAAATTACAGTTATCCAATTACATATTACAGATTCACTGACCCATGACCCCGAAGAATCACAGACTCCCAATTGAGTTTAGTTAGTTTTTTACAAAGCCAAGAACAGCTGGACATACAAACACCTCAAGATGAGGTGGTAGAAATATATTGGAACTAATACAAAGCCAAACCTATGGGTAAAGTTAAGACGATGTAGCAGGCAAAAAATAACCAATTCGAGAATCAGGACACAGAAGATTATTGCCCCGACATCCAGAGTCCCCCTCATTTGAGGTTCGTAGGTAAAGAGCATTAGTCTATCCCTACACTATCCCTAATGTGACATTCGTAATTAGCATTTCCCAAGGCAAGTTCTAGAAAGGTGTCAGCTCGTGAAGGCTTCCTAAGAAGACCATTCAGTTGAATGGGTCAGGTAGCATAAAGCAAACAGAGCTCGTTCTAAGATGCTCTCTCTTCTCAAGGCAAGGCAGTAGTCCCCGAACTCTGTCCCTACCCCCAATACAAGAATAAAATGCAAACTCCCAGAGGCCAGTGCGGCATCACCCCATCCACACAAGACACCTCCTTGTAGGTAACTTTCCATGCAGCAGCGATGCTCCCAGGTCTTGGCTCGATGACCTTGATTCCCAGGCTCTCTCCGGTGAGAAAGAACATCATCTCACAAATAACAGCATCGCCGTTCAATGTATCTTCTCCTCCCTAAGCCTAACTCCTAAAACAAAGACATTATTCTAACTAACAAAGATACGTTTCTCCACCTGCAACAGAAAATGTGAGAATGAACAAGTTCTGCATGCACATGGATTCTACTAACAAACCTGACTCAAAAGCAACAGGGAAAAATACAAATTAGGCCTACAGAAATCGGCTAACATAGGAAACAGCACATAAATTCATAAACACACGTATACATAATTATTGTTACCAAGCACGTTTAAATCAATGCGTTACATAAACATACGAATTATAATGTTCATCAGTCACCTGTAGAATTCTTCAGATCAAGATTTTAGTCTAATTATATGTAATTGTAATGCAGATTCTCCACGTTATACAGAAATATGTTTATCACTTCGCTTCATATGTTATTACAGTACACATTCTAATGGCACAAATGCCAGAGTAATTTGCGGTCTGTTCGCCTGTTGCGCACCTTCACATTTCTTTCAGGGAAGCAGGCACCCTGGCAAGAAGGCGTGTTTAGCTGTCTATCCCTCCCTTGGTTTCACAAAACAGAAGACTCCCTGCCTTACACTTCAGCAGGCGTGGCCGGCACAGGTAAGAGCGGTGAGGCGGGGCGATGGGGAAAGGCGACAGACGGGATAGGTAAAATAAATAAATACATAAATAAAACCACATACCTTGCACTCTGCGATGCGGTGAGCGCAAGGTAAGTGGTTTTATTTATTTTTTATTTTACCCATCCCGTCGTCTGTCGAATTCCCCCTGCCCTGCCGCCCCAGCGCTCTTACCTGTGCCAGCTGCACCTGCTTTCAGCTGAAGCATTTCAACTGTCCAGATTAACCGTCCAGGGACTGTCATCCTTTCACGAAATGTAGGGGACCTGTTTTCCCTAAAATGAAAAATTATGGGCATGTCGTGCCCCTCAGATCCTCCCCACTTCGACCACTACGAACGAGAGACAAACTCTGTATGTGTATGTTTATGTGTATTTTTATGTATATTTAAGTGAGGGTCCACGAAAAAAGAAGGCTGACGTCCTAAAAGCCTCCATCTCCTCTCTGAGTCGGCGACCTTGCTGCCCACACCAAGTCCTCCAGGCTGCCTTTGGAGGACTGAACACGATTTACCAGCCCGATAAGAGTTACAGGTCCTGCTGTAAGTCCATTGTCCAAGACATTTTATCCAGGGGCTCCATCTGCTTAAATCATGTTTGTTCCCCAGATGAAAGAATGTGAAGAAATGAGGAATAACCACGGATGTTCAGAACAAAATGACTGATTTTCCTGCTAAATTCTAATCAGTGGCCTCATGAAGCCCCCACATTGAGCCCTTTAGGCCGGCGACATGTATCTCATGCTTTCACAGAACAGGCAGCACGAGTTATGTTCACACCTCCCTGTACCAGGAGCACCGCTGTTTCATTGGGTTGTACTCCACAAACAGAAACACCAGCACTTGCCCTGCAGCCTGAAACTGGGGACTACAGTCCCCAGTTACCAACGAGGCTCACGCTGCCAACGGAACGCGCCAGGAGGCGCACAAAGATGCTGCTGGTCTCCCGCAGCGTGGGACGAGCGCGGGCGTGCCCGGGCCGCGCCCCGGCGAAGCCCGGGCCAAGTGCGGGCCCATCTGTGCCCGTCAGACACAGGAAGAGGCAGGGCCACCCCCCTTGGCTCTGTCAAAGCAGCATGGCGCTATTGGTAAGAACTTCTCGCTTTTATTCCTGGTGGCTTGGACTGGACTTGATTCCTATTTTTTACATTCGGCTCAACCAGAAATGATTTGTTGATTTTATGACTGACTCGTTGTTTTTGAACCGAACTGTTACTGCTGGAAGTTGCCACTGGAAACAAACTAATCCTTGTTTCTGGGCCCTAGGCAAAGCTCTATAAAAGCTTTTTATATCCTTTACAGGGGATAGACAAGAGCTTAAACACCTGAGGTCAACGTGCTCTTTAAGTCTGAACTGTCAAAACTGTGTTGGCTTTTGCAATTGAGTTTTGGAGTTTATATCTTGTCCATAGAAGGCTTGTATATTTGATATATTTTCTGCTTATACTCCTAGCCATAATTGCTTTAAAGCTGATGTTAATTGCCTCTATTTACCCTAAACCTTGCCCAAACCACGCTCTTAATATTAATAACAATAATACTCAGTGACTCGGAGCATTAGTCTTTAAGATAATGGAGAAAAGGAAGGCAATAGAGGCTGCAGCGGGAAGGAAAAAGATAGCAAAGACCAATAAATCAGTTAAATCTGCAGCAGATAATTGCCCTCTAGCAGCAATCGATGAACTAATTTGATCGTTTTTTCCTTTCTGTGCCCCCTTGCTGCCCCTGATTGTGATCGTTTTTTCCTTTCTGTGCCCCCTTGCTGCCCCTGATTGTGATCGTTTTTTCCTTTCTGTGCCTGTTTCCCGCCGCTGCGCCCCAGCGGCCCCGCCCCCTCACTGCCCATTCGCTGCCCCATTCCCTGCTCCTCCCTCCCACCTCCCCATTTATGGCGGCCGCTGCGCGGCCGCGCCTAAGGCATGCCCGTCTGCGCCCGTCCGCGACGTGGCCGCGCCCAGCGCCAGACCCCCTGGTCCGGGCATCCCCCGCGCCCGCCACATCAACAGACGCCGATACGACGCCAGCACCCTCCACGCACTCAACCCCGGAAAAGATCACGCCTGCTACCAGGCCACCCCGAAGCGCACCCAAGGGCCCTTCACCTGCCGGAACTGCAGCTTCGCCAGCACCCGCCCCGCCAAACCACCGCCCAGGAAAGAACCCAACTACCTCAGATGCATCCTCCTCAACACCCGCTCCGCCCGCAAACACGCCATCGAACTCTGGGACCTTCTTGACTCAACCTCCCCAGACGTCGCATTCCTGACGGAGACCTGGCTGAATCCCGCTTCAGCCCCCGACATCGCCATTGCCATCCCGGACGGATACAAGATCACCCGCAGGGACCGCACCAACGGAGTCGGAGGAGGCATCGCCATCGTCCACAGGAACACCCTCAGAGTTTCAACCAACACCGACGACACCCTCAGCACCGCCGAACACATGCACTTCCAGATCCACACCGATCCCAACACCACCCTCAGAGGAACCCTCATCTACAGACCCCCCGGACCCCGACCACAGTTCAGCGATTACATCGCTGACTTCGTCAGCACACACGCCATCGCCTCCACGGACGACATCCTCCTCGGGGACCTGAACTTCCACCTCGAGAACAACAAGGACACCAACTCCACCACCCTGATCGACAACCTCGCCACCCTCGGACTCAGACAGCTCGTGACTACACCCACCCACGCCGCCGGCCACACGCTAGACTCCATCTTTTCCGCAAGCCCACACGTCTCCTTCAACCACACCTCCGAACCCCACTGGACTGACCACCACTGCATCCACTTCACCTACAGGAAGCCCACCACGCACCACCGCACCGAACAAATGCCTCGCCGCTGCTGGAGCAGAGTCACGGAAGACCAGCTAACCACAACCCTTGCCCTGAGCCCACCCGCCGAACCCTCCGACCCCGACACCGCCGCCCGCAACCTCAGACAGTGGATCGACGACTGCGCCAACACCCTCGCCCCGCTCAAGAATCCGCCCAACAGCCACACCAGCAAGAAAGCCACCTGGTTCACCGAAGACCTCCAGGCCTCCAAACGAACATGCCGAAAACTGGAGAAGATCTGGCTCCACGAACGGACAGCGGACAGCTACGCCGCCCACAAGAGCGCCACCCGCAATCACCATCACCTCATCAGATCCGCCAAAAGGGCCTCACTCAAAGACCGCCTAGACAACAACGCACACAACAGCAAAGAGCTCTTCAACATCGTGAAGGAACTCTCCAACCCCAGCTCCAACACCAACGACATCCAGCCGTCGCAAGACCTGTGCGACTCACTGGCCACCTCCTTCCACCGCAAAATCGCTGACATCCACGACAGCTTCAACACCACGACCGCCCCGGCAACCACCGAGACCACTGCCCCCACAACCACCAACCGCCTGCTCTCCTGGACCAACATCAACGACGAGGACACCAGCGAGATCATGAACACCATCCACTCCGGTTCACCGCTAGACCCGTGCCCTCACCACATCTTCAACAAAGCCAGTACAGCCATCGCGCCCCATCTCCGGAAAATAATCAACATCTCCTTCGAGACAGCAACCTTCCCGGAAAGCTGGAAGCACGCCGAGATCACCGCCTTACTCAAGAAACCCAAGGCAGACCCCAAGGACCTCAAGAACTTCCGACCCATCTCTCTGCTCCCGTTCCCCGCGAAGGTCACCGAGAAAATCGTCAACAAACAACTGACCCGCTACCTCGAGGAGAACAACATCCTGGACCCTTCCCAGTCCGGCTTCCGCAGCAACCACAGCACCGAAACCGCCCTCATCGCCGCCACCGATGACATCAGGACCCTGCTAGACAACGGAGAAACAGCAGCCCTCATCCTCCTGGACCTATCAGCCGCCTTCGACACGGTCTGCCACCACACACTACGAACACGCCTTCACGACGCCGGGATCCAAGAGAAGGCCCTGGACTGGACCACATCCTTCCTTTCCGGCAGAACACAAAGCGTCCGCCTCGCCCCCTTCCGATCCAAGGCCACCAAGATCATCTGAGGCGTACCCCAAGGCTCCTCCCTCAGCCCAACTCTGTTCAACATCTACATGGCACCCCTCGCCCACGTCGCCCGACAGCACAACCTCAACATCATCTCCTACGCCGACGACACCCAGCTGATCCTATCCCTCACCAAAGACCCTCACACCGCCAAAGCCCACCTCCACGAAGGAATGAAGGCCGTCGCCGAATGGATGAGGACCAGCCGCCTGAAGCTGAACTCGGACAAGACGGAGGTCCTCATCCTTGGTTCCAACCCTTCAGCCTGGGACGACTCCTGGTGGCCAACATCACTGGGAACAGCCCCGCCACCCACCGACCACGTACGCAACCTAGGGGTCATCCTCGACCCCACCCTCTCCATGACTAAGCAGGTCAACGCCGTTTCCTCATCCTGCTTCAACATCCTCTGAATGCTCCGCAGGATCTTCAAGTGGATCCCCACCGAAACAAGAAAAACAGTCACCCAGGCCCTCGTCACCAGCAGGCTGGACTACGGAAACGCCCTCTACGCAGGAACGACGGCTAAGCTCCTGAGACGGCTGCAACGCATCCAGAACGCCTCTGCACGTCTTATCCTCGACATCCCCCGACGCAGCCACATCACACCCCACCTGAGAGACCTGCACTGGCTCCCTGTCAACAAGAGGATAACCTTCAAGCTCCTCACCCACGCACACAAAGCACTCCACAACTCCGGACCAGCCTACCTCAACAGACGACTCAGCTTCTACACCCCCACCCGCCAGCTCCGCTCGACCAGCCTCGCCCTCGCCACAGTCCCCCGCATCCGGAAAACGACCGCCGGCGGCAGATCCTTCTCCCACCTCGCCGCCAAGACCTGGAACACCCTCCCCACCAACCTCCGACAGACCCAAGACCTACTGGCCTTCAGAAGACTCCTCAAGACCTGGCTCTTCGATCAGTAGCAGCACCACCCCCCTCTTCCCCCAGCGCCTTGAGACCCTCGCGGGTATGTAGTGCGCTTTATAAGTGACATGATTGATTGATTGATTGAACTAATTGAGGAGGTGGAAACTATGTTAGCTTATGGGAAGGAGCTTACAACTAAGGGCACGAAAAAGATCTCCTCTTACTATAGCAAACAGGATAAAGTGAGTACTGTAAAATCACCTTGCCCTACAAATATTGTCCATCAAACTCATAGCGAGACAGCTTCGCACCCCTCAAGTACATCCCCAAAACCCATGATGACCAACCCTACTAGAACAGCCTCCCCTAGGTTGGACACTGTAGTCAGGAGTCAAGTCAGCCCCACAAATAGGGAGCTCATAACTATAGAATGTTCTAATAGATACTCATTGCTAACAGTCGGGCAAGAAGAAGATCAGGGAGGGCAAACAAAAGAGATCAAATGTAACATACGGTTGCCAGTCAGTAACAGGGAAGCGTGGACCCAAACAGAGACAATAGACACCCACTTATTCATGAGGGAACTTTGCTTAAAACTAAATACAGTACAAGACGAGGTTTTGGCACTTAAAAGGATGATTTGGGATTTATTAATGCAATCACCCACAACTCCAATTGAGAGGAGCAAAGCACTAGATAACAGTGAATACTCTAGGGGGAAATCAAATTATACCCACGCAGAAAATGCCCAGTCTAGGTCTCTATCTAGAGTAGCGCCTGAACACCCCTTAAAGGAGCCAGTAAGTCAGATCAAGCAAGCGGCCAATACAGATCCTTATCCATCTAGGTTAGATAAGTACGCGGTTAATACAAATGGAAATCCCAGATTGCCTCCCCCCTCTAACTATGAGAGATTCAAAGGAATACCCCCTGATGCCTACACTGCAAACAGGCAAAAACTTGTAAGCCAAGAAGAATTAGGGCAAAATTTAAGAACTGGGTGGGAGGGCGGAGGCTACCACCAGTCGCAGAAACTCTATTCAGCACCTCATCATTTGAACAAGTGTAAGCCGAACACTTACAATGTCTTTTTGACAAATGTCCCCAGACTACAGCGGGGAACTAGAAAAGATGAGGACTCTTTAATAAATAAAGTGACACATTGGATCAGAACTAAACGCCAGTGCCTCTCCATAGTAAGATCTGGCATAATAAAAGCTGAGCGGTTCCAGCAAGAATCAGGGAATTTGGACGACCTAAAGCTAACTTTCCATTCAAAGTACATCGCAGACAATTTGATAGCTATGAACCTGCAAACATACTCCTTCTTTGAATCCATAATTAGCTTTAGACAGAACAAATCTAATATAGGCAAGTGTAATAATGTTCCACAAGACACGGAGGAGTCAAACAATTTAGATGCTATAAATTGACTGATTGAGCAGGGTATAACGAACACAACATCTGAGAGCACACTTAGCCAAACAGATAAGAAGTACTTTGCACCAGAATCTGGTCACCAAGCTAATTATGATGCCCATTCAGAGGACATATTTACAAGAAACCAGGGTAACCAATGTCCATGAGATAGAGGGGAGTGGCTGCATAACTAGGCTTGGTCATCCGTCTACTACGCCCACCGACCCAGCCCCCGAATCCATGAAGATGGTCTCCTGGAACATAGCTGGGCTCAATCAAAAACTTATTGAACCAGATTGGCAGGAATACATCTGCAATTTTGATCTATGTATTTTCCAGGAGACCTGGGCAAGAGAGCCACTACACAAACTAGGGTACAGAACATTTAGTATAGAAGCTCTACAGTCAAAAAGAGGGAGACCGTCAGGTGGACTGATAATCTGGATACAAATTAATATAAATGCCACTATAGAAATTGTGCCCACTGGCTCAAAGGATATTTTGGGACTGAAACTCAAGTTCCCGAACACGACACAGATATATCTCTTTAACATATATATAAGACAAAGGAAGCGCTCGAAAGAATCATCGTTAATACAGCAACTCGAAGAGGTTCTTGAACCTATCGAATCAAATGGGGTTATTCTAGTGGGGGGCGACTTTAATTGTTGCTATGAACCAATGATAGAATTATATACTATTTTCGAGGTGGAAGATTTAGCCAGAGGGATCCCCCTCCTCACGGCAAAAAATACGCTGGGGTGCTCCATTTCAGCCATGCAATTATACCATCTCACTATTGAGAGAGGTCTAAGGGCATGTAACGGCCGGTTTCCCTCCGATTTTGGATGCTCAAACACCTTCTCAAGAGAAAATTCCTCATCACGAATAGATTACGTGATGATAAGCACAGACCATTGGGCATACGCACAGGATTTCAAAGTAGATAAAAGAGGAGAGAGTGACCATTTCCCATTCTGTTTAGATCTATCTGGGAAATGGTTTTCCACCCACCCAACTTTTCCAACTGATCTGAGGGAAGAGGCTATGCAGCCTTTGGTAAGCAACAACCGGCGGTCAGTTAAGTGGCCCACTATAATGGACCAAGTTGAGCCCCTCACCAATATATATAATGTTTTTAGCGAACTTTTAACTTCCTATCTGGAGTCAGGCCCTGAATATATACAGATAACACAAATCCACCAGAGATTGGTAGAGAATGTAAAATTCTATCTAACTAAACTCCAGACAGGAACAGGTAACCTCGGGGTCTTGACACAGCCGTCGAATCCCTGGTTTGACAAGGAATGTGTATTGGACAAACAACGGCTTATCAGGGCTTTAAAGGCCAAAAACATAACTGAGATTAGACGCGAAAGAATAGAATATAGAAAAACACAGAAGGTAGCCCTAAGAAACTGGGAAGATGCTAGTGATGGAGCAGAGAAAATAAAAATGTTTAACCCCTAACAAATTTTATAAATAATTAATAAAATGTTCGTTTAAATGTATTAATCAACACTGTACGTGTGGGAAGGGTAATACGCAAGTGTATGTGCTGAATAATCTATTAATGGATGTCCGTGTGTCTAATTATAACATAAAAATAAATGCGTACTAATTTAAATAAAATGCATGATTTTGTGCTTCATAGAAATAAACGTGTCGTTGCAAAAACAATAGTGATGGTAAGTAAGGAACAGCTTAAATGTTGCTTTCTGCTAGGTAATAACTAATTGGGGTACGTAGATGACGGGAGGGAAACGAAAAGGCTATTTTTCTCTATTTTAATTATGTTTTGTTTATTTCAAAATAGTGCTTCTAAAGTATAACCGAGTGGCGATATAAAATGGCTGCCAGTTAATGATGTGCGCAAGTGCGGGGAAACACGTGACAAGGGAGAGAAGTCGGAGAAAAGCTAACCTCGTGATGTTGCTGAGAGGCTAGGATGCGAGAAATGGTCAAGGCTGATGTGACCTAATTGAACTGATAGTGTGCCGTGGTGATCAGCAAAGACCCGTGGGAAACCAGTTTAAGAGAAAGGACAATGCCTGCAGAGTTCTCGAATGTATCGAAAGAAGTTACAAATGTACTGATCGAAGCGGATGGAAACATGTCTTGAACTGTGAGAAAGGAAATGATCCAAGGACCATTGGATCCAAGAGAACTTGATTAAAAGAATGAATAAGATGACATGCATGGACCAATGAAAGAAAAGTGTGTTATTAATGTTGCAACAATTAGTTAGCAAAGTTAGAATTAGGGTATAAGAGGGCCTACTCTTAGTGGGAGGGGTCAGTCGCAGTCACAGTCAGGAGCGGAGTTGGAGAGTCGTGTTGGTGTTGGTGGCTTCCAGTGCTGGGTGGTCCTGATCGATCCATTACTGAGCGGGAGATGCTGAAAGACTGTTAGATGAGACGGGTTGCAGGTAGCTGATGCTGACGAGCTGAAGTTTCTGTTGCTGTCTTAATTTTCCAGTTGAGTATGAGAATCAGGTTATTTCTAATTCTTACACTTAGGTTAGAAATCATTAGGCTAAATTAGGAAGGTAGGCAGGTAATTAGGGTTTTGCTTCATAACGAAAATTTCCTTTCTGCAATAAATTGATTATGCTTAATAAATATTTGAATTAATAATGAATGAATAATTGAATAAAAGTTTAAATTCTTTCTCATGCTTTTAAAATTATATAAAATTTAAGATTCTTTAAATCAAATGACTCAGTGGTTATTTTCCTAAATGATTGTGACATCAGTAATTGGTTATTGTGATTCAGCTGGTCTTAATCACTATGAACTAATTTTTCACATGAATGATTCATCGACAAACCAATGAGCAGGAATATCTTAAAGAAAATAACTAAAAGAAAGTGATAAGTTAAGGTAATAAGATATCCCGGCTCCTTCCAGCGGTACATAAATGGTGTTTTCCATTTAGTTCTCATGCTTCTCCTAGGAATACAGAATTTCGTAAAGGTGTAAAGGAAATCCAGGTGTGTGCGTGTGTGTTAGGCGATGTTTATGGGCCCCATCGTCATGTGGATGTGAGAAAATATAGTTTGCCCCTGGATGACCTATAAGTGACCTAGGAGGAGAATAGTTTTTATTGTACGCGCTGCATCACTAGTTGGGAAGATCTTATAATAGCTTCAAAAACCGGGGACCAGTCCATGTTCTGGAGAATAATTGCCCATGGCAGCAAACTAAACAAGACTGCTTCTGGCCCCTTTTTAGACCCTAGTACATGGCAGAGACACTTCGCTAACCTATATGCCACCCCTAACGAGCCAGACACAGACCTTTCAAATGCTACTGAGGGGCCCTTGACATTAGCACAAACTGCGCCCTTACAGTTCAGTATTTAAGACACGACACTTGCTATAGCTGCTATTAAGTCATCAAAGGCGCCCGGACCCGAAAAGATACCAGGGGACTAATTAAAACACGCCCCAGAAGTGTGGGTGCCATACACATATTTATTATGTAATGCAGTAGCCAGGGGACAGCCCATTCCAGAATCCTGGAAGGCTGCAGAGATAGTTCCTATTGATAAAAAGGGCAGCAGGGATGATCCTGTAAACTACAGGCCCATAAGCCTGATAGACATCCTGCAAAGAGTCTGTGCCAAGCAAATTCTGGCCAAGTTAAATGACTGGATAACGGAAAAAGATGTACTTTTACCTTGCCAGGCTGGTTTTAGAAGGAAAACAAGCACAATTGATCAAATTTTTAGACTTGTAATTCTAGCCTGGAAGTATACAAAGTTAAGAGTTGGTCATTTATACGTTGCTTTTATTGATTTAAAAGCAGCATTCGATTCGATTCCAGGGGACCTGTTATGGAAAAACATACACCAACCAGAGGAGATTCTAAACCAAATCATAAGGTTATACGAGGGCAACTTCGCCAAGGTACGCTGGGGCAAAGGAGGGGAGCTCACAGATGAGATTCCAGTTAGGAGGGGTGTGCGCCAGGGCAGTGTCCTGGCGCCAACCTAGTTTCTTTTATATGTAAATGATTTGGTTTAGCATTTGCAAAAATCTTCCCATGATTCTCCCAAGCTTGGAGGGACCCATATCTGCGCCTTAACATTCGCGGATGACACAATTTTGCTGTCTCAAACTCCAAGGGGTTTACAAAACCTACTTGATAGTCTTAACAACTACTGTAAATCTAAAGGTTTAGAAATTAACCCCATTAAAACTAAATACATGATTATGAAACCAAATAAATGTTGTAAAAATAAAATAACTTTGAATGGGGTGACCTTGGAGTGTGTTCCCAACTTTGTATACCTGGGGGTTACCCTTGATTCTAAACTCTCATGGAATCCACAAATAAAGAAATCAAAGGCCATTCTAATGCAATATTCTGTCCCCATCGTAAAGAAACAATATTCAACTGTGTCAAAAGCTATCACACCCGCCTTGGAAGTATATAATTTCAGAGCTCAAACCGCTGCCCTGTATGGCTCAGAGCTATGGGGCGGTGAAACCCTCTACCCATTAATTGTTGGGGAAAACAAAATCTTGAGAATGTTTTTGGCCCTTCCCCAACATACCCCAGTGATCCCTCTGACGTACGATATGGGTATAAAACGACTGGAACATCTAGCTATCTGGAGAACATTGTCATACTGGGTTAGAATTTGGACAACAGTGGAATTAGAAACCTATAGACAAACTCTGAGTGAGCTATTGGAACTGGATGCCCATGTCACTTTTCCCTGGTTGGCCCACATTCGAAAATGGCTCCTTGATCTAGGTCTGAGTAGATTCTGGACAAACCTGCTGCCGCACGAATCAAAGTGTGAGATCAAGCACATTTTTGGGAATTTTATTTGGCACAAAGTCACGTTAAGTAGTACATCAGGAAGGCTTACTACACAATTCTTATTGTTCAAAACGACCCCATGCTTTGAGCCATTTTTGGATGAAATCAAACCTCAATTAACAAAGACATTATATCTGAAATTTAGATATGAAATACTCCAGATAAATGCCTTTACATCCAAATGGGCCATGCTACAATCTAAGGATGGGGATCCCAAGCAGTGTTCCCTGTAAGGTGCGCGCGCGCGCACCTCACTGACCCCCGAGCGCGCAGTGTCCCGAGGGAAGCGCGCACACATCCTGTAAGAGCTTTCGCGCCGCCGCTATTAAAACACGAGCGGCGCGAAAACTGTCATTTCCTGTTTGGGGGACATTCATTGACAAGTGGCTCCTGCACTTCTTTCCTAATGGGCCGTGGCTGCGGGCTGTTTGTGGCCCTTTGTGAAAAAATTTGTTAATTGCAGCACCGTCATGCGCTGCAATTAACAAACATATTTTCACAATGGCTCACAATCAACCCCCAGCCGCGCTCCATTAAGAGAAGAAATGCAGCAAGTTTAAAAGAACGATGTGTAAAGCACACGTCGTGCTTTTGGACTTGCTGCATTTCTTCTCTTAATGGAGCGCGGCTGGGGGCTGATTGTGAGCCATTGTGAAAATATGTTTGTTAATTGCAGCGCATGACGGTGCTGCAATTAGCAAATATTTTCACAAATGGTTACAAACAGCCTGCAGCCACGGCCCATTAGGAAATAAATGCAGCAAGTGCAAAAGAAAAGACGTGAATAGGCGTTGTCTCCCGCCTCTATTTTGCCGCCACCTGAATCGTGTCACCAGCCCCTCACCAGCGGTACAGGTCTCTGTTGTGGCTGGCGCGGGCAGATGCATGTGCGCTCTGCTCAGCTGACAGCTCGGGTGAGACAGAGCTGCACCCTACAGGATGGCACTCCTGTCCTCCAGCCCTACAGTGTCACTGAGGGGCTTCTGGTCAGTGCAGGCTGAGCAGCAACAGGATGTTTTCATTTCAAATTCCTGTCACAACAAAGAATTTCTTCTGCAGCCCGCAGAATTAATAAATTAAACAACCTCCATGGCCTCCTCAACAGTACTCCCCTCCCCTGGTCGAGGGGGTTCCCTGATGACCGTACAAGTCATGGTGAGACTGAGAGCGGGCACGTGTGTCTAAAGGCATAGGGCACAGCTCGGAAAGCGCGCCACGCCATGACCTCTCACCCTTACTACAATCTACAGCTCCAGATGGTCCAGTTTGGCCCCAGTGCATCACAACACTGTCAGATCACCTGTCTGCAGCAAGTGACCCCACAGACTCCAGTTACAGAGACCAGGCTGAGCAGCAGGAATGATTTACCCAGCACTCAGTGAATCCGAGGGTAAGTTTAAGATAACGCAGTGATTATTCATGTTCCTTCTACAGAGATCAGAGTTCTCTCGTGCAACTTTTGACTCACCAGTATCACAGAGGGTTAAAATGCCTGCTGCAACGAACGTGTATTCTACATATTACAGAACATTATTTTATGTGGGTAGCTCATGGGGTTACTACTTTTGTCACATTCTGTGACCATGTCACCTCCTTGTGTTTCTTGCAATTCATAAATTTCAATCCTAATCTACACAGTGACCTACTAACTATTATCAAAGGCATCCGCTGCATGTAAAGTGCATAGTATGACCGGAGTCGCAGTGACTGAGCTGGCCTGTACTGTATCACTCACACTAGTGCCAAAGTACTTCTAACCAATTTTATTTAATTTAGTTAATTTACACCTCTGCTGATAGTTCTGTACTGACTGTGCTCAGTAGTATAGAGCTTTGCAATTTGGCTTTCATTTATCTCTACTAGGGCTTCCTGTGAAGTTTGTGCCCTTCCATTTCTGGTGTTTTGCAGCAGTTTTAGGATTTTCTTAGAGTTTCTTGTTGCTCAGATAGCTGTAATTTCTGTTATTTATAGGTTTTTCCTCTTCTTCATGGCTGGATTTTACTCGCCAGAAAGTGTCACTCATAGTTCTTGAAATGTCACTCATAATTACACTGAAATTATGAAAATGTCACACACAAGCAATCTGAAACCTTGGCAGCTATGTGTAAAACACACATCCTGCTTTTGGGCTTGCTGCAGCCAAGCCTCCTAAAAGTTATACACAGCAGTAGTTGGCTGCCAGATTGTGAGCTGTGCATGGAGATAGGCCAAGGCCGCTGCCAGGCTTTGCTGCATGCAGCTGACTATACATATAACGAGGGTGTTGTCCTCGTGTGAAGAGTTGGATGCAGGGAATGGCAGAAGTTTCTCCATGCAGACAAACCCTTTGGCTGAAAGCTGTCCCCAGGGCCGGCTCCAGATCGGTGCCACCACACCGGGCACTGACTTGGGGTGTAGGCGTCATTTTTGCAAGTATATTAACATTTTCAAAGCACCTGCGTGTTCCTGGCCTCCAGCAATTTTCAGGCATCAATTAAAATATCTAGATAACTCCGGTGATTAATCGTCTTCCTGGAAAGAGATGGAGGTTTGTCTAGTGGGAGTTTTGACTCATCCAAAGGTCGCGCAGTGGGTTAAAATGCCTGCTGCTAAGAACGTGTACCATGCAGATAACGAAGTGCATGTAATGTAAATAGGTCAGTGGGTTACTGCTTCTATAAGAGAGCTCATTTTGTTACTTGTGGTTTGTAAGTCTAAATCCTAATAAAGAGCATTGAGCTATTAACTGTCATTAAACAGCTGCATGTTAACTGCAAGTATTATGTTAGAGCAATATGTTTTTTTGCCCAGTCTTTCATTATCCTAATCTTGCCAAAAGGGTTCATTTGGGTAAAAAAACAATTCTTGTTTTTAAAGAGAACCTCTAACAATGGTGTTACATTTTAAATTCTGAATTTGTACTTTTCCAGAATAAGCACTCTTAAACTATATTGCCTACTAGTATCGATGACATGTTACTCCTACACTACACCTTGTAGTCCTGTCTGATGTAACACTTCCAATACACTGATTTACACACCTATGATTGTCTCTGTGCAATGTGTGTATTATGTAAAGTGCTCTGACACCTTACACTGGTATGAGTGGTGCTATAAAACTAAATGAATCAGAGAGACAGTGGTTCTGGAGACTTGAGGGCCGCTATTAAAGGGTGCTAGTGAGGGAATATGTGGTAGAGGTGGCCATTGGGGGGGGGCGCCAACAAACATTGTCGCACAGGGCGCCACCAGTGTTAAAGGCGGCCCTGGCTGTGCCTAGTGGAAGTTGCCTGCCCAAAGTCCAAAAGCACGACGTGTAAAGCACACGTCGTTCTTTTGGACTTGCTGCATTTCTTTTAGGTAACACGTAAGTTAGAAATCTCTCTGCTTAGCCTAGTGTGCCGCCTGGCTGGTATTTTGTTGCTTCTTTCTGTCTCTGCATCCAGATATACAATACAACAAGTAACATTACACCTACAGCAGTAAAATCTTATGATGGTACCACCATTGGAGTTTTGTGCTTTTCTAAACCCGAAGTGTACTTGCCTGTGTAACCAATTAATGTCATTGCGTGTGTATCGAAATTGCAAACCTGCCTTAAGACCCTTAACGTGGCGCTGTATGTGTGGAAATGCACAGTCTTTTCACTTGTTTAAGCATAAGTTTGGAGTGATATTTGGCGCTGCACCCACACGCGCGGTCTGGTTCCTGGCGCACAGAGCCATGGCTGCAGCGCACAGAGACCCTACACTGCCGCACACAGAGGAAAAAAATTAGAGGGAACATTGATCCCAAGTGCAATCTATGTCAACTGGGAGTAAAGGAGGCTATTGCACATGTTTTATTTTTTTGCCCAGCGTATGTAACGGCTAGAAGAAAATGGATAAAACTGCTAGGCAGAAGTTTGAATGTTAGGAAATACAATGAGATGTTGTGAATACTAAAAACAGATAACTCACAACTCATTGTATTTGGTGTCCGCAGATTTTTATTGGCCACCAGCTATATAAGGGAAAAAAGAGGGCAAGCATTTTTAATTCTAGATTTAGGCCTGATTTTTGTATTTTTGTACTATTGTATCTTAATATATATTATGAGTGGTTTGACTCAATTCAATTCAAGCAGAGTAGTTTTACTAAGAATGTATTATACCGATATCAATGAATTATTTTAGCATAATTTTTAACAATTGCGTATTCTCGGGAAGGGTCATTTGAGTATGCACTTGCACTTTATATGTATTTCCTTACAAATATTATAAACGGATAAATAATTTTTAGAACTAAGATAAATTGAAAACCTCAATCTGTATATTTATACTGCATCTTACACATTGACGAGGATAGTTCTTAATGTACATAGCTGTGGAAATTATGTGTTCTGTGTTTTAAAATATTTTAAGAGATGCTTTGATGATTCTTTGAATCGAATAAAGATTTTTTTGAATGAATGAAAGACAACCTTCACAGGGCCTTTTACACCTCCTGTTGAGTGGATGACAGTGCGGCACTTCGGTGTTCAAAGTGTCACAAGCACAGTAGCACAGATCAGAAGTACAATGGGGGCATTAGGACAGAGGACAAACTTGTGTTAAGTCCTAGAGATTATAGCAGAGGCTCTTTCTCGCTGCCATATTACCTGCAGCTCCACACTGGGGCTGAGCACCGCTCGTTTGTACGATGTTGCCTCTGGTTTGTACTGATTCGAAAACTTCATTTCTGGTTTGACTAAATATACAGGCTCTGTCAGAAACGTCTATTCTGTGACTCATAAGGCTGAATTATATCATAATATTCCTTTTCAATTCTTTCATGTTGCAGTAGAAGTTGAATGCAGAAGGGCATCAAAATAAATATGGCCAGGACATAGTTGAACTTTCCCTTGGCAGTCTGTTACTTAAGAACAAGATCGTTTTTGAATGCCAGAATTCCCATTGGACAGTTTCCCATCTTGATGATCTTTGATGCCTTCAAAGTTCTTAATCACCAATCAGCCAGGTTATTTAGTTACAGGGGTGCAACAAATTATAATCATAAATGCACTTATTGTTGCATGTTGAACTTGGAAAAGATAAACACGAACATAACAGTGGATGATGGAAAACTGGATGTTTGCTCAGTGTGATCTAGACACCTTACTTAGCTGCCCCATTTTAATGTTATTAAGTTACAGGCAACATTACTTTACGGGAGGGAATCCCCAAAACACACTGTGGAAGGTCAGTCTCGGTAAGCAGAGACTCATTTTTTGAGAACCCACTGAACAAACCCTGGTAAATGTGAAGCTTTTTAGCTAAATTCTTTGATAATTGTACCATACAATGCCCACCCACTTGAACACTGAGAGCATTATTTAGATCTTAGCGGATGGGTTACTCCGTCACAACGGTGACGGATATCCCGGCCGCCGAAATATAAATCCTATAGGTTATAATGTGATTTATATTTCCGGGGACGAGATATCCATCACCATGTGACGGAGTAACCCGTCCGGCAAGATCTAAATCAGGCCCTGTGTAACTGGAACCAAGCTATACCTGGCAGGTAAGCTCTAAGTAGGGAGAAATCCTTCCTAGGTTGCTTGTGTTCCAGTTCAGGGAGGGCCTGGCCTGGCACTTCGGGCTGAACTGTTCCCATTGGAGCAGGGTCAAGACTGATTTGCGTATGACTAGCTCCAAACTGAGGTGGCATGGTGTGCAAAATAAAGAGCGACTGCGATGCGGACACTAAGGGGCCGATTCCGATTCGGGCTGGAAATCTCTCCGACCGAGCCGGACCCGGAGAGATTTCCGACCGAATCGGACCCTAGCAGCCCGACCGAACGAGTACGATGCGCACGTATGCCACCGGACTCGAGTCGGTCGGACTCCCATTGAAGTCAATGGGAGCCTGTCGTACAACGCGTACGCGGGCACCCATTGACTCAATGGGTGCGAGGCGGACAAGGGCGCCTCCTACAGCGTGTACGCGGCGAAGCAACTCGCGCCGTACACGCACAGGTAGGGGGGACCCATGGGTCCTCCCTGTGTGCGACTCACGCGGCTACGCGTACAGGGGGGTCCGACACGGACCCCCAAAGTACGGCTCCGACTGCTCTTTGGAGCCGGAGTGCGTGGCTCGGTCGGACTGCTCGCGGTGCGCATCGTACTTACCCGGCCGGGGAACGTCTCCATTGTGCGGTGCGAGTCGAGTCCGAGCGAGTCGGTCGGTGCGGTTAGACCCGGGTACGAGTCGGTCGGAGCGGTCGGGACGCCCGGACGAGTCGGTCAGCGATTTCGCATCATACTCGCTCGCCCGGACGCGCGTACGAATCGGTCGGGCAATAGGGCTCCGAATCGGATCCGGTTAAGCCGAATCCGATTCGGAGCCCTACCGGCCGAGATCGGAATCGGCCCCTAAGTAACTACCAGTGGCTGAGATTAACTCAAGCATTCCATCCTTCATTGTTTTGTATATTTCAGAACCAGCCTAGAGCAGGATGCCTGCTGAGCCACCATGTCAAAGGTCACTGAGAAGTTCAGGGGTGTGTTATACTGACAAGCCATACACACACTCTCTTTGAAATGCCATTCCAGACAGTGAGAATGGTGATTTCTGCTCAATAACTCCGTTCCTGTTCCCTACTTGAGTGACGTAACTAGGCTGGCACAGGGGCTAAGTCAGGCACACAAAATGAAGCCCCCTGCCCCCATGAGGCAAAAAAGCATCATTAGAGTGCAGAGTCGTTTCACGGCCCTGCCCCAGCGCCACTGCACCTGGTGCGCTATTGTTACTTACACCCCGGTCCACCTCCACTCTGAAACAACCAAAAGGAAGAAGCACTCTTCCCCCGATGACGCAGGAGACTGGTATTAGCCCTCTTCCGACCGCCCAGTTCCTCCCATGACCCTGTGGGTGATGGCTTCTGAGCCAGAAAACCCACTCTCGGTTTGATGCTCTCCAAGCGAGGCTGTCACCGCAAATAAGGCAGCCCATCGGCTCTGAGAGACACGATACGGATAAAAAGGCCTCGATGTCTCCCTCCGCCCATCCACTCATTTGCTACCCTTGTATAATAGCTGAAGACTAATGAGCCAGAAACATCCAGATGCAAACCGCTCTCGCTGGTTAAAATCTATTTGTTTCCGCTGGCTGGTTAGCACCCGGTGACAGCGCAGTCTGTCAGTTTCACGGGCAATTGCACCTGCTTGCTCAGACCTGATTACTGCCTTGGTAAACAGGCCGCATAGAGGTGTCCTGCCAGTCAGCCGCACATCACCCATCATCGGCCCCGATTATCCCCTGGCGAGCGCAGGTGCGATGCGTGCTGGGAAATGTACGTGCAGGTGGCCGACGAACCCTTCCGTAGATGAGGAGGGCGGGGCACCCGCCCTGACCTGATGAAATAGGTCCTAAATATGGATGGCGGAGGGAGAGAGGAGGCTGTGTTGTGTTAAATTATTACGGTCTTGTCAATAATTCGCATATCGCACTTACTAGGCCAAGGTGGGGAGCAGGAGTTAGTGGGCTACTTATAGAGGCCAAGGCAATTAAGCAAGTTGAAATATAGAAACGTTTCCAGGGCCTGCAAAATGGGCCAGAGTAATCCAGAGTTTAGCTGAGGACACTGAAAGCAGAAGCAGCACGCAGTGGTCCAGGAACAATTTGCAGAGTGGGCTGTTGCAATCAGTGTTACGTCACTTAAATCATAGGGGTTCTGAAAAATCCAAGAATCACACAAAGAACACGTGTAGCAAATGAGGCACACCCATTCAGCAGGGGAGTGGTAAGGGGAAGCCAGCGGTGCGTTTTAGAGCACACTGTCACAAGTATATTGCTAAAACATGGGGTGGGGGTGCATTGCCATTTACAGATTCAGGCCCGGTTCTAGCGGGTGGGCCGGGTGGGCCAGGCCCACCCAAACTTGAGCCTGGCCCACCCGAACAGGAGCCTTGGCCCTCGCAGTGAGGACTTGAAGGCAGGCGCGCAAAGCACACGTCGTGTGTGTCAGCCCGGGCCGAGACAGCTTCCCGGGCGCGCGCACACACAGACAGTTTTAGAGATTATCGCAGCCGCACCCGAGTACTTCACAGGTCTTTAAAAGACCATTTACATGTTAACGAGGCTTTGTTTATTTTTCACCCCTTCATCTCCACATGGCAAAGGCGACAATGTTCTGCTGCGTGGATATTTCTTTTTCTATGCAGCGCAGGAGAAAAGAAGTTTGTTTATTCCTATTCACCTTTCCTAACCCCTGCAGCTGCTTATCACATCAGGCTGTGACACAAAGTTTGACTAACGGAGTAGGTAAGAGAATGTGTTACTATTTGTTTTTCTTTTTAAAATATGCACAGGCCCAGCAGGACACATACTTCGTGAGTGCTTCACTTAAACAGTTTTTATCATTATCATGGCCGATGCAGGACAACAATAAGACAATACAAAATGCCCAGATAACGCTGGTGATAAATGATCCTGCTGGAGAGCAATCGTTTCTGTTAGTAGTTTTTAAATGCAGATGAACTGTATTTTATGTGGAAGCTCAGTGGGTTACTGCCTTTGTCACAGAGATCCTTGTGCTACTTGCAGTTCAGAAGTTACAATCCTAACATAGGACAGTGACCAATGAACTGTCATCAAAGAGCTGCATACAAACATGAATGGTATAGTTAGAACTTCGCTTTCTTTTTTTGTGATATAGTTAGAACTTCCCCAGTCTTTCATTATTCTAATGTTGCTAAAATGAGTATGTTTGGGCAGATATACATTTTTAGCAGTAAAGCTGACCCCCATGGAATACTCTTTAAATCCTAAGGTTGTGTTTCCCCCGACCAAACCCTCTTAAAATATACTGCCCACCAGTATGGATGACATGTGATTCATACACCTTGTAATCCTCATTGGTTTATGTGACATTCCCTGTAGACTGATTTACATACTTGTATGATTCATTGTCGCTGTATAATGTGTGCGTGGTGTAAAGTACTGACACACACTACACTGATATGAGTAGCGCTGTACAACAAATGAAATGCATATGAGAGAGGGGCTACGTAAAGATGAGGGGCATTGTTGGAGGGTGGCAGTGAGGGAATCCGAGGAGGAGGTCAATAGGGGGAGGGGCTATGGAGCGATGAGGGGCACTGTTGGAGGGTGGCAGTGAGGGAATCCGAGGAAGAGGTCATGGGGTGGAGGGGGAAGCTAGGGAGAGATGAGGGGCACTGCTGGAGGGTGGCAGTGAGGGAGTCTGAGGAGGAGGTCATGAGGGGGATGGGCTACAAAGAGATGAGGGGCACTAGTGGAGGGTGGCAGTGAGGGAATCCGAGGAGGAGGTCAATAGGGGGGCCATGGAGGGATGAGGGGCACTGTTGGAAGGTGGTAGTAAAGGTTATTTACGGAGAAAGAGGTTATTGGTGCGGCGCCAAAAAGACTTTCGCATCAGCGCTGAAGCCGGCCCTGTCATGGCCTTTCTGTTTTTCTTTATTTAATTAGCAGTCGGGTCATAAGGGCTACTGTGGAACATACTTTAAAGTGCGTGCTAATTATATTTACCGCTATATTCAATGTTTTAAGTTTGAAGGTGATTTTACTAATGTTTTTACCGGGAAAAATGAAAGTGGAGCCCGATGGTGCCTGATATGGGGCTGGGGCCCAAGGTCAGCTGTGAGATAAGGTGCACTGGAGAGGAGTAGTGGATAATCAAGCCTGTAAGGGAGTGCGTTGCAGAGTCCGGGGTCAGGTGGAGGTAGTAATGAAGAGGGATTCTCCCTGAAGACTCGCACAGAGGGAGCCTGAGTAGTGTCACTTGCCTGATACTCCCACCTCAGAAACCTCCTCTTCCCATCAAAGGAACATTACATGGAAAAAACACTTTTCAGAGTGATAATATTTAGAAAGAGATTTGGAAAAGAGTGCGTTTTACTGGACCTTGTAAGACTAAGAAGAGATAAAGGAGGGCCCTGAATCAGGCCTGCCTAGACATATATGCGACAAATCGAGCCTGCCGTGGCCCACCCAAATGCACCCTTGGCCCACCCAAATAAAAATTCCTGGAGCCGGGCCTGTACAGATTGCACATTTTCCTTTGAAATGACCACTGCGTGTTATGTTATGTTACTGAGTATTTCTAAAGCGCACGTTCACAGGAAGGTCTCTTCCCGCTAGGTTTGCACAGACTTGTAGTTTTACTGATAACACTATACAGAGCACAAATGATAATGTGTGACAATCCAGTGTCAATGAATATTTATCATTCCCACATCATCAAGTATAGTGTCTTGTTTTGATCCTATTTAGATATTTGTTTCCATCACATACAAGAATTAGAAAAGAAACTGCTTCATTTGTGCTTTCTTAACTGCTGACCTATGTTGAAATATTTCTACAGTTCAAATTATGTGTTGGAAAAAAAAATGAACATGCTACAGTCTTTCCTTTCAGAGTGAGCAAGATGGGCATATAGCTCACACTACAAAATTCCTTCACTTTGCAGTCAGAGAAAGAAAAGTAAACACCAAATTCCATGTTAAAAGAACAAGCTGCAATTTGTCAGAAGACAGCCTGACATTTGAACTCTATGACAAGATAAAATGTAAAGCCATTTTTATTGCTCATTCCCTTCTGAACTCCAGCATGGGTATTTTGGTAGTGCTGCAGCCCCCTCCCCCCAGCAGCCCTACTTCCAGCACCTATGGCAGCAAGAGAATATGATGGTGTAGGTAAAGAAAGGACAGTATTAGAAAAGAAGATTTAAGGCAGAGCTTACAAGACAGAAATCAAAATTTGTCCCTTTCAAAATGTGAGTAGCTCATTTAGTCCTAGTCTTTTTCTTGCGCTCTGCTAATTCTATTTTTTTCCATGGCAAATGTACACCAACAAGTATCAGAATGAAAATAGAAAATAATCATTAGCTTACCCAAAAATGTTTTCCAGAAAGCTGGAGACAAATATTGGAATATGCCACAAGGTCACTTCTGGGAAAAGTAGACTTTGGGAGAAAAAGCATTCTGGTCATCAGAAAGCACGACATGAATAAATGTGATTGGCAAGTTCAGATTATTGTCCAATAGGCTAGAAGTTAGTACACAGATATAGTGCAAAGTCAGTTGGTTTAGTGCCACAGTGGGGGTCTCACCGGGAACCCCCCTAGTGGCGGGCACAAGTGCATTGGGATTGAATTGTGACAGCACCAAAATACCTTGGCTAACATCAGAGTGGATAGTCTCACCTCAATACATCAGAATTAGCAATTGGTTCATCTCAGTGGCATATGACATCATTGACCATGCAATATTACTGAATAGACTTAAGGAATGGGCAGGGATCAGTTCAAGATCTCTAGATTAGACTCTGCTGCATCCTTGATCACAGACACCAAGGGGCTTAGTTATGAAAGCCCTGTGTCACTTTTGCACCACATAAAGTGGTACATGCATGACACAGGGCTCTCAATCTGGTTTACGAAGCCATGCAAAGCCACCCTGTGTGGCTCTGAGTGGCCTTATAAATCTTGACTAAGGCCGTGTAGCACAAATTGCTGTGTTGCCTTACTCCGTACCCCGGAGGTGTACCATTGGGGTTGCGTTCGGTTTTCCCCACACAGCACTCATGAATTTTAACGCTGCCCCAGATTTACAAAATCATGTGTAACCTGGGGAAGGGCCAAATCCGTACGCCAAAATCCCAAAAATGATGGCCAAAGTATGAATTGGACCTGCAACTTAATTTGCTTGCAGCACATCATATGGAGCATCAGAAGGCTCAGCACAGTCGCCCTTGCAGAACAACTTATACCTGTGGCCCATGGTCCATGTTTTATAACAATGTAGGGAACACTTTCAAATGTATGCCAGTGGTGCAAAGGTGCACAATGGATTGGATGAATCCCAGGAATGCTGGAACAAAACCACAAGCTGCAGTAACCATGTAAAGCACTGAGGGGCATATTTACAAGCCCCTATCACCACCACAACATCACTTTTCTCGACGTTATGGTGGCGATAGGGGCTTCCCTGTTTCACAAGGCGGCGTTAAGCCACTTAACGTGGCTCAACGCCGCCTTGTGAATAAGGCACCCTTTCATGCTATACTTAGCATGAAAGGGGCGGGCAATGGGTGTTGTGGTGGGCTTTTCACCACAATACCAATTGATTTTGCCGCTGCCCAATATTTACAAGGGTGGGGAAAATATGGGACAGCACCAAAATTAAGACCAGGGGAAAGCTGGTCTTACCCTGGTGCAACGAGGACAAATGCGTTGTGCAGCACATATAGAAACATCAAAACGCCATTAATAATTGTTTATGTGCAGGGAGGGACATCTTCCTGCACATAAACAACCATTTAAATAAAATGACGTTTCGCAACTTCTATGTGTGCTGCATTAAGCAGCACACATAGAAGTTTCAAAACGCCATTTCACCTTCCTGCAAAGAAACAATCATTCCCCTCAACGCAGGGACACTTGCCCTCTGGTGCAAGGGTGCCTGTATCGGCGCCCAGGCAGCTAAATTAGCGCCAGCGCAGGGGAAAATGCAAGCCTGCACCGTATTCTTGTAAATACGGTACAGCCCTGCATTTCATAAGTGGTGGAGCGTGGCGTTAAGCAAAGGAGGCTAACCCCACGCTCAGCCACTTCATTGTAAATTTGCCCCTGATTGTAAGAAAATGTCCTTTGTTTGAATGGAACAAAGATATACTTGTGCTCAATGAACAGACTAAAAATCGATCATCTTCAAATGGGCACAGAATCTGGGGAGAGACCACCATCCACAACTACGCTGACAAAATGCTGGAAGTTCTGTTTGATGCTGGCAAGTCTATTACTTCACCAATCAATGCTGTGGTTAAAGGGGTCAACTTGCAACTGTCTGTGGACCAAAAGATCCTATTCTAACTCGATTCCTTTCACTGTGTGGAACTGACGAGATCTTTGGTAATGGCACCAGTGTAACGAGTGTAACGTACTCTATTCTGGACTTTCAAAAATGGAGTGATAAAAATAAAATGTTGACAGAGTCTGACAGCCATATTATGACAGAACGTCCAAGGGATGACCAGATAAAACATCTTAGAGGCTACCACTATAAAAGAGAAGAAAGTGTAAAGTGCTCAGGATACACACAAAGCTAATTGGATACAAGCCTTTGGTACTTGCATAATGATTCCCCAATCATATCCAGCCAGGAATCAGGGAACAGCTACATCACATTGGATTGCGTACCTAGCCCTCAAGAGAGTAAACCATGAAGGCTCATCTACAAAGCCTAAAGTTGGGGAATGCTCTGATCCTGACCATGGGGCAGAACACGACTAGTCGTACTTCAGGAAACTTAAAAAACAGTCTTAATCAGAATAGTTTTACACTATGCCACTAACATGGTGCTGGCGAGTGAGGAATTTTGAATAACGAATGTCATATCCACAGATGATTTAACTTCCTTTTCATAAACATGATCTTTAGAGCTATCTGATCTGTGTAGGCGAGGTGATGTGCAATTCTGAATATTCTCAGATTATTGCCATTATTAACTTATTACATCTTTATCAACATCTGCTCCTTCAGTTTCATGAGAAGGACTTCTGTTTCGAAGACAAGAATCTTAAATCATTTATCTAGGGACCGGGTAAAAGATATTCATGGCACATTCTAAAGGTGAAGATAAAAGATGATGGTTTTAAGTATCCGAACTTCTGTGTATTTGATAACAATGTGCACTAGTTGTCTGAGAGTATAGCTGAATAAGATCTTACAGTGCCCTTGTGCTTTTTATTGTTTTTAAAAGAAACTCTAGGTTTTTAACAAAACACCTTTTAGGCATGATTAATGCTTTTGATAAGTGAAGTTACTTGATGGCATTAAAAAGTGTCCTGAGCATTTTGAAGAATGTGATGAAAAGGGGGTCCAACTGGGATTAATGCAATCTTTCTGATTGGTCATCATGGGAGCAATGCATAAGCAGTGGTACAATGATTAAGATTCTTCTTTTTGCACCGACACGAGTCAGCGCAAACTGGTGGTGTCGGTTATGCAAAAAAAAGTGCAATCATCTCAACTAGATTTATCAGATACAACTTCTCCGGTGGAAATTAATAACATTGGAAATTCACATCGATTTTTGGATTTCAAATGGGGTTGCTAATTTTCATATTTGTTTCTTGTATAATCGGCATAATTCTCATTAGAATTCCGGTTGTTTGCCTGCATGAAAAGTGTACGTGAATTACGCTCTTGCTCATCGTATTATATATGCAGTTCCTAAAGTCAAGTGTTTCACCTTGCTAGTCCATCACAAGCAGCTGCGGGACACACCCAGCTTGACAGTCCAGAGAGATATTTTGCAATCTACCTTTCCTTCCCTCATAAATTTTTTTTTAATTGATTACGCGGCGCCGGCCTAATTTTCATGCTTTTTGTTAGGGTGGGCATAACTTGCGTAATTTGCAGTAGCATAATTATGCAAAATTACAGGAAAATTATGCAAGAGTTCACAGAATTACATGCAGTACGTTACCGTGAATTTAGATCGATTTTCTTAGCGCAAATTCACCCACACATCCAAAATGGATCGGAGGATGCATTTTGTGCTAAGAAAAAAGAGCTAAATGAAGAGACCACGAACGGCAGCCACCAGCAGCCGCTCATTTTTGCTAAGTTCATTTTTCCTGTTCTCCTGCAGTAGGCTTGTTGAGCAAAATTACTCATACTTACGAGAAGGGCGTAATTGCTTCATTTTCAGTAATTTTGCGTCAAAAGAGTTACATGAAAATACTGAAATTGCTCTGATTACTCCTGCATAATTAAAATTTCACCTAGGCCGAGCTTTTTGAGACAATCTATAAACCGAATGCGCATCCTCTATGAGCTGTTCAGCAAAATGGTCTGTGGAAGAAGTACTGAACACCATTTAAAAAATTCAAAGTGAAGTTTCTTGTGGATGACATGCAGAATTTTCTTTAAAAAAAAGTACCTTTAGTATAATTTTAGGACTTTATTGGCTTGGTCATGAATGGAACTATCACAAATACAGCAGTAGTTTATTGCTCTGAGCTTTATAATGTGGTGATTTTGTATTGAACCTGCCTAACAAAGATAGAGGACCTCATTTATAGTTTGAGGGGACAGGGCATCGTCATATTTTGGTGGTTGTCCGCTTTATTTTGAGTTGGTGGTGCATCAGGGTTGCTGGCGCGGAGGTTCAGCTAACTTTGCTGTCAGAAACCCTTGTCCCAACAACTTGTCCACCCAGGTGCCACAACTCACAGCAGCGCCCTCCCGGTCACATATAGGTGAGGGCAGTAATTCACATGCAGTGAAAACTTACAATAGCTCTCACACGCAGGGAGAAAACCCGCTATGTGTAAGGCCTTTGAAGTCTTTTTACACAATCAAACTCTCATTTTGGAGACTTGTTTCTGTAAAACAAAAAAGGAATGCTGAATGGGCAAAAACAATATGGTGCCCACTTGCCTTTCAGTAGTGCCTAAAGTGCATCCGGCAAGCGGTGGATGGATTGCAGACAGAGGGGATCTCTAGATCTGATGAGAGGATCTCTGCCAGGGAAGTTTAGGCCATGACCTCTGCTCTTGGTCCATTTCAAACATTCACATACAATGACTTATTTTGAAAAGACACCAGGCGTGGCTTGTGCTTTCGGAATTCTTGCCTGCAGTTTTATTATCATGTATGATTGGTACTTGTGTCATTTGATGTCATGAATCACATAGCCGGTTCATAAATCACTTTGACAGGATCATAAATGCATTGGGACAGGTCATAGATCATACCCGATCATAAATCAATGACTTTTGTTCATAACTCCTGCCATAATTCATAATATTCTTTAATTATTGCCATGTCATCAATCATGCATGTCAATTTTGTGAGGTAATAAAGTTTCTGTATTGGACTTCTCCTCTGACTGCGAGGGGGTGTAGCCTCTCACTGCTGTTAGGCTCAACTGTCTACCTTGTCTGTCCATTTGTGCCTTGCTATCAGCAGGTCTGGGCTGTGTCTTGCCGTGCTCCGTGTACTCCCCTCATCAGCCCACTTACCCTGTCGTAAGACATCCCCAGGTAAGTGGTCTTCATCTGGCATACTGCCCTGCTGGTGTGCCTCCTTTTTCCCTAAACTTGTTCCTTGTTTTACTGCCTCTAGCTACTGCAACATCACTTCTGCTCCAGGTGTGGATGGGTCTCCGTTCAGCTAGCGTGCTGCGCCCACTCCTTATATTGAGTGTAGTCAATGGGCAGTGATGCTTATAATACCTTTCTGTTGGGACCCCCATAGGGGAGATTAAAAAAATACTGGGCCCCTGATTGGCCCAAAGTTTCACGCCCTTCTTGGCGCTCCTTTTTCTTCCACACCCTCGTTTACTTGGGGGAGGGGGTGTCCACCTTTACATTGGCATGCTAAACGTTTTTTACGGGGCCCGGCGGCTGTTAATGCGCCAGCCCTTCATTTCCCCTTCGTGGGCGGCTTCTGCCATAACCCCTGCACTTGGCCCACTCCAAACATTCACATACACTGACTTATGTTAAAAAGACATGAGGCTTGAGTTATGCTTTTGGGAATTCTTGGCTGCAGTTTTATTATCATGTATTATTGGTACTTGTATGTTATTTTATGTCATAAATCACTTTTTCCAGTTCTTAAATTACTTTGACAGGGTCATAGATTACTTTGACAGGATCATAAATCATTTTGACAGGGACATAAGAACATTCGGACAAGTCATAGACCGTACCCCATCATAAATCAATCACATTTGGTCATAACTCCTGCCATAATTCATAACATAGTTCAATTGTTGCAATGTCATCAATCATATACATCAATTTTCTGAGGTAATAAAATTTCTGTGTTAAAGTTCTCCTCCGACTATGAGGGGGGATAGCCTCTCACTGCTGTTAGGCTCAACTCGCTACCTTGTCTGTCCATTCGTGCCCTGCTATCTGGCGGATCTGAACTGCGAGTGTCGTGTTCTGTGTACTCCCCCATCGGCCGACTTGCCCTGCAGTAAGGCATCCCCAAGTAAGTAGCCTGCATCTGGCACACCCCGTGCCGGTGTGTCTCGTTTGTCCAACACTTGTTTCTTGTTTTACTGCCATGCCAGGCTCCCTGAGCACCAGACCCTCATCTGGTCCCCTCCTTGCTGTGCCACTGGATTAAAGCTAGCTTAGTTGATATGGGGTGATACCCCAAAACCGGTCCCAGGATGCTTGTTTCTGGTCCAGGGAGGACCTGCCTTGGCAGTTCGGGCTGGACTGTTCCCATGAGGAGCGGGGTCAAGACTGATTTGCATATGGTTGGATTCAAACTAGGGTGGCATGGTGAGCAAAAGAACGATGGATTTAACCCAGATTTCTTGACAGGGGATATATGTTTGATTTGCTCACCATTCTGTCCATCATTTGTTTGCACAGCATTTTTAGGCCTAAGTGGGATGGGTATACCCAGACGTGGATCCCTTGCTTGCTGTGCCACTGGATTCAAGTTAGCCTGGCGGATGAGGGGTGATACCCCGAAACTGGTCCCAGGATGCTTGTTTCCGGTCCAGGGAGGGCCTTGCTTGGCAGTTTGGGCTGGACTATTCCCATGAGGAGAAGGGTCAACTATGATTTGCATATGGCTGGGTTCACACTGGGGTGGCATGGTGAGCAAAAGACAAATGGATTTAACCCAGATCTTATGACTGGGGGTGAATGTTTGATTTGCACACATTCCGTCCATCATTTGTTAGTGTAGCATTTTTCACCCTAAGTGGATTGGTATACCCAGACGTGAGTCCCTTGCCAGCTGTGTAACTGGATTCAAGCTAGCCTGGCTGATGAGCGGAGACACCCCAAAACCAGTCCCAGGATGCATGTTTCTTGTCCAGGGAGGACCTGGCTTGGCAGTTCAGGGTGGGCTGTTCCCATGAGGAGTAGGGCCAAGACAGGTTTATATGTGGCTGGGTTCAAACTGGGGTGGCATGGTGAGAAAAAGAACAATGGATTTAACCCAGATCTCTTGACTGGGGGTGGATGTTTGATTTGTTCAGCATTCCAGCCATCATTTGTTTGTGCAGCATCAGAAGGAAAGAGGGCATGATTGAGTGCATAGTTCCTGGATGATCCACATACCTTACCCAGTCCTAACTTTTTCCCACAACACCACAAGTTTGTTGTTACATGCAAAGCGCTGTTGGATAAAAAAAATCCAGGACTGACTGAAGGCATCACATATAATATGGGGCCACTTGACAGCAATATGAGTGAATGGCTGATGTATGGGTGTGTGTGAAGCAACTGAGTGTACTGATGTTTGAGATTGACTAAGTGAAATTGTGAATAGGTGACTAGGTACGTTAATGTGTGAGTGACTGGGTGCATGGATGTGTGAGTGAGTTGCTTACTACATGGGTGTCATGGGATCAGCATTTACCTTGATCTGTCCCATCTATGGAGTGTCGTTAAAATGGTGGTTTGACCACTCAATGACTAGGAGACTTAGGGACCAGCCTGGCCCAATAAATGATTCTATGATGACAGATGGAAAATGTATCTTACCAACCCAGCAGAAGAAGGGAACTCTAAATTGAATGTACTGCTTGTGGCATGCAGTTTGAGGTAGAGGGCAACACAACTCATTTTTTGGGATCTAAACATATTTTTCATCATCAGACTTTGACCCAGAGTAATATAGAACAAGCACTGGCAAATTCAATAGGTCTGGAGCTGGCCGTCAGCCTTCTGGCAATTATTGTTTTGTTTTGTCATGGTATTTACAAAACTTTATTGTTTGGGAATATGCCAGGCCCTCATCAATCTAACAGAAAGTTTTTCTACAGACAAAGATGTTTGTTGGGTCTAAAAAAAAACCCAAAGATTACCACAGTACTCCCTAGCACTAAAGGGAACTACTTTGTGTGTGGATGTGCTCCTTGAGAAAGGGGGGCATGCCATAACTCGTAGTGTAGACAGCCAATGGCTGAAGTAAGCTGATACATTCCCCCCTTAATGCATCCTGGAGTGGGTGGAATAAAAATGTATTGATACCAACTACAGACTAATGGATGACGTCTGGCTGAAATTCCTATAAGTAATTATGTTATACACAGCATTTCATAAGGAAAGAAAGAGAAAGTAAGAAAGAAGGGGGGCAAGACAATGAAAGAAATAAGGAAGGAAGGAAAGAGAAAGAAAGAAGGAATGAATGTGAAATAAAGAGAAGGAAACTGAAAGAGAAGGAAAGAAAGAGAGAAGGAATGACAGGAGAAAAGGCAGGAAAGAAAGAAAAAAAGAAAGAAAGAAAGAAAGAAAAGGGGAAGGAGAAAAAAGTAAGAGAGAAGGAAAGAAAGGATGAAAGAAGGTTAAAATGAAAAAGCAAGCAAAAGTAAGAAAGAAAGAAGGACAGAAAGAAGGAGATAAAGAAAGAACGATAGCAGGAAAGAGAGAGGCAAAGAAAGAAAAACAAAAGACAAAAGAAAAGAAGGAAAAGGACAGAAAAGAAAAAATTGAGAAAGAATTGAATTGAAAGGGGGCAAGAATGGAAGAAGGCAGGAAAGAGAAAGAAGGAAAGAAAGAAAGAAAAGGAGAAAGAAAGAAAGAAAGAAAGAAAGAGAGAAGGAAAGAAAGAATGAAATAAGCAAGCAAAAGTAGGAAAGAAAGGTCAGAAAGAAGGGGATAGAGAAAGAGCAAGAGCAGGAAAGAGAGCAGCAAAGAAGTAAAGAAAAACAAAAGAAAGAAGAAAAGAAAGTAAAGTAAAGAAAAGAAAAAGAAAAAAAGAGAGAAAGAATTGAAAGCGGGCAAGAATGGATGAAGGGAGAAAATAGAAAGAAAGAAAGAAATAAAGAACAAAAGAACGAAAGAAAGAAGATAACTTAATTCAGAACAGTTTGAAATGAACACAATCTGATCTTGTATGCTGTGAAATAGCAGCAGTCAGAAATGCAAAACTCTCCAGAAGGAATTTACAGCAGCATTAGCAGGAGATGGGATCTGATAAAAATGGAATGTGCACCAGAAGTATCCTGCTACCACACCAGGCTCAAAAAACACGAAGGCAACGCTAAATTAAATATAAAGTAAAACCCAAAAAACTGCCACTGAAAGGAACTAGCTTGCGTGTGGTTATCCTCCTAGTGAGAGAGTAAAATGTAGTCACTCAAAGTGAAGTCAATTAGTGGCTGAAGTAGGCCCACCCACTGTCCCATGCTGTAAGCTATAGTGGACGGAAGCAAAATGTGAATGACACAATAAAGGACCAATGGATGAAGAGAGGTGGCTGAAAGCCCCTATATGTAAGTATATTATACATATTTTAGTAAAATCAAAAGGTCTTGGCTAACACCAGCACTAAAAGGGCAGAAAAGGGAGAGAGAAGGAGAAAGAGAAAAAATAGGAAAACAGTAACAGGTGCATAAAGAAAAGATGAAAAAGAACTTGCCAAGGCTGAAATAACAAGATATGAAGCAGGGCATTGCGCCACAGGAGCATAGTAAAAATTGACGCTCCGGTGATGCAATGCCCTTGTAAATATCCCCCTGAGTTACTGGGTGAGAGCTTTGTTGTGCTGAAGTGTTGGACTGGTCTGTGACTTCTTTTTCAGAAGGCTCAAAAGTGTGATACCCCGTGTACCCCAGTGCCCTCAAATGCTACAGAGCATGCCACACCATAGAGGAAGCATCCAAAGACAGAGGACCATCTTAATCCAGTGAAAAGGACAGTGAATCCTAGCTCGCCCTCTACCAGTCCTGCTAACTTTTGGTTCTTTCTGCAAAGGTAAGGGTGTCAGACCCACATTGGTAAACTAATACTAAAACAAAGAACAGGGAAAGGTCCATGAAAGGGAATAGATTTTCCAGGGCATGATCGAGATTGGCCAAGCCTTTCACACTGCTGGGGTAGTGCAGGGGTGGGCGGGTAGCTGCAACTTTGCATACTCACAGTGACTTTCATGCATGAGTTTTTGAGGTTGTATCTAACTTTCCAGTAACTCACAGATACAGAATTTGTTTTACAGTTCCCTCAAGCAAACCCTCTCTTGTACTTGCTTTCCGAGTATTTAGTGGAATCCAATGTCAGCCCTACGCTGCACACTCAGTAATTTCGTATCTTATATTAACAGTGTGCTGCTAGACACTCTGTCTGTTGGGCACCCTGTTGGTGCTACAGATAACACCCCCACAGCACCATGTGTGTGATTGTGATTAACCGTGCTGAAACTAGAACAGATAGTTCTTTAGGAGAAGGCTAAGAGTGACAGCAGTGACTTTCCATCTGGCAAAGCCAGGGATTGTAGACAGAGACTGCTCTCAGTTTCTACTTGCAGTTCTTACGATGATATCAAATGCTGATATTGTGGTGGAGATGCTAGCATAGATGATTGTATTGTATTGTATTGTATGTAGTGCTTATATAGCGCAAACTGTCACCCTACGGGTATTCTGGCGCTGTAACTTAGCAGATGACATCAACAAGCAACGGGCCTGATTAACAGTGGAAGGCATTGCACTCGTTCCTGGGGAATAACCAGGTTTTCAGACTCTTTCTACAGCATAACAAGGAGTTAGCTTGTCTAATACTCTGAGGTAGGTCGTTCCAAAGGCGTGAGGCCGCTATGCCGAAGGCCCTGCCTCCAATCCTGGATTTCTTAAATCTGGTAGTTGTTACCAGGTTTGCACTAGAGGAGCGAAGATGTCTTACGGGCTTATACCAGGTAAATCTCTCCTGCATAGATAGAGGGCCCGTACCGTGTACCGCTCTGAACACAATACATAAGGATTTGAAACTAACTCTTTCCTTGATGGGCAACCAGTGAAGATCTCTCAGGGCCAATGTAGTGGAGGATCTACGTTGCCTATTTAATGCCAGCTTTGCTGCTATAGACTGGACTCTCTGCAACCCCTGCAAGATATATTGTGGAGCTCCCAGATACAAGGAGTTGCAGTAGTCCAGTCTGCACAGAATTATGCTCCTCACTACAAGGGGTCTAGCCTCGTTCGGCAGCAGTGGAAGAATCTGCCGAAGTGCTTTTAGTAAAGCAAAGCAGACACTGGCCGTTTTGTTAGCCTGTGACGCCATTTGGAGGTTGTCATCAATCAGGACGCCCAGGTTGCGTACGGTCTTAACTGGGGCCAATGGGTCATCCCCAGGAGTGAGTTTAAACTCTAGCGGCAGGTGCTGTACCATGTTGGCAATGGAACAATATACCACCTCTCTTTTCCCCCCGTTGAACTGCAAAGAATTTTCTTTGAGCCAACCGGAGGTCTGGCGCATGCACTCCTGGAAAATCTCCATGGTCACTGCACGCTTCCCTTCCAAAGAGAACACCAGTTGGGTGTCGTAAGCATAGTTGACCAGGTCAATCCCAAAAGATTTTATAATGGGAATCAACGGGCGCAAATATATATTAAAAAGAATGGGGCTTATTGCCGAACCCTGCGGCACTCCGTAACGTACCGGAGACTTAGAGGAGGCAAACGGTGTCATGGTTACCACCTGTTGTCTCTCTGAAAGGTACGATTGCAGCCATTTCAGAGCTCGACCTATCACACCCATTCTCTCCAGCCTTCCCATCAACACTGCATGGCTCACCGTGTCGAATGCGGCCGACATATCTAGAAACACTAGCACAGATGAGTTACCATTGTCGGCTCGCATTCGCAAGTTATCCAATACGGTTGCCAAGGCTGTTTCCGTCCCATGTCCTGGGCGAAAACCGAACTGATCCCTATCCAACAGATGGTTCTCTTCAAGGTAGCATGATAAGGACTTGCTGACAACCTTTTCCAAAATTTTTATAGGATAGGGCAAAAGAGATATGGGCCTAAAGTTTGCCGGGTTTGTTGGATCCAGGGAGGGTTTCTTGAGCAGGGGGGTTACCACATGATAGGAATATTGATCCAGGTTTCACAATGCTGCACACCAAAAGGCCCTCGGTAAAGCATGAACTAAGTGTACAACATAGATAGCTCATCCGGTAAGTAGGTCAGAACCTATATCCACTAACAAAGTTCAAGCTATCTTCTGGTGCTTTTATCTTTCCGTAGAGCATAAGTTCATTTACTTGAAATATACGTTTTTGGACTGTGATGAACCTTAAATTTCAGCTTCTCATACAAATATGTACAGAGGAATGTCGTATGTCAGCCAATCTCATCCCACATGGAGAGTTGGTTCTGACGATAATGTAGATGATATATGACTACTAGAGAACAAGTCATTCTACATGCCACTCCTTTTTGTTCCTAGCCTTTGGATCCTTGTTAAATGGGTTATTTAGAATGGATTCTTATCCATGCCCAGTGGTGTTCCAAAAATCGTACTGCACTGTGGTTGGTGTTCCATGTACTAATACATGTTCCTCTACAAGCCCTATACTTAATGTCTAAAGATGTTTAAAATTGAGCTCAGCAGTTCTGTGTAACATGAAACTTTTCTGGTTTTGTTTATAGCTCCTTTGCATACACTGGTCTCCAAGAAGCACATGAAAACGATCTCTTCAGAAAGAAAGAAAGAAAGAAAGAAATAAAAAATAAAAAAAGAAAGAAAGAAGGAAGGAAAGAAAGAAAAAAAGACAAAATTAAAAAGAGGATAACTTAAGTTGTAACAGTTTCAAATGGACACAATTTGATCTGGTATGCAGCGAAATAGCAGCAGTCAGAAATGCCAAACACCCCAAAAGGAATTTACAGCAGCATTGGCAGGAGTTGGGATCTGATAAACTTGGAATGTGCATCAGAAGTGTCCTGCTACCACACCTGGCTCAAAACACGAAGACAACACTAAATTAATTGGAAAGTAAAAACAAAAAAACTGACACTGAAGGGAACTAGCTTGTGTGCGGATGTGCTTCGTGTGAGAGAGCAACATTTAGTTACTCAAATTGAAGTTAAACCAGTGCCTTAAGTAGGTTGACTGACTGTTGTGGTGGGGTTGAGAGAAAAAGGCAAAGAGGGAGGATTGATGGATGCATGCAAAGATGGATGGAGGGGAGGATAGATTGATGGATGGAGAGAAGGGTGAGCAAAGAGAAGGACAGAGAGAAAATGAATGGAGACAGAAATAGATGATAGAGACGAGGAAGAAGTGATGGTTGGAGTAAAGGGTAGATGAGAGGAAGATGGATGATTGGGGAAAGAAAGAGGATTGCATTGGAAAGAATGGTGAATGGATGGGGAGAAAAGTTAGAGTAATGGATGAAAGAAAGAAGGAAGTTTGGATAGAAGGATTCATATAGAGATGAATGGATGGATAGATGGATGGATGGATGAAATTACGAGATGATGGCTGGATGGCAAAAAGGAAGTATAGATCATGGATGGAAAAATAAGGAAGCAAAAAGTCAAAGAAGGATAAAGGGAAGGAAGGATGAAAACAAGGAAAGACAGAGAGAAGGAGGGATGGATGGAAAAGACAGAAATAATATGGATGGATGTAAAAAAAAGTACAGAAAGGATGAAAAGAAAACAGATAAGCATGATGAAAAAGACAGAAAGAAGTATGAGGAGAAGAAAGACTGAAACAAGGAGGCAGAGGAGGTAGGAAGGAAAGTTAAGAATATTAAAATTCTCCTGGGGAGAAATCTTTCAAACGACTGCTAAGTTCGCTTTCCTCATCCATTAGCTCAGAGCTATTTGAGACATGGTTAAAAGTAGGGGGTATTTTATTTTTATGGCTACTCCCTTGGGATGAATTAACTTCTTTCGTGAGCAAGGTCAAATTTACCAAGAACCTCGCAAATGTGCAAAAATGTAAAGCATTGTGTTGTGTGAATGGGAAACAACATTTTGCAGCTTTGAATGTATGCGTTCTGTGACAATAATGTCAGTATAGCAACACAAAAAGATGATGGCCGGAATGCTGAGCATTGTCAAACATTCATCCCTAGTCATAGATCTGGGTTAATTCCATTGCTTGATTGCTCACCATGCCGCCCCAGTTTGGACCAGTCATATGCAAATCAGTCTTTACCCTGCTCCCCATGGGAACAGTCCAGCCCGAACTGCCAGGCGAGGTCCACCCTGGACCAGAAAACAAGCATCCTGGGACCGGTTTTGAGGTATCACCCCTCATCAGCCAGGCTAGCTTGAATCCAGTGACATAGCGAGCATGGGACCCACGTCTGGGCATACCCTTCCCACTTAGGACAACTATAGCAACACAAAAAGATGATGGATGGAATGCTGCACATTGTCAAACATTCACTCACAGGTACAGATCGGGGTTAAATCAATTGTTTTGCACTCACCACGCCACCCAAGTTTGGACCCAGCCATATGCAAATCAGTCTTGACCCTGCTTCCCATGGCAACAGTCAAGCCCGGTCTGTCAGGCCAGGTCCACCCTGGACCAGAAAACAAGCATCCTGGGACCGGTTTTGAGGTATCACCCCTCATCAGCCAGGCTAGCTTGAATCCAGTGACATAGCGAGCATGGGACCCACGTCTGGGCATACCCTTCCCACTTAGGACAACTATAGCAACACAAAAAGATGATGGATGGAATGCTGCACATTGTCAAACACTCACTCACAGGTACAGATCGGGGTTAAATCGATTGTTTTGCACTCACCACGCCACCCAAGTTTGGACCCAGCCATATGCAAATCAGTCTTGACCCTGCTTCCCATGGCAACAGTCAAGCCCGGTCTGTCAGGCCAGGTCCACCCTGGACCAGAAAACAAGCATCCTGGGACCGGTTTCGAGGTATCACCCCTTATCAGCCAGGTGGCATAGCGAGCCCGGGACCTTCGTCTGGGTGTTCCCTTGCCATGTATCAAGACTGATTTACAAATGGCTGGGTCAAAACTGGGGTTTCATGGTGAGCAAAATAACAAAGGATTTAACCCAGATCTCTTGACTGGGGGTGAGTGTTTAAAAAGTTTCAGCACTCCGTCTATCATCTTGTTGTGTTTGCCAATAATGTAATTTCCAGGCAAACGCTAAAAATATTGTGTTTTTGAGACAATAACATTCATTGTGCCATAGTGTTTTGTATGAAATTTGACCCAAGCCACACCTTCCACTGCAAAATGTCTTCCTGCAGACGACTTCCCAAACGTCAATCTTTTAATATGTTTACATTTTCATAAAAATTACTTGCGTTACACAGGAGAACAGCACACAGTTTCCATTTGCTGTTTGTTTGCACTAAGGCAGGGAACCAAAACCAGCCCTGGCAATTTTTTTCAGGCCAGCCTCCATACTGAATATAACGAGCAAGCACAGCGAGCGAGCTTGACCACTGCAAGTGGGGTCTAAGTGTTCTCCCAAGAAATATTTGAGAACGCTTGCAAATATGATGAGTTTTTCAACACATTTTTCATTGTTGAACTTTGTCCAGTCATTGAATGGATAGATAAAGATTGGAGACAGGACTGACAGAATCAGTGAATGAATAGATGGATAGTGAGGAGTGGGTATATTAATTAATTCAAGAATGGATGACAATGAATAAAGACTTTTAGACACATGGAGCAATGGTCTAAATGTACTGACCAAGGGTTGGGGTTCTGGTGTTCATTTTAGTTTCTGCATTAAAACATCATCCTCCCAAAATACTCTTACCTCTGATCCGTATGAAACAAGCATATGGATATATTTAACACAGTGCACTTATTTAGCACCTCGAAAATTGAAACAAAGCATCAGGCTCTGATCCAAAATGGGGGAGAGAACGAGGCAATCATGTAGTGGCTGAATTGCACACAAACTGAGCAACAATCCAGGTTCCCACCTGAACACACTGGGTGATCCTCAGGATTTACCACTGTCAGAGTGTCTCCTCCATCACCCCATAAGAGCACTATGAAACCCATCGTTCCGGGGTACATGCTGCACAAAAGCAAAAAAAAACATAATGTTATTCTATTCACAGCAGCCTCGAGGCCACACACAGAGGACAAAAGAGAGCTATCATTCAGGTTCCCCAATAGCAATGTCGCAAGGGCAATGATAGTGGGGGCAGCCATGAATGTTTTGAAGCCCATGACTAGAATTGTGACTTCCAACAATTGTCACCTAGGGCAATGAAACAACCTAATACAAACTGAAATGGGTTGGAAATATCATGTTGTAAAGAAATACATGGTTTTGAAACCTGAAGAGTCTCCATTATTTTATTTTTAATTTCTTTATTGGCATTTAGTCAAACAAGCACCACAAGTTGTACAGAATACAATATTAAGTAATTTCTGTCAAGTGAACAGAAAGATACATCCCATCCTGAATACATTAACAATATTCTGGAAGCAGGACCTGCAATAGTATGGAAGGTGACAGAGCAATAGGATGCTTACCCAGTTCCATAGAGGAGTAGCCAATGTGTACATTACAAACAAAAAACTGGACAATAACTGTTGAAACTCTCCGGCTGGCACTGCTATGTCCAGCTAATTGGAGATGCAGCCTTATCATTGGCAAGAGTACTCTGCCAACATGGAAATATGGGTGAGTGGCCATGTGTGGAGGGGTGCAGGGGCAAGTGGGATGGGGGGAGACTGAACGTGACCCTCCCCAGTGAGCATGAGGTCCCTAGCAATGTCTAATAAGTGTGTGTATGTGTATGTAAGTGGGTCACTCATTGGCTCAGTCTGGCCATCTCCATGGCACACCTCAGCAAGTTCTACCGACTACGGATGGTGCGGATTCAGCCTGTCAAACAATTTGAGGAAATAGATGTCCCACAACATAGCCGCGCCTCCCCCCCCTCGCAACCCACGATCATGTGTCATGGCTTCTGCCAGTGCCCATTTGTGAGTCACCTGAAGCCAGCACTTGATTGTAGGTGGGCCATGGCAGTTAAGCGCGTAAAGAGGACCAATGCCAGATTGACTAGCTTCAGCTAGTGTTTGTTACGTTTAATGCGTTTCGTAATCCCCAAGAGACAAAGGAGTGGGTATGGTAGTAGCTGGACATCTATCACTGTGGAAAAATTTTCACATCCACGTGCTGATCAGCAGTGGGCATTCCCAGACCTTGTGTATAAACATGGCATCCACATGACCACATCTCGGACACACTGGAGACACCGTCGGGAATATGTTGTGAAGGCGGTGCGGTGTAAGGTAGGTTTTGATTCAAGTAATTGAATTGGGTGAACTTTAAGCGGGCATTGCGCAAAATTTGCTTAACCTACTCGAAGGCCATGGTCTGCTGCTTGGTAGTCAGGTCCGTGCCAAGGCTATCATCCCATCTGGGCTTGGCCCGAAGAAAAAAGTCCCTGCATCCCCCCCTGCAGCACTGCATACAGCGCAGAAACTGCCCGGCAACCCAACCCATATGTCACCAAGCTCTGCAAACCCAAGTGCAGTGGTGATTCAGCTTGCCCCGGTGCCCACGTGTCCCCAATCACTGCCATAAATGCATTGTGCACAAGGAGAAGTTCGGCCCCTAGTTCCTAGAGTTTCTGCAAGCCCTGGAAGGATAATGGAGCACTGTTGCTGTATAGGTCGCCCAGCTGGGTAATCCCGGTCTCCCATGATGGGGAAGGATTAGGTACCCCCAGCAACGCTTTCATAGCTGGCATGCACCACAGGGGGAGCTGCGGTGCATAAGGGGTCGGTGTCCATCTGGGCTGTATATACTGGATCCAGATGAGTTTGGCCACGTGCCTGAGCCTACCCAGTCCTGTAACTGGTCCTCCTGGTGAGAGCAGCCATTCTAATATACCCATGCGCCCCAAGTCCGCCCTAACCAGGCTACCTTCTGCAGTCCCATCCCCGGCAGCCGAAGCATAGGCCACTGCAGTTGAGCTGCTGCAAAATACATTCCAGGGCTGTGATCCCAAACCCCCCCCTTGGTCATGGGGCTTTGAAATATGGGAACTAAAACTCGTTCCCGAGTGGGCCCCCAAATAATCTCAGACTCCAGGGTCCTTAGATTCCTGAAAAAGGATCTAGTCGGTATCACTGGGGGAGCTGCAAATAAATATAAAAGCCTCGGGTGAACCAGCATCTTTGCTACTGGCATCCTGCCCAGAGGATAAAGGGGGAGCCGAGTCCAGAAGTGCATGGATTGGTGAATCGAGGACAAGGTCCTACCGTGATTACCATCCAGTAAGTCCCTGTGGTAAAAGTTCCTGCTGAGGTAATGAAAGGTTTCAAAACTCCAGGGGAGGCGCTCATCCGCTGGCACCGCTCGGTTCCCTGGCTCAATCCTGCGCATAGTAAGAGTGCTCTGCCTCCCCAGGGTGCCCAATGCACCAGACATCATGTAAATTGGATGGATAACCTAGACCATTGCTGAAAGAGTTTCATTGTCTGTATGCCCGTCGTGCCCGGTAGTGGGGACACCCAACGATCCAGGTCTATGTCCTGTATGCAGTTAAAGTCTCACCACCACAACCCCGGGGCCTGAGGATCCAGCAGCATAGTTGGGGAGAGAGAATCCCAAAATGCACCTTGTGAGGTATTGGGCATGTAAAGGGACACCATGCAGAAGGGGTGCTCATCCAAGGTTCCTTCTAAGGTCACATAACAGCTCTTCCTTTCAGCTTGGAATCTAGTCTTCACAAATGGTACCTCCGGAGCAGCCCAAATAAGGATCCCAAGGGCGTATGCTGCATATCCAGTTCCGTATACCTGCCCATTCCATCGCTTATTAACTTTATCCAATGCCCACATGGTCAGATGTGTCTCATGGAGGCAGGCAAAGTGGATATGCCTGCACCGAAGGTAGGGATATATTCAATGTCTCCTGGCAGGGGTATTCATCCCACAAATGTTCCAAGGTAGAGCATTAAAGATAGTAGCCATACTTGCACACTGTGTATCTCAAAACCCACAAACCTCCCGTCCCCCCACCCATCGGCCCTACACCATCTCGGCCACCCAACCAACCAGCCAGAAAATAAAGAACAATCAAACAATTCTGAGAAACAACTCCCCTATCCCTGGGCTGAGCGCCTTCCAGCTCCATGTCACAACCTCCCAAACAGTTCAACTGGCACATAACAGATGCCTGCAACTCAATCATGTCCATGCAGCATGCTCTTTTGGGGGCAGGCCACCCATAGCACATCATCTAATACTCGTTGATCAGTTCCATAGCATAAGCCTGATTCAGAGGAACTTGCCCACCAGCTATTCCAGTGTCCAAGGACTTACCTTAGCAATGTGCAGCTACAGCCAGAAGTCCAGTTTGATCATGCTCACCCACTGCGGTCCAGTGAGTGTGTGTTACAAGTTGTCTTCCGATTGTGGAGTGACTTTCGGGCCACGGTGCATAGTAGTCATGGATGACCCAGAACCTCCTGTGTCTGAGTCAGTATCCGATGGGTGATCAACCTGTAACAAAGTAAAAGGATTCGATCTACGTTGCAAGATGTCCCTCACTGCCTTAGCCTGCTTTTCAGCCACCTGGGCTCATGAAGGTCGGGTCTTGGTAGATCTTTTTCTGCATCAGCGATGTGTCAACCAGACTCCAGGGTTGACCTGCTCAGGAGCAACATGAGCCAGATCTTTGTTGTGGAGTCAAGTCCAGACATCCTGTAGTGAAGAGAAGACATGGGACGTCTCTCCATCCACAACATGTAGTTTAGCAGAGAACAGAAGGGTATACTTAAAGTTCAGTTCTCAAAGGCATTGCTTGACCTTGAGAAAGGAGCCACGAAGCCATTGTACCTCCGCAGTATAGTCAGGATAGGCAGTTATTAAAGCACCTTCACGTTTCTAGGTGCCTTTCGCACAAAACGTTTGGAACACCAGATCACGGTCTCAGAAATTAAGCAGGTGAGCAATAACAGGTCATGGTGGAGCTCCCGGAATGGGCGGTCTGCCAGGTATTCGATGTGTTGTCTCCATCGAGAAAAATGTAGGGACCCTGCCCTCCAGTACTTGTCCATCAGCTAGGATTCAACAAAGAGTTCCACGTTGGACCCCCGATCATTCTGGGAAGCCTAGCAAGCAGATGTTATTGCACCTTGAGCTCCCCTCAAAGCCCTCTACCCTGTGGTGTAGGGAGGCCACCTCTGCACTTAGCACCTTCATTCGGTCCTGCAATTCCTGCACTGTGGGCCCCAGGGTAGTCAGAGATGACTTTGTCTCATTCACTCTGTCCATCAGCTTGCAGCAGTCGGCCCTGAGCAGGTTTCACCATCATGGCTTCGAGGAAGACGGTTTCCGACATGGGTGGGCAAGTATGTCGCGGGTGCTCGCCAGGCCGTAGCAAAAGAACAGTGAAACAGACTCACCGGTAGCTAGCAAGGTATGGGCACTGCATTTCGAGGCCTACAAGGTCATTGGCAATGATCGCCCCTGTTGTAAGGTACAAGGACTCACCACCAAGCCGCCGGCCTCTGATGAACAGTCACGCAGGTTCTGCTATGCCCAATACCACAGAGGTCACCCCCGGTTGAGCAGTGTGGGAGCAGCCACTGCTGCGTGCGAGGTATAGATCTGAGAGTCAGTGGGCCCGATGAGGCAGCAGAGTGGGGCAGAAGGAGAACATGCGCCCGGTCCTTGGGGGCACTCGCGCTGAGGCCGGGCAAGCCATCCGCGCAGGACCATCCTCCCACCGAAGCGTCCGGGCAACCAGGAAAACACAGGGCAAAGAGCTCCGGGCCGTGTCGCAGCCAGATGGATAAGCAGTCCCTGGGTGCAACACAAGACAGTCAGGTGAGGGACACACACCACTGCTATGGTTGTCCCGTTTCACAGTGCGAAGAAATTCGCAGTGACGTGCGCCGTCCACAGGAGGTGAGCCCGCAGCGTTCTTAGGCTTCGCAGAAGATGGTAAATCCTAAGGGTCAGCACAGGTGGTGTCAGGTCCCCATGCCGCAGGCAGCACTCAGGTGAATCGCAGCACCCTTGTCTCAGCGGATTTGGCCAGGTGCGGTTTCACCCGTAGTAACTCAGGCCCAGGCAGTCACCATCAGGAGAAAGGCAGATATCAGGTGGGTAGTCAGTGCCGCGTGCCCTCCGGACTCACCCCATTGCGTGGTGTTGAGTGAGGTGCAGCCCTTCCATGAGAGAGCAGATGCGCACCTAGTAGGTCCAGGTAGGTCAAGCACCCCCACTGCTTAGTAGCACTGCTACTCACCCTGCACCTCACTACCCCCTCGATATTGGCGACGGCAACTAAATGACAGTGTATACTGTATTATGGGGACCCATTTTAACTGTGGTGCTAGAAGCATGTGGTGAGGCAGGGTTGTGTCTTTGCCCCCTTTTTGTTTACCATGGGGCATATTCTCAAGGAGCTATCGCCGAGTTATCGGCACTTTATCGCAGCCAAAGTCGCGATAAATTCATCGCCCCATTCACAAGCTGGCGCTAACAGCCCATAACACCAGTTTACCTGTGAAAGCAGTCGCAAAAAACATCGCCACAGATGACCCCGGCAACTAACGCTAATGATATGCATAGTAGACGTTCCCGTGCAAAAATCCGCAACAACACCACTCCACAACATTCTCAACGACTAGCCAGATCGGGGATAAGATCACAAAACATGCGATAAGGCGCGTTAGCAGCAGGAAATTAACACCTGCTCTTCCCTGGTGTAAATTCGGACGACAACCGGCACCAGACAAGGGAGCACAGCCCATAGCCACACATGAAGAACAACAGATGCCCTGGAGCAACAGATCATGCAGCCCGGAGCCCCAATAGGCCAACAACACCCACCGCCACAACCCCCAGGACCCCACCACCCCCCCCCCCGGGCCCCACCCCGGGCGCCCCCCACACCTGCCCCCCCTTTGGACAAAGATATTGCACATCAACTCCACGAAATCATGAACCAAACAAATCGCCTGAAGTCGCACAATCACAACACCTAACATACATGTGTGGACAGAAGAAGGGAAATCATACATTCATGTCATAATATCCAAATAATACGTTTATTACAGAATAAACCAAAAACAACAATTCTGAAGAGGCATGGCGGGTCTTCTCAGGACATTCTGTAAGTCACAGCCTGCAAAACAGAAATCTGGATAAGAAGGTGTGCCATGCGCCCATCAAAGTACAGAGAGAGAGAGCGAAAGAGAGATAGAGAGAGGGAGAGGGAGAGAGAAAGAGAGAGAGAGAGAGGGAGAGAGAAAGAGAGAGAGAGGGAGAGAGGGAGAGAGAAAGAGAGGGTGAGAGAGAGAGAGAGAGAAAGAGAGAGAGAGAGAGAGAGAGGGAGAGAGGGAGGGAGAGAGAAAGAGAGAGAGAGAGAGAGAGGGAGAGAGAAAGAGAGAGAGAGAGGGAGAGAGGGAGAGAGAAAGAGAGGGTGAGAGAAAGAGAGAGGGAGAGAGAAAGAGAGAGAGAGAGAGGGAGAGAGAAAGAGAGAGAGAGAGAGGGAGAGAGAAAGAGAGGGTGAGAGAGTGCCGACACTGCGGACCTAGGCCTCACTGCTCACCTGCTGCCACCGGTGTGTCTCCAACCACGTACCGGTATACACTGCAGTCCCCCAGGTCCCTTATCTGAAACAGTGTCCAGAGACATGAATGGCAGAGTCCATACAGTTGCACACGCCATCATCGCTTGCCCGCCCCTGCGCACACAGGCTGCTGCACCCCAGCCCCTCCCGCCGCCCAGCGGTGATTGCCCGCCCCTGCGCAACCAGGCCTCACTGCTCACCTTCCGCCACCGGCGTGTCTCCAAGAGGGCCCACCACGTTCCGGTGGGATCTCCAAGCCCGGGGCCCACGACCATGGCACCCTCCACATCATGCAGCCCCGCACCGCGGGCCACCAGGTCACACACCTGACTCTGGGTCTTGATTTCGCAATGGCAGAGACCACATCAGTGCACACGGCATCATCGCAGGCTGCACACCCGCTCAGCGCTTGAGGTGCCACTAACTCTGTGAACCGCGAGGCAACGCCACGTGGCGGGAGGCCCGCACTGCCCGCTGGCTCAGGCCTACACTGCGGTCCAGCAGGGCTCACACTGATCCTTGCCAGTCCGGACCGCCAGGACGGTGCATCATCGCAGGCTGCACACCCGCTCAGCACTTTAGGTGCCCCTATCTCACTGCACCACAAGACACCGTCCCGTGGCGGTGTGCCTGTGCCTGCCGCCGTGTATCCGGTGCCACCAAGTCTGTGCACCGCTAGCCATGGACCATTAATGATTGAGTTCCGTGGTGCGGACGCCATCATGTAACCCCCGGCACTGGGCAATGTGAGGTGGCAGGGCCCTAGGCCCTCATGCATACATGAGAACTACATGGAGACACCTAGTTAGAGAGTTGAAATGGCATCCAGCACGTGCGCCAGGCCCTTTTTATTGGCAGGGTCACATGTCCTGTGACGCCTGTGCTGGATGGGTGTGGTGTGGGTGTACACCAGCCGTGAGGGAGTGGCTGTGGCATTCTGACAACTAGACCTGTGAGCTGCAGATCCCTACAGTGAAGACCTGGGACATGTGGTGTTGTCGTCCCCCCCTGTGTGCGTAAGCGGAGTGGGCTGTCCTGGCGTATGCCAGTCCAGCGTAAGGGTGTGAACAATGACCCCAGAGCTCTGGGCATGGATCCGTCCTGGGCTGGACAAGGAAGTGACTAATGGATGTGTCTCTGTTGTAGTGTCGGTGCCACCCGGACACCAATCAGCAATCTGTCGCCCTGTGACAAAAGTCCCACAACATGAGCAACATGGATGTAAGGGGGAATCACTGACCCTACATTCATCCATACTTCCACACTTGAAAGATCATAGAAATGACACATCTGTGTAAATATGAATGTTTATTGCACATTCAGTGGAGTGTTGCAGCTGGAGCAGTACAGGGCCATGCCAACCCCACTTTACATTGTTGGCCCGTGGAGGGCCAGCCAGAGTCCTTCAGGGAATGACAGGTACATCAGGAGAGGAGGAGTTCAGTCCGCAGTCTGATAGCTGTGTCATTGGTGACCAAACAGAATATGGCAGTCCATGTCGCGGTCCAAGGTGAGTGTCGCAGAGTGCATCAGGGGACAGTGGAAGGTGATAATGCAGAGGGCAGAACCATGCAGAAACAGGCCACATGGCGGAGATGAATGCTACTGCGTCCTTCTGACCACGAAGGCAGGTTCATCCGCATCTTCGTCCTCTGCTGTTGCATGTGCCTCACATGTGGGTGGTGGTGTTCTGTCACCAGCCCTGTGTGGCAGTGACACCTCAGGGGCCGGAGGTGGAATGTCTGCCGCACTGTGTGGCACTGACACATCAGGGGCCGGAGATGTGGATGGGGTGGTAGCAGCAGCATGCATCAGCGCCAGGCCTTGTGGCAGCAATGCCATGAGGGGGGTCTTTAGGGCATTGAGGAACCCAGCTACCTCTCGCTGGTGTGCAGCCGTGGCAGCCGCTCTTTCCGCCTGCGTCCGCTCCATGTTCTCAATGATCCTCCGCATGTGTCCCAACTCCCGGGCGAGATCGCTGGAGGCACTCTGACTAGACAGTCGTTCTTGTCGCAGAGTCAGGACTCTAGCGATGTCAGCCATGGTCCGTTGGAGAGCATGGAGCGGACTGTGGGTGTCCATTAGGGACTGTGAGTGGTCCCTGATGGGACTCAGACACCCACGTATGGCGTCTAGTTTGGCTGCCATGCGGTCGAACACCACCTGCACCTGTTCAGCCAGCTTCTCCTGGCACCCCAACACATGGCGTTGGAAGGCCATGTGTTCGTCGTGGGGGTCCTGGGACTGGGAGGCAGCCGTGGTGGATGGTGCTGCCTGCTGTGTGTTCTGTGCAGGGGGTGGGTTCTCCTCGTGGCAGCTGGGCTGCCCTGCTCCTTGAAGTGGGCTGCAGGGACTGTCCACGAGCTGTTGGAGGGCGTCGGAGTCGAAGGTGTGGTGGTCCTCTTCGTCATCAGAGAAGAGAGGTTCGGACTGCTCCGCAGGAGGTATTGGATTTCCCCCTGCAATGTGAAGGGGAGATGCAGTTTAACATTGTGTTCACATGTATGTTGACGCATTGTACATGTTTACATTCAGACTGCATGACAATGTACATTGTGACTGTTTGGGGGGAGCTGCCTATTTGATGCGGGACAGTGGACATTCCGACTACATCACGGATGTGTGTTTGTACTTGTACATTGTCAACTCACCTTGCCCTGCAATGCCAAATGTGATTGGCCAGTTTCTACGCACATGCGGCACCAGTTGTGTCCTCTGTTCTGTTGTGGACGTGTTACGGTTTGTACCACATCGTTGTCAATGTTGATGTGCTCTGCATGTAATGTGTGTGTGCTGCATTTTGGGGGAGTCGCCCCTGCAGCTCTGATTTAGCTGCCCCTTATCCCTTACATACGGTGTGCCTCAGGCTTCTGTGCTTATGCGGTGCTGAGATGTTGCATACCTGTGTGCATTGGTCTCTTGGTGGGAGTTGGGGGTCTGGGGCATGGTTTGTCCGCAGATGTGCTATGCTTAATTGTGCATGTGTGCCATTGTGCCCATCTCCCCCGTCCCCCCAGTCCCTGGTCGTTACTCACCCTGTTGCTGTTGTGTCCGGTCATGGTGAGCAGTGTCCGGTCCCCCGACTCCTGCCACCGTCTCCCCACTGATGACTGTGGACACCATTTCCTCCATCTCGTCCAGCTCCTCCTGTGGCGCTGGACTCCCACCTCCAGTCTGCATTGCTGCCTTCCGGTTGTTTGCGAGTTTCAGCTTGGTTTTGCGCTTCACATCATTCCAGCGCCTCTTGACCTCGTCCATTGTCCTCAGCACTCCGACTGCATTCACCTTGTCCACGATGGTCTGCCATATTCCATTTTTAGTTGCCAGTGACACAGTGGAGGGGACGAACAGTGGTTGATGGTGTTCTATCACCTCCGTTATCAGGATCCTGTTTTCCTGCGGACTGAACCTCTTCTTCCTACTCTTCTTGTCCTTGCCCTTCCCTGACCCCAAGGTCACAGGCTGGTCCTCCGGGGGGCTTGTGGGGTTCTGGTTGTCCTCAGTACTTGCTCCGGATGCCTCCATTGTGCTTCGCTGTTGTTTGGCTTTTGTTTGTATGTTTTTTTTCTACATTTATAGTGCATTTTCCCGCATGACGCATGGGAATTGCAGGCCTGTGGCTGGTTTTCGCAGATTTTTGTATCGCGATTGGCGTCATCGCTACTATTTTCGCGTTTTTGCGGTGTGGCGTTGATTTTAACACGTTCATTTGACGCGTTCTCGTGTGACTATCGCATGGTACCGCCGTGTTGGGAATACCACGTTGACACGGTGTTATTTTCCCGCGATGGACTGCGATGTGCAGTGTTGCGTTAAGCTGAATTTGCGGTAGTTATCACACGTTCTTGAGAATATGCCCCCATATTTATTAATAACTTGGGAGATATGCTGGCCAAAGGGTGCAAAGAACTTCCCCAAATAAGTCTGCAACCTATTCCAGCCCACCTCTACGTGGACGACGCCATGCTCATGGCCCGTACCCCTATGGGTCTACAGCGCTTCCTGATCTCTTTCTCGGAGTTAATGCAGGATCTGGGCATCACTACAAATCTGAGTAAGACATTTGTAATGGAATGTGGGGAGGGTTTCATAAGATTTTGGGATCTCTTTGTTAACAACAGTAAGTTAAGTTTTACTCCTTCGTTCTCATATTTAGGGGTTATGTTCTCACAGAGAGGGTCATGGAAGGTTGCATGGAAACTTAATTTTGGAAAATCAACTGTTGCCTTGACTAATCTTGCACGCAAACTTGGTAATAAACCAGTTAATGTAATGTTGAATATGTACAAGTTAAATTGTTATCAATTGCATTATACGGGGTGGAGCTATGGAGGCCCTCTGATATGACCCCCCTACAAACTGTGGAGAATTCATTTTTCAGATCTCTGTTGTCAGCGCCTCAGAGCTGCTCATCCCAAGTTTGCCACTCAGAACTGGGGATGTCGTATCTAACCGACACAGCTTGATCGTGTCCTATCCTTCTACGGCACAAAGTGTGGGCCAGTGCTGACACTCCGCTTAATCGCAAGGTGGTCAAGGACTGCCTTAATTTGACAGCATTCTATCATGTGCCTGACAAACGTCAAACAGATTTGTTTAGCCATGGGGCATCTAGAATTTTTTGAATCCCCTGAATCTCTGGAGTCTATAACAGGGAAAGATCTAAGCGATGTTTGAGGAAGCTAGGCTGACAGTTGAACTAATAAAACCTAGCGTACATAGGAACCAACGATCTCTGGTTACCTTTTTCTTGCAATCATACTTAATGTTTGTCCACAACACAAAGCATAAGTTTGTCCTGACCCGCTTTAGATTGGATATCTTCCACTGTCTAGTGACATTTCTAACCCAAAATGACTGGTCTAAAAGCCTACCCAAATGCACTTGTGATAATATATCCATTCACAACACCTTACATACTTTGTTTTTTTGTATCTTATTTAAGTATCTGAGGAGTATTTATATTGTACTCATTTCTCGTAACCTGAATTTAAAGCAATGGCGCCCTGCTTATTTGTACCTGCAAACGCTGCCATCATTGCCAATCTGTTATTCTGTGACAAATTATCTGTGTAAAGTCTTGCAGTACAGGAAAAAAATTACTTTTTAGTATGATTTTATTACCATGAGCACTGTTTTTACGCTGTTTGTTATTGAATGTATGTTTTTTGTCTGGCTACTATCTAAATGTTTAATACATTGTTTTAATATGTATTTTATTGAGCTTTTTATAATGTACGTATACTTTATGGAATAAGTTATTGGTATAATTACTTTAAAAGACAACCGTATCTGCACTGTGCACTTTATATGCTTTTGGTTTAGTTAGCCCCACAAGATACTCAAATTTGTAATCCCTAGACTTTTTAGTTGGCATAGCGGACCTGTTTTAAGCCCATTTTAAGGTCTTTTCGTTAGGTTTTTGTCCCTTGGCTTTAGTATGAGCAGGAAGCTATTCCAGTCTCAATGAGGTATCTAGATCTGAAGCCAACCTTATACAAACTGCAGAGTCTTGAATTTTAATCTTAAAACTGTGCTTTCACGTGTTTTGAAATTTGCACTGTACACTTTTATGGTTCAAACAAATCGAAATAAAGTTATTTGACATTGAAAGTCTACATGTCGGTGGCCAGGAACTAAATGAAACAGCCACAAATAAAAGGTACTGCACCAGTAGGCAAATTAATGCTATATGGAAAAAAGACTGCTAAAGGCGGTTGCAACCAGGTTACAGAAGCAGCGCACAGCGATACTTCAGTACAAATCAAATTGAAATTCATGTGCTATGAAGCAGAGATTAACCAGGTGGTTGTGAAGAAACACTTAAGCACAAAGCTGACCAAAAATCATAGCATTATCTGCTTTCATGAACTAGTAGAATACAAGGCTTATCTACTTACCAAAAACATTAACAAATCGTTGTGCCTCAATGTGTTGCGAAGCGGCACCCAGGATGAGGGTCAGGGCTGTGCGTGCGGAGTTGTCCCCAAAAGAAGCATCCCGGCACCAAAGCAGATGCACAGGGGCCCATAACAACTTCCAAGGTAAAGAGCTCCAATGCAGAGCAAGGGCAATATCCAAACAGCAAAATTTGGTAAGGCAGACTCCGCAGCCAGCACAAGGTGCTAATGATGCTCTGCATGATCAAGTTCCTCATGAAGCACCTGAGAGACCACTACTGTCCACCAATGTAGATACGGCTGCTGCATTCTTAAAGCCGCTAATTGCACTTGATACTGCCACAAAACACAACATTGGCAATAGATGGATTGCACGAATAGAGACTTTTGAAGATTTCGTAGATGCATTAGATGAAAAAGATTATAAAAAGTATCTGAGAAACATGGCTGGTGAAGGAGTGAAAGAAGCCATGATAAAGATACCACAAGAAGATGAAGTGATGTATGAACAAATCAAAACAGCCTTGAATGTCAAGTTTATTCCAGTGCCAAATGTGGATTACAAAAGCTACATATTCACACAGCAGCACCAGAGACCAGGCAAGACCATTGATGAGTTTGTGGAGAGACTGGATGTTCTTGTGAATCACTGTAAATTCTAGTAATTTAACTATGAGGAAGCTACCCGCCTCAGAGTAATCGAAAGATGTCTGTCAGATTCCTTTCAATGAAAAATGCTGAAGGAAACTCTAACTTTAGAACAAGCCCTCAAGGCTGCGCACTCTGAAGAGCATGCTGATCGTCAAGTTATTGACACGGAGGATGGAGACACCCAAAGTGCGTCAGTCATGAGCATGAAAAGTAAGCCAAGGTGCAAGGCTGAGGGAAACAAGGCAATGTCGTGACAACTTGCAAGGCACAAAGAAAGTAAGCGTGTCACAGCCTAAAGACAAAATGGCCGAACGAACATTACTTCAGCAACTTCAAGGCGTTCCCACAAGGCCAAGTGGTCACACCAACTGAGGCAAATCAACACCAAAGAAAGTCGATCATTGTCTAAATCATCGACAAAGAGTCCCTTAGTCTGTTTCCAGTGAAAGTGACAATAATAGTTGTGCAATGTCGATGTTTACCTCAGAAAAGCATTCACATGTGGGACTGATCAAATGTGAGAAAAACTAAAGTTAAAAAAGATCGACAATAAGAAGCACTAGACACATTCAAACATTGTCCGAAGATCACTCTGAAAATAAATGGGTGTTTGATACCATTCCGAATTTACAGTAGTGCGTCAATAAATATCATGCTTGAGGAGAAGTACCAAGAACTGTCTCTGGTACCACAACTTACTAATCCAAAAGCAAAAGTATATACATGGGCTCCTTCGATGCTCTTAAAGAGTCAAGGATCCTTTGTAGCCATGATAAAATACAAGAACAATGTGGTATAAGCACCTGTTCATGTACTTCAAGGAACAGCTTCCAGTGCCTGTTTGCTGAGTTTATTACTGCAAATGAAATCAGACTGCTATCAGTGAACTGAAATATGAATGTTCATCATGAAATTGTAAGTCAATTTCCTTCATTATTTCATGGGCTAGGAAAACTAAAAATAATGAAAGCAAAGTCAAAGACACAGACAAATTGTGTTTCACTTACAAGATGCTTTTAAAAGGAACTTTGGGGCATATTATCAAGGAATAGCGATATTTATCGCTAACCGCGCGTAGCGCGAATTTTTTTAACGCCGCCTATCGCTGGAAAATATCGCTGAGATAACACCCTATTAACAAGGTTTATCTCCATAGCGATAAAATTTCCAGCGATAGCGGTAAAATGTGAGAATATCGCTGGAAAAGCAGCGATATTCTCGCATTAACGCAAGGATGGATTCAGCCTGACAATCCACCTCCTATACTTTAAACAGGTAAGTCATCCTCAGTAGCAGGTGTTAAAATCTAGCGATAAACGCGCTTAGCGCGATTTATTTTATCGCTTCGCCTGCCTTGTTAATAGGGGTTAGTTGTGTTAGCGACTGTTTACAGTCGCTTTTAGTGGGGAACGCCTACCTTGCATGTCATTAGCGATAATTATCACTGACATGCAAGGCGATGTAAAACCCGGCCGCTAACGCCTGAAAGCTGTCGCTAACGCCTGTTAGCGACAGCTTGTTAATAGGGCGTTAAAAATATCGCCGCTTTAGCGGCAAAAAGTGCCGCTAAAGCGGCGATAAAGCCCTTGATAATATGCCCCTTTATTCATTATTTAAACATGACATCATTGAACACTCCACTGGTCCGACACCATGGGTTTCTCCCATTGCAGTAGTGCCCAAAGCAGACAATGAAGGAGCTGTACGCATATGGATTGACATGCGTAAGGCCAACAAGGCCATTGAGTGGGAGACGTTCAGGTCCACACATTGCTGATATGACAACTCAACTAAATGTTGCAAAGTTCTTCTTTCGACTCGATTTAAATAAAGGATATCACCAATTGGAGCTTGAAGAAAAATCCAGGTACATTATAACCTTTCTTACGCATATTGGTCTGTTTCGTTATAAGCGATTGAGTTTTGGTGTATCCTCTGCTGCAGTACTTTTCCAGGACGTAATTCGACATATCATACAGCCTGTAGTAAATGCATTTATCTATAGTGATGACATATTAGTTTTCAGAGCCACAAAGAAAGAACATGACAAAGCTCTCATGCAAATATGTTGTTTGCTGACTAATGCAAGATTAACTCTGAATGCAGACAAATGTGAATTCCACAAATAAAGCTTGAAATTCTTTGGACATGTCTTTTCTGATGGGGATATGAAACCTGATCTAGCAAAAGTGCAAGCATTGTCTACTGCAAATCCCCCACAAAACATTTCTATGTTACGATTCTTTCCTGGACTGGCCAGTTACTGTTCGAGATACATAAGAGACTCTGCTACGGTCAATGCGCCATTATAAGAACTCACAAAAAAAATGAAGCTTTTCATTGGTCACAAGAGTGTGAGAAGAGCTTCCAACACATCAAGCAAGCCATTGGGAGTGCCATTGAAATGGCCTACTGTGATCCCAAACTGCATACAGAGGTTATAATTGACGGTAGCCCTGTCGGGTTGGGCACAATCCTTGCACAGCACAGCGGACAGCCAAATCAATCAATCAAACAGTATTTGTATAGTGCTGCTAATCATACGTGATAGTATCCAAGGAGCTAGGTTGCTAGGCGCAGTCAAAAAGTCAGGTCTTGTGTTTTCTCCTGAATTCCGCCAGTGAGGGTGATGCCGGGAGGTGGATGAGAAGTCAGTTCCAGGACTTGGCAGCGAGGTAGGAGAAGGAACAGCCTTCATTGTGGCTTCGGCAGATATGCGGTGTCCGTGCAAGGGAGGCGGAGCAAAGGTCTCTGGATGGTTTGTGGAAGTAAAGGCAGTGGTTGATGTATGCTGGTCCTAGGTCATTGAGGGCTTTGTAGGCATGTATCTTGAATTGGCATCTTTTCTGGACGAGGAGCCAGTGGAGGTTCCTAAGGTGTGGGGTGATGTGGCTCCATTTGGGCAGGTTGAAGATGAGTCTGGCCGCTGAGTTCCGTATCGTCTGTAGTTTCCTAATGAGTTCAGTGGTGGTTCCTGCATACAGTGTCTTGCCGTAGCCCAGCTGGCTGGTGACTAGGGCTTGAGTGAAGGTTTTCCTCATGCCAATTGGGAGCCATTTAAAGATTCTTTGTAGCATGAGGAGAGTGTGGAAGCAGACAGAGGAAACTGCGTTGATCTGTTGTTTCATGGTGAGTTTGCTGTCCAGGATGACACCGAGGTTGCGAGCGTGGTCTGTCGGCGTGGGACTTGGCCCTATTTTGGCAGGCTATCAGGTGTCGTTCCAAGGAGAGGCATTGTTGCCAAAGATCAGCACTTCGATCTTGTTAGTGTTGAGCTTCAGACAGTTAGTCTTCATCCAGTCGGCGACGTTCTTCATGCAATTGTCGAAATTGGTCTTCGTGGTGGTGGGGTCTGCTGAGAGCAAGAGGATGAGCTGGGTGTCGACGGTGTAGGATATGATATTGAGGTCATGGGTTCTGACAATGTCGGCTAGAGGTGTCATGTAGGCCTGGGTGGAGCTCGTGGAGTTTCATGAAAAACGCCACCAAATTCCACAGAGTGCCCAGCACGGGCAGAGTAATTTTAACTGGTCCCTTTTAGCGCTACCCCAAGGTTGCCTCTAACCGCTGGCACCTGCTTCTGACTCAGTCCGGGCGAGGTGCGCCATATTAGCTTACTCATTCCTAGGGGAGCAGGCCTTCAGGCTCCTTGCCAACCAGTGCATCTTTGTATTACAAGCCTAGGCCAGGGCTGCAGGCCAAGGGAGCCCGCCTCACCAGGGCTGTCTTTCCACTAGCTTAGGCCGCTTACCAGTTTCCTCCACTTCACTCGGTCGCTTTGTCCATATTGTTGCAGCAGCAGACGGGAGTGTTTTCATATTCTTCCCACCCTGGTATCTGAACTCTGAACCTGGTGTTAATAACAAAGCCCGCGCAAACACCAGTCCGTAGCTGAGCCATCGCTGGCCTGTACCAGACAAAATATACACATGCAAGAGCGCAGAGCATCCACTGCTCCGGGGTCTCACTCTGCACTGAATCTGTGATAAATACTAAACTTAGCTATGGGATGCAAATCTTGCTTCAGTAGTACAGTACGAATAATCCAAATCCACACACCCATCTGTCTGAACAGAGCGACGTTCCCCTCCTAACTAGGGTGAGAGAAAGAATGACACGAAAACAGCTAAATACAGCGACAAAAGAGATGTATGTACACAGGCCATGTAAAGTGAGCATGCAAACAGATTGTTCCACTTGAACAGCCTGTAAATGGGAACATACCCCCATGCCACTTCCACACATGCTCGCTGTACACATGGATGTCCACAAACTACTTTTACTTGCTGCCTACCACTTGTGAACATTGGCATGCCATTTGCACATGCTTGCCCTTGTACATATTCCAGATATGCAAAACACGTGGATGTGTACACACTACTTCCATTACCCTAAGCACCCACCTCTTTCTTTCTGACAATGCTGAAGAGTTTCTTGATGTGGCTGGTGCTTGCTTTGATGGGGTTTGCTAATGTGTCTTTTTACACATTTTTGAGTTGGTGGTGGTATTTGTTGAGGGCTGACTTGAAGGTGGCTTGGTCTTTGGTGTCTCTGCTGGTGCGCCATATTCTCTCCAGTTGTTTGCAGCTGTGTATCACTGTCCTGAGTTCTGGTGTGTACCATCTGGCTTGTTTACTGGGGGCGACTAGGTAGGCGGCCTTGGTGATTCAGGTGGTGAAGTTCTGGACTGCTTGTTCCAGGTTGGTTGCAGGCTCTGGATGAGTGGTGTTGAGGGTGTCCATCCATTGGGTCTGTGTAACTTTGTTCCAGCTGGGTAAGAAGGCACTGGGCGGGGGGCTGATGGCGGTGCATAGTGATCCTGCGATGATGAAGTGGATGATGGAGTGGTCGGTCCAGGTGAGTTCTGTAGCATGGCTGTACTTGTCTCCGTTGCTAGCTGTAAAAACCGGGTCCAGTGTGTGTCCTGCTCTGTGAGTGGGGTCAGTGATCAGCTGGGTGAGGCTGATGTGGCCATGCGTTCCAGGAGGTTGGTGTCTGTGGGGTCGTCCAGGTGGAAGTTGAGGTCTCTGACGAAGATGTAGTGCTTAGATTTGATGCCTAGTGGGGCGATGAAATCGGTGATGGTGTTGCAGAAGCCGGTGCGTGGTCCCAGGGTTCTGTAGGCAAGGGTGCCTCTGATGGTCATTCTGTCATCGGTGTGGAGTTGGAAGTTGAGGTGTTCCATGATCGGTGTGGTGTCATCTTCAGTGGTGGTGCAGCGGATTGTTTCTTTGTGGATGATGGCAATGCCTTTTCCATGGTTGTTGGTGCGCTCCCGGTGTGTTATCTTGTAGCCGTTGGGTGTTGCGGTGGTGAAATCGGTGGTAGAGGAGGGATTGAGCCAGGTCTCTGTGATGAAAATCGCATTGGAGGTGAGGGTGGAGATGGTGTCCCAGACTTCTGTGGACTGTTCGCTGACAGATTGGGCATTGAGCAGAGGGTATCAGAGTGGTTCTGGGGTGATTGGCAAAGTGGGAGTTGTGCAGGTTTTCATGAGGGCAGGAAGTCCTGAGATGCAGGTAAAGATACAGTGATGGCAGGTGAATAGTTCTGCGGTTGATTAAGGAGACGCAGGGCAGCAGTTGCTTCTGCGTCCGGGGTCCAGGGCTCAGAGTTCTATGGAGGAGTATCTGTGGGTGGCTGGGTGTGGTCAGGGCCGAATGAGCACAGACAGGCTTGCCTTTGGCACGCCAGCGGTGCGGCCGCACTGCAGCCTCCATGCCCGGAGACATATGCCATATGCCAGGAAGAGCCTGTCACAAACAGACCATGCTTACTTGCATCCTGAGAAAGAAAGTTTGGGCTTGTGAATATTTACATGTTTTCTTGTACGGAAAACCTTTCACTGTAGTGACTGATCATCAAGCACTGTTGATGATGTTTGGCAATCTAAAAGCCAAAATGCCTCTTTGAATTGAACGCTAGGGTTTGAGGCTACAAGAATACAACAATACAATTATTCATCGTCCAGGAAAAGATCAGAATCCAGCTGATTATTTTTCAAGAGTACCTTTGCAGTGTCCTGGTACCCAATCTAAGACAGCGGAGGCCTACATAAATTTTATTGTGAAATTGAGCAGATCAGCTGCCATGTCTTTAGGACAAATTGTCACTGCCATGAGCCAAGTTAGTAACATCTTAATATTAGAAGACATTATTGCTCATCAATCGTGGAACCAGCACTCCAGACCTTTCATGAATGACAATGAGTATTTAAAGTTAAAAAATATAAGAGATGAACGTTCAGTGACCCAAGAAAGCCTCACTCTGCGAGGCACACAAATTGTTATTCGTGAGAGTCTACAACAACAAGTTATTGATGTCGCCCATGAGGGACTTCAAGGAATAGTTGCAACAAAAAGAGCTCTCCGTGATTGAGTCTGGTTGAAAAAGAATTAAAGACTTGTCATATATGCAACTGCCTTTCATCTCAAGTCATTCAGCACCCTTTGAACATTTCAGACTTGCCACATCATGCTTGGGAGAGAATTGCAATTAATTTCTTTGCTCCTCTTGAGAATGGGCATCATCTTCTAGTAACTATTGATGAATACTCCCATTTTCCATTGGTGGAAGACTTTTCATCTACTACACATGAAAAGGTCATTCAAAAACTAGATGGCATCTTTGCGACATGGGGTGTACCTGCAGTACTAAAGTCTGACAATGGCCCGCCTTTCAATAGTCAAGAATTTAAAGACTTTCTATATCACCTCAATATAAAGCATCAAAAAAGCACTCCTGTTTGGCCCCAGGCCAATGGCCTGGTAGAACGGTTTATGAGTACTTTAAAGAAAGCTGTTCAGCGTGCTTCATTGGAGAAGTTAGATATCAGGATTCCTGCCACAGCTCACCTCTCTTAACTATCACAATAATAGCAAGCTGCAGCTGGTGTTCCCCTGTTTGTTTGAAAAGGCTTAATAGCTTTCACAAATGTTTTACCATGCATATGCAAGGTCAGGTTGCAGGCGCCTAAGAAACATCCAGAAAATCCATCAGAATAAGCATCAAGCAACCGGCATAGATGACCTCAACATGAACCTTCTGGAAGACAGCCCTCATGAAATTAATCCCCCGCACCTGTTCCTTGCTATAAGCAATTAGAACGCTACCGTTGTGAACATTCTAAAGCACATTCTAGAAGGCAGCCTCTACAAGTTAATTATCTGCACCTGTTCCTTGTTACAAACAATTAGAATGTGACCTTTATGAACGTTCTAAAGCAGTCTTATTTAAAGACCATCCACACTCCTCACCTTCGCTTAGCCTCTTCGCCTGCCACTTACTTGTTTCCCGGCTTCCAGGACTCAGCCTTGCCAGCTCCCTTGATTCTCTCGCTTTGACCTCACCGCAAAGAACATCCTACATTATGTCTCACACCCGGATGGAAAAAAGAAAAGGAGAGACGCATTAACAGAGTTGATTTTACTACGTGCTTAGCTCAGTCGCAACATCGTGCTGCAAACAAAGGTAATCAGTATTTTTGTTCAACTTGTACATACTGTTGGCAGTGCTCTGCCAGAGAGGACTTGGGTGAAGCTAACCCTATCCAAATTTGATTGTGGGTTTGATGCTGAAATCATACTCACTACAGTTTCGAAAGTTTGATAAAGGAGCCTCTTCGGACAATCTAAATGAAATTAACAACAACAACAAAACTAAAGGTAGGTTAAGATCTGAAAAGCTTATGTGAGGTGATACCTTAAGAGATAGAGTTAATACTAGACTAAAGCCTTATTATTTGTTTGTTTATAGGCACCATATCTGCCAGTACCATTCATCAGACTGGTGTGAATGCCTGGTGCAGTGTTGCTGTTGAGTAGATTAGCCACAGCATCCTTGACTCTACACTCTCTCTCCATCCCAATCCCCTTCCCCTGGGTTTTGCCACTGGAGCAGTGTCTCCTCCTGTAAACAGAGGGCAAGTCTTAGGAGGATTTGGGAACTAGTGTCACCGCCCCATTGGAATCATCTGGGATCGAGGTAGGTGGCTTATGACATTAGATCTCAAAGCTATTTTAAACACTACTCTTCAAGCTTACCATTCGACCAGTGGCGGCTCCTCCGCTATGGCGGAGGAGCGTGGCCCCCCTGCTTTTTCGCAGTGCAAGAAGCAAAAACATAAATGGCAATAACTTTTAGTTATCACCATTTTATGTTTCCATTGCGGGCGGGTGGGTGGGGGGGGCTGCTCTGCTTATGGAGCAGCGCAGGCGAAGAGTGGTTTGCCCACTCCTGAGTGCACAGTGACTGTTTGGTCAGCCCTCTCGGGCCGCCCAAATCAGTCATGCGCACTTTCACCTTCTCCATACAGGCTGCATTGCAGCCTGCATGGAGAACATGCCCACCTCTCCAGCCCCTGCATTGCAGCGTTGTGATTGGCTTAGGGGAGGGAGCCTGGCTGCCTGCTTCCTGTTCCTGTCTGAGTCTGAGGCAGGAGAGCAGGAGCAGAGAAGACGCAGGACCCGGCCTCAAGGTTTTTGTTTTTTATTATGACCCCCGCAACCCCCCCACGCTTGCCCCCACACCCGCGAGTCATGCCGGTCGCAATTGCATTCGACCCCTCACTTAATGACAGGGGAAAGCCCTGCCACTCTTATGTTTGGCAGAGACATGACGACCAAGGTACCCCAGTGGACCATCCTAAGATCTAAGAATGAGGAATACATTTACACTACGGACTTTGGGCGCAAACAGAAAATGAAAATATATGCTGACCGGCAACGTCATGCAAAGCACATCACTTTTACAAGAGGAGGTCGAGTACTGGTTAGACAATACAGAAGAAGGAAATCCAATGCTCCTTTTGAGGTTGAAGCCTTTACTATCCCAAACACCAAAGGACACATGAAGACTGCCCAGTATGCTGGGAAGTCCTTTATGAGGGATTCCTCGCATTTTCGATATGCGGCCCATCACTCACCAAACATTGATGTCAATGTAGAGACTGGGTCTAGACAGACTGTTGATGACTCTATATCTGCTGATAGTTCCACCTCACCTGTGCAGATCACTGACACTTCGACTGCCAGTTCCCGGTTTCCAGTGACCCAATCAGAATGTGTGATTCAGGCGCCACAGCGCTTAACTGAAGAATTGTAATTGCTTGTGTATCTATGTATTTGTTTTATGTATTTTTCCGTATATTTATTTATATATTTATTTATTAATCTATTTTTGAGAGTTGTGACTTTTTATTTAACAAAGCGGGAGATGTAGTGTCTTGTAATAAAAGAATGCTGGAACTCTTTTGGTTTCCACTGTATACCATAGGCCTGTGACGTAAGCGATGGAGGGATGAGTTAAAGGCAGGCTTAGAATGTGGAGTTCTGACTTACAGGATTAAAGACGTGAGAAATTACTCTACGTGTGTGGCATACTTATTGGCGAGTGCCTAGGCTGGCAGGACACTACAGTCTGTGCCTGTTTTTATATGGTACTAGTATTCCACCCAAAGACAGGTAGTGCTGCTTTGCATGACTTTAGTCGATCTTGCTGTGCATGGCATCTTACGGATGTTTACACTGTTATTTCCCTGTTTCAGGATTTTCATGCTTCATGATGCAGTGCCATTTAATTTGAAGTATAATTGCTTTTTGTGGGAAGCTGGGTTCCTTCTGTTGCAGTGCCCCCACTTTTTGCCTGGTTTTTAATGCAACTTTGACTGAGGTGTACCGGGTCCGTGCTAGTCAGGTTCCCAGTACCAGTATTCTTTCCCTAAAAACTGTACCACAATTGGCACAACGTCAGCAACCCTTGTAAGACCCTAGTAAATGGTACCACTGGAACCTAGGGCATTGGGACTGAAGAGGGTCCACTTGGGCTGCAGCACAATTGTGCCACCCTAGGCACCCCTCACCAAGATCATGCACAATGCAATTGCAGGCTGCATGTCTTGGTGCAGAAAAAACGGAGGCAACATGGCACACATCCCTGTGTGCCATGCCCACAGACATTGCATGAGGCATAGGTAGGTCACCCCTACTGCAGGCCTTGCTGCCCTAAGGCAGGGTGCACTATATCACATGTGTGCTAATATCAGCCTGAGCAGATATGACCCTACAATATCTACGTCCATTCTTGGATATTTTAAGTGTACAGGGAAGCCATAGAGAGTACATGCTTAAACAAGAACCGGAGCAACCCTTATGTCCATGTGAACATGGGTATCAAGTGATCCTTGCAACAAGCGATCACATGGAACTCATTTCTGAAAAAAAGTTGTAGTTGCACAGAACTTTCTGTGTAGAGTCAATCTTTATATCAATATTCGTAATTCAATTCACAATGATATTTAGTAAAGAATAGTGGAAAATATTGAAGCACAGCCAGCATTTTTAAATAACTACTGTTCAGCCGAACCGAGTTTTATTGGAAAACCATTTAAGTCTTTTCAAAAATTCTTCAAAAAACAATTTGTGAGTATTTCTCAAAAAAGAAAGAAAAGAATGAATAGACCCCAGGTGTAAAGAAGAACCAAAACCGAAACGAAGAAAAACTGAGGGAGAATGTTAACATCCATGATATATTGGTTGCTTTATATCAAAAGACAGCAGTTTATATTCAGTGCAATCAAGGGCACAGGGAATTAATCATTGTATCACCGTTAGAGAAACCAGTTTGTCTTTGTACATGTGTTGACAGCGTTTTGACCGTTAAAAGAATACAAGGGTCTCATCAGGACTGAAATGGCCTGGGGTCTGAGAAAGGAATGATAAACATTGGTTAGGAGGCTGGTGAATTAGGTTTGAGTTAAATGGTGGAAAAGTAAAGGAATACATACTGGCTGGTTATGTAGAGAGTCAGATCCGCATAATGGGGATCCACTCAAGAGTTGCAAACAGTTATTGTGCCTGGTTGGTAAGGGCAGCTCCTATTGTGGACTTGCAAGGGCGAAAGCCCCCTTAGTAGTTCCTATAAAATGAAGGAGATTGTGTAAAAATAAATTCAGTTGGAGAAACAAGACTCGCTGTGGTACCGCACTGTAGGCTGGACAAAGCTCACAGTGAAGGTTAAAGAGCAGCTGTGGTAGGCTCTCATTAATATAGGGATGTCCTGCATAATGAAAACACGGTGTAAGGATGGGTAATCATAGTATGTTACAACTATATTTAGGATTGGGTTCTTGTTTTGGAGGATGCTTACCCTTGTTTGGAAAATTTGTGCTCCTATTTAAGCCTCTGTGCATCTCTCTTAAAGACCACTCTCCCGGTTAAGAATGCAATCTATGAAGCCGGCTCGTCCGAGCCGGGAAAATAAGGGAAAAGCGAATGCCCGTGCAGCATCCTCGTGGAGGGGCCATACCTGTGGGTGTGGTGGCCTTGAAGTGGAGGCGTTGAGAAGCCAAGCGGGGGGCACGGTCCCCATGGGTCCGCAGGTATGGACCCCAAAGTATATTGTTGCAATTTTGGTAGGTGCAATCTCCAAAAGGAACAGTGGACGTCTTAAAAATTGGAAGTGAAAATAACCAAAATATTGAAAATTATTTGTTAAGGAGTGCGAAGGATCCGAACGCTAGGCATGTGAGCAGTGGCACACAGTGGTGTCAGATCCACATGGCTACGCCAGGTCGCGGTATACACAGTAAATAGGAGCTGGTAGAACCTGGCTGCCGATGACGATGCGTCTACATTGGTAAGTGCATTGTCAGTAAAAAATCATAGACTTCTTTTATTGGAAGTGACACAAAAAATGTTTTAATAAAAGAATTTAGTTTCGAAGTAAGACGAACTGAACCTTGGGCACTGGAACGTCAGAACCACACATCAGATCCACACGGTTAAACCAGTACCCGGTATAAGCAGTGAATAGGGGCTGGTAGTACCTGGCTGCTGATGCCGTTGCGTCTACATTGGTAGGTGCAATATCTATAACAGACCATAGACTTCTATTAGTGGAAGTGAATTGGGACTGGTAGTTCATGTCTGCTAAAGCCGCTGCGTGGAGTAATAGCAGCGTGAACAGTGCGGCTGAAGTCAGCAAGCTTGTTGAGGCTGTCCGGGGTCAAGATTATGGTCCAAAATGACAGATTCTATCTCGGGGAACCTACCATAGTAGGTGGCCCCCAATGTAATTTTTTAATTTAGAATACCCTGTCAAGATACTATAGTGAGTAGATATATGGAGGACCATATTATACGGGAAGAGAAGGACCATTCAAACAATGTTCACAGAGATTGTATGCCATGCTAACAGCATGGATACCATTGACAACATAAACAAAAGGAAACAATTATATTGTAAAATTCAACATATAAAGACATCATAATTGCTGGCATTGAGGAAGGGTCAGCATGTCAGTTCATCATTATCACGAAGTTATGCTTGTCTTCAATTGTATTTAAACCATTCCTTATTGAGTCACAAGTGTCTTTCCATTTGCATTCATGTCTTTGTAGCATGTACTTGATGTCTCCTCCTCTTGGTGGTGGAGTAGCTTGCTCCAGAATTTGCCATATGATGCTGTTCATTGTGTGCTTTTTCTCCAGGAAGTGGTCCACCATGGGTGCCGTGGCTACAGAGCAGCAGATTCTGCTTCTGTGTTGGGAAATCCTTGCTCTGATTTGTTGAGTGGTCTGGCCAATATAGATTAAATCACAGGGATACCATATGCAGTATACAACATTAGTGGATGCACAATTTGTAACGTGGTTTTAACAAGCCCATGTTCGAAGGTTTTAGTGTTCATGGTGAATTTGCATGAGATACATCCTCCACATTTGTAGTGGCCTTTGATAGGCTCAAGGCCCCACGCAGACACAATGGTATTCTTCTGTTTGATCATTTAAGAATTTCTCACGAGGCATTTGGGTTAGCCTGTTTCACGGAGTTTGAAGCTAAGGATGTGCCCTCTCTGAAGAAATCATCCCTTAGGGTACAGTTCCTGCACAATCTCAGGAACTGTTTATAGGGAAGACCATCTTTGAAGGCTCTAGGATGAAAACTTTTGTATTGAAGCAAGGCATTATGTTCTGTAGGCTTCCTATAGAGGGAAACAATGAGATGGTTTTCATTGTGTTTTATTTCTAGATCTAGATCTAGAAAGGGAATGCTCTGATTGCTATGGTTAGACGTGAATTTCAAGAATGGCTGACTGTTGTTAAGGTATTGTATGAATGGGTGCAGAGACAGAGTATCGATGGAAAAATATCGACTTGCACAAATATCGAGGTAAAAATATCGTGGGTCAGAAATATCGACAGACAAAATATCGTGGTCAAGAATATCGATTTTAGGTAAGTAATATCGATGTTTAAAATATCGAAGTGTTTAATATCATTTGCAAAAATATAGTTGTTGAAAATATCGATTTTTTATTAATGTTATGTATTTTAGTATATATTTTATATGTATGTGATGTATGTTTTTTTGTGTAAGAATTGTTTGTATTTTTATTATATGTGTTAAAATTGTAGTAGTTATTAATTATTAATTTGAATTTTGCGTTTTTAGTTCCGCAGAGGGTTGTGGGTTTATAGGGGAATAGGGTGGGAAGTAATTTAATTATATTAAATTTATTGAATATTTTTTATTTATTAATATTTGTTTAATTGAGATGTTATAGTGTTAAATGTGTAAAGTAATTTATTATGAATTAATTAATAATTTGTTGTTTATTAATTTTAATTAATTAATTGGCAATTAATTATGGTAATTGTGTCATTAGTTTTAGGTGTGTGTGTTGTGGTGTTTATAGGTGTAAATGGTGGGAAGGGTGGGAAGTAATTTATTTTTAATCAATGAATTATTAGTTAGTTGTTAATTAATTTTAAATAATTAGAAATTAATTATGGTAATTGTGTAATTAATTTTAGGTGTGTGTTGTGGATATTATAGTGTTAAAGCATGTGTATTCAATGAATGTTTATTATTTTTTATTAATAATATTTTTAATTGATTATTAATTATGTTTATTATGGAAATAAATGTAAATAAAATTTTTGAAGTGTTTTTTTAGTGGTGTGGTATTATAGGGTAGGAAAAAAAATACATTATGTTTTGTTTGTTAATATTTGCTCCTTTTAAATAATTATTGTTTATAAATGTATTTATCAATTTATTTTATATAATATTTGTAGCTTTTTGTTATATGTAATTTATATTATAATATGTGTTCTTTTTATATGTTTAATATATTTAATTGTAATTTTTTTAAATGTTGTTTATTTATTTTTATGATTTTTAAGTACTTACCTGTGAACAAAGTTCTTGGTCTTAAAAATTATATAAAAATCAGTGTTATTTTTGCAAATTGGTCGCTGATTTATTCTTGAGTATGTGTCTCATTTATTGCCTCTGTGAGTACAACAAATGCTTAGCACTACCCTCTGATAAGCATAACAGCTCGGCGACACTACCACAAATAGAGCAAGAGTATTATCTACTATCTCTGTATACCAATCTGGGTCTCACTGGACTCTCTGCAGAGTGAACTTCATTTTAGTACACTATATAGAGAGCCAGCTTTCTACATTGGTGGATCAGCAGTGGGGTCTACAACTTTGCGTTTGCTGATACCACTCTGTCAATAAGTAACCACATGAGTAAATCCAAAAATTGTCTTTAGCTAGTTGTATTTTTTCCATCGGTCTATTTTTTCTAAATTTTAAAATTAACTGTTAGGGCCTTTGTTAAGTCCCTGAAAGCAGTGTTAGAATTTAAAAACTTACTTTAGTTAGGAGAAAAGAAAAGTTTTAAGGTTTCCTAACTTTACAAAAAGGTCCCAACTTTAGTGCAATAATGGATAACCCACATGGGCAAGCTCAGCAGGCTCGATCTGACACCTTACATGGAGTTGTCATACTCCCAGTTATGGGCCTTTGGTCTAGGTTATGGTGTTAAAACCGGCCCTCATGCTACCAAAGATAAGCTTAAAAGGCTTTTGGCAGAATATGAGAGAGATCATCTAGTGGATGGAGATGATTCCCAGGAGGATCATCAAACAGGAGAGGAGGATACTGAGGAGGTGGTGGAGAACCCTGTCTATGACAATAAAGAAGCTCCCTCAGAGGAGGAGCTTGTCCTAGAAAGATTGGCCAGGAGGTTGACTTTAGAAGCTCAACTCCTGGACAAAAAGAAACGGAGAAAAGAGTTGGGCCTAGGACCCATCTCTGGTGGCAGCAATATCATAACTAGGGAGAGAGAGGAATCTTCTGACCCTAAAATCCCCAAAGGGATTCTCCCAAAATATACAGATGGTGATGATATCACCAAGTGGTCTACTGCTTTCGCGAGAGCTTGCATTAGTAGAAAGGTAGCCAAGAACCTTTGGGGTTCTCTCTTGTGGGAACTGTTCTTAGGTAAATGCTGGGATAGACTCCTTACATTGAATGAGACAGATGCTGAGTTTTATGACGTCATGAAGGGTACCCTGATTGAAGGCGCTGGGCTCACCACTGAAGAATACAGAGTCAAATTCAGGGAGACTCAAAAACCCAATGTCAGTCCTGGGTTGATTTTGTAGACTTTTCAGTGAAAACACTGGGTGGTTGGTTACTTCAAGTAGCACCCTTCTCTGGAACCCAAGGTTAGTGGTTAATCCAGTGGTTAAAAGTTGGTTATTGGGATTAGTCATGTGTTCCTAAGAAAAAACATTGCATGCATTGATAGATTACATTAATACCACTTTGGTGAGCGGTTTTGGGGTCACTTACCCCTGTAGAAATTATGAACACCTGGGGACTCCATCCCCCAATGAACCACGGGCCAGGAGGCGCTGGTGCAGCCTGGTGTACAAGGAGGTGGAGCCTCCTTCTACAGATGCACTAAAAGCGTCTCTGCTATCCCCGCAGCACGGTAATATTTGTTGAGCGTTTTTGGGGTCACCTACCCCTGTGGACCTTGTGAGCACCTGGGAACTCCATCCCCCAACAAACCACACGCCAGGAGGTGTGGCTGCAGCCTGGTGAACAAGGGGGCGGGGTCACCTTCACACGAGCTAAAAGCGTCTCTGCTGCTATCCCGCTGCGTGAGACGCGTGTGGGCCGTGCCCGAGCAAAGCCTGAGCCAAGGGCGGGCCCATCCTGTACCCGTCAGTGACAGGATTAGGCAGGGCCACTCCCCTTGGCTTTGTGCTGTGACACTGTTGCACCATTCCCCCCCTCCCCCTCCCTTGGGAGGTCTTCATCCAGAATGAAGAGACTGTGTTCCAACTCATGGCTGGACATTTGGCATATAGTCCTTTTCAAATGGGTAAGCGCAAAGCTACTGAGACTCTACCTGGGAAAAGGGAGAAAAGTTCCAGTGTTGCCCCTTGTATAACTGAGGACAGATCTTTAGCTCATACAAAGCTTGACGTCATTAATTCTTTTATCGGAGAGGTTGAATCACTCCTGGGGGAGGGGGGGGACAAAGTTGCTGAAGGCTCAAAACAAGGAAATGTGGAGGGCAAAAACGCATCACATTTTGCTCACAAACAGAAGAACAAATACCCAAGATCCACCCTAGAGCAAACAAGCACAAATGTGCCACTACCTAGCTAGAGTGCGGGGCTAACCTGGCTAGTACCCCTGGTATTAATCTTTCCAAGCATGTGGTGTTCCGCTGTAGCCTGTGATTGTTTGTACAAATAGGTGCTCAGTCCGTGCGGATATGCAACAGTGTAATGACATAGAGGGGAGTGAGAGGGGTGGTTGAGGGGAGTGCCCATGTGATGGATAATGACCCAAGGGACAGCTCTGTTGTGCTCACGAGACAGGGGTCTGATGGTGATGTAGATATGTTTAGTGTCCTTTAATTGGTTCAGAGGCTACAGAGCAATGTTACTGAGTTGCGACTACAGCTGGCGACTGTGTCAACGGAAGTAGAGAAGCTTAAACACCCCAAAGCCGCTCACAGAGGCAAGGCCACTACAACCACATCTACTTGCACATACACTACGCTAATAGCAGACCACAACAAATAAAAAATAGCACTGCTAAACCTGGCCATTTCCTTCTTCATAGTGCACATTATGAGTGCAAATCCAACCCTGAGCTACGTTCCTTCAGGCATCCACCACGGGCAACCCCACTACCCCCCAGTAGGTTATACACCATACCTGCTCCAAGAGACCTGGAGCCTGGACCAGACCAGGATACGTGAATCATTTTGTCCCCGCTACTTCTAATGGCAAGGGATACCCTTCTGGTGGCCTTCATGTCTGGAGATGTACCACTTTGAATGCCATACTGTGTCCCATACCCATCGCATCCCCAGATATTCAAGGCATAAAAATTGCTGGGGAGAATAGCCCTGCCATCTGTCTGTACAATGTGTATAATTGAGAGGTCAGAGGGGGTGGAAAAACACTGACTCTGAAACAGCTAAAGTGGTACAGGGATCAATTTGACACACACAACCTTCTAATTGTTGCGGGTGATTTTACCACCGCCTTTGAACCTCTGGAATATGATGGGCACTCACTTACTAAGGTAGAGGATGAAGAATGGGGGGTTACAGCTTTAGACATTGCGCATGTGAAGCAATGAATTGACACTGCATAACAACTACTTTCATTTACATTATTTTATGGCCTTAGGGTATGCAATGGGTGTACTAAGTCTGATGCACATGCACTATACACACCTATAATCGTAAGAACCACACCAGCAGGGTCAATTATATACAGTTTCTCTCCCATGTGGACCTCTGTGGTGGACAGTAAGATTATAGATAGGAGTGATAGTGATCACAACGCTGTCCATTGCTCACTTACTAATCAAATTAACCATCTGGCGCATTTCCCACTATCGCGCTCTACTGAACTGAACCCAATGAATGACAGGCGCCGACTTAAATGGGACAGCATAGCACCCAGACTGGATGTTCTGGTGACTATGAACAATGCAAACACAAGGAGATGATGGATGGAGCACTGAAACTTTTCAGACACTCACCCAAAGTCATAGATCTGGGTTGAATCCATCATCGTACTTTAGCTCACTTTGCCACCTCAGTTCAGACCCAGCTATATGCAAATCAGTCTTTACCCTGTGCCTCATGGGACCAGTCCAGCCCAAACTGCCAAGCCAGGTCTTCCCTGAACTGGTAAACAAGCATCCTAGGACCGGTTTCAGGGTAACACCCCTCATCAGCCAGGCTAGCTTGAATTCAGTGGCAAAATGAGCAAGGGACCCACGTCTGGGCATACCCTGCCAACTTAGGGCGAACAAAGCAAACACAAGGAGATGAGGGACGGAGCACTGAAACTTTTCAGACACTTACCCCCAGTCATGGGTGAAACCCCGAAACCGGTCCTAGGATGCTTGTTTCCAGTCCAGGGAGGACCTGGCCCGGCAGTTCGGGCTGGACTGTTCCCATTGAGCGCAGGGTCAAGACTGATTTGCATATGGCTGGGTTCAAACTGGAATGGCATGGGGAGCAATAAAACGATAGATTTAGGCACAGATATCTGCACTGGGGTGAATGTATGACATTTTTCTGCATTCTGTCCATAAATTGTTGTTTTTGTATTTGTCACCCCGAGTGCGACGGGTATGCCCAGACGTGGGTGCCGTTCTCTCCATGCCACTGGAGTCAAGCCATCCTGGCTGAAGAGGGGTGAAACCCCGAAATCGGTCATAGGATGCTTGTTTCCAGTCCAGGGAGGACCTGGCCTGGCAGTTCGGGCTGGACTGTTCCCATTGGGCGCAGGGTCAAGACTGATTTGCATATGGCTGGGTTCAAACTGGAATGGCATAGGGAGCAAAAAAACGATGGATTTAGGCCCAGATCTCTGTACTGGGGTGAATGTATGACATTGTTCTGCATTCTGTCCATCAATTGTTGTTTTTGTATTTGTCACCCGAGTGGGACGGGTATGCCCAGACGTGGGTCCCGTGCTCTCCATGCCACTGGAGTCAAGATATCCTGGCTGATGAGGGGTGAAACCCCAAAACTGGTCCTAGGATGCTTGTTTCCAGTCCAGGGAAAACCTGGCCTGGCAGTTCAGGCTGGACTGTTCCCATTGAGTGCAGGGTCAAGACTGATTTGCATATGGCTTGGTTCAAACTGGAATGGCATGGGGAGCAAAAAAACGATGGATTTAGGCCCAGATCTCTGTACTGGGGTGAATGTATGACATTGTTCTGCATTCTGTCCATCAATTGTTGTTTTTAGGTCGAGCCTAGCGTTGCAGCGCATGCGCTGCCACCCTTTGCAAGGCATGCAGTATTCAGTATAGCGTGGAAGCTTTGTGGAAGCTCCGCCCACTCTCTGCCCATCGTTTTTATTGGCTTAGGTCCTAAATGCTGCCTTCCGATTGGTTTTAGGCTTGTTAGTCCCTCCTCATGACGGCCATGTCGTTATTTATATCCTTCCATGGCTACTGGCCCCTTTACTCCGAACACTATTTTCTTCCTTGTCTCCCCCCCGCCTCCTCCCGCAGTCCGTGACTTCTCACCCCCCCACCCCACTCCCGTTCGTGCCTTCTTGCCCGCCCGCACTCCCGTTTCCAATGTTATAGGTCTCGCGTAAATGCAAGTCCTATTGCATTGCAAATGCTTGCTTTTATCGCGGATGTGCGAAGATTGCCGGATGGGACAGGGAAAGTTGCCTTCTTAAAACCACATGGCATGTGTGAACAGAAGCGGGCGAGATCGGAGAACCGGTGCCGGCTTCTCTCCGTGGGGTACGGGGGTTCGCACTCCCCTGGGACCTGGCCACTGGCAAATGCTTGTTTTTATCGCGGATGTCCGAAGATTGCCGGATGGGACAGGGAAAGTTGCCTTCTTAAAACCAGATGGCGTGTTTGAACAGAAGCGGGCAAGATCGAAGAATCGGTGCCGGCTTCTCTCCGTGGGGTACGGGGGTTCGCACTCCCCTGGGACCTGACCGCTGATGAACGAGTCGGTACCGTGCGCCATGCCGGCAATGGGATGCTTTTAAAAAAAACATTTTTTAGGAGCTTCTTGTTGACACAGACCCGGGGTTTACTACAGTTTTGGGGGAATGTAGCTCATAAAAATATCTGCCTAATACTTTGCTAAATGAGTCGCTTTCTGCGGAGGGCTGTGCTTCTCAGCTCCTTGGACACTTGCAGTTGTAGGTTCGAGGAAGCAGACGGAGGTCCGCAGTTTATGGGGTCTCCCAACGGAGGCTCTGTCTGCACGTGAGAGATGTAGGGGCCGGCGAGGGTGGGGGTGCTGGACGCTTGCCAGTCCTAAGCAAGGGTAGCTGCTGTGGTTGGTTTGTAGGACCGGGCTTCCCTATGAGTTGGGGGGTAGGGGGCTGGGCCTGAGGGTCTTCTTGTCCCCTGCCTTCCTCCTACCCACTGTGAGTGGCAGCCATGTTCTGGGTTCCCTAGCGGGTTCTACCCCCCCACCCCACCAGAGTCAGCAGTGGCGAATCTATGCATCATCTGCAGAGAGTCTTGAGGGGGGGCCTCTGTAAGGCCCGGGGTCTTGGTCCTTCCAAGCTGCCTGCGCGAGTCCACATTGTGCACCACACGTGACTGGTGAGGTTTGCCTGGGGTTTCTAGTTCCTAAACTAGATTATATTAATGCAGATTAACCACATCGCTCTTTAGAGAGCCTGATCTCTCCTTACCCTGCTCTATGTTCTTCTCAAGTCCACTGTCCCAGTGTAATTGTGTCTATATTTTACTGCTATTGAGTCACTCTCTGGTAAGGTTTATTTGCCCCCATCTCTATGTCTCAGTGTTTCCCATCTATACTCACCTCCAAAGCTCTGTCTCTCGAGTTTCTCTGCACTCAAATTACCCAGTCCCTGTTTAATCGATTTTCTGGACCATTCCAGTCCTTGACTGCTCCTATGTAAAGTATAGTGCTTACTACTCCTGACGAGGCATTGAAGCGCTTCTATACATCTAGATTTTCCAGTTAATAATATTGTATATATGGCTACTGGTTTAGTAAATCATGCATGATGTTCTTTGGTCTTGGCGGAGTTTCATCTTCCGTTGTACGCACCATATAGGCAAGGCCAGACCGCAGTATAGGGGCAAGTGTACTAATGAAAGGTCATCACGGACTCTTTAGAAATGTAAATAAATATTCTAGAGAAAGAATTATAGAAAATAATGAATCTAACAGAAATCCAATAATCCTTTGACAATGAATAAGATATTTATTCATATCACCATAATATAACGATTTTCTGAGTAAAATAAATAGCCAGTCTTTGGTGAGGACGCATTTCTATAAGTGAAACAAGTTAGAAAAGTGTGCACGTACAAAAAGACCTGAATGGGGACTCACAGTTAATATCAGTAGTAAGAAGTCATAATTCCTGCTAAAGTAATAGATGAAGAGGATATCCTCAAACTAATTGTTAGCCTGGCGACGTTTCAACCTTGTAGACATAGTTTTAGGATCATAATCAGGAGTAAAGAAATGTAAGCGCTTAGTAGCTGTAATCTAAGAAGAAATAAAATAGACTAGTAATTGAGGACTACTGGGCGAACTCCAAGGGACAAAGACAGAAAAAATCCTACTGTCCATGAGGTGAGGAATTGCCCAATAAAATATTGAGGGTCTCAATGGAACACATTTTACTGGAGAACATAACAGCATTTGCAATGCAATAGGTCTCGCATTTACGCGAGTTTAAGCTATTGGCATTGTAAATGACAATGCCTTTTATTTATGTTTTAAAAACGAAAACAAAAATAAAAGGTATTGTTATTTGCAATGTGAATAGTTCAAACTCGCGTAAATGCGTGACCTATTGCTTTGCAAATGCTTGTTGTATTTGTCACCCTTAGTGGGACGGGTATGCCCAGACGTGGGTTCCGTGCTCTCCATGCCACTGGAGTCAAGGTATCCTGGCTCTGTACTGGGGTGAATGTATGACATTGTTCTGCATTCTGTCCATCAATTGTTTTTTTTTACTATGAACAATGCCCATTAGATGTCATAGTGACTTTAAATAGTCTTTCAACTTTGCAGACCCCGATTCAGGATGTCACTAGTACCCAAGACATATTTTTTAAACACTGGCGGCGTGCTTTATGCAGAGGCACCCAGGGACCAAACAAATTGGGAACGTAGCCACCACAAGGTACAGTAAATACTGCAGGCATGCAAAATATGAATTACACCTAGCTCTGAGGGGTGGGAATGCTGCGTGTATTAGACTAAAAAGAAAAACCTATAAGCAGGCCCAGGCAAAAGCACGCAGAAGTTGGAATACTCAGATCTTGGAGGATCTATTTGAGGCAGGTACATCTAGAGACACTAAGAGATGTTGGCGACTGGTTGCCAATGGGGGTCAGAGTGGTAGAGATTTCTTGACAAATTCTATCCATTCTTAGATGTGGCATAAGCACTTTGCGGATTTATTTGATTCTTCCTAGGGTTTAGCTGCACAGCGATGTGCCTTGTCAGATCATGGGTTACTGCCAAGTTCACCTTTTCTAAGTATTGAACAGAGCGAGACATTTTGCCCCGGGGAAAGCAACAGGACCCGACAGAGTCCCAGGAGACCGCCTCTGCTCTGACCCAGAGAGCTGGGCCAAATATATTAACATATTGTCAAATGCAACACTTAAGGGTTCCATCTGGTTGGAAGGCAGCAGAGATTGTCCCAATCTACAAAAAGGGCTCTAGGGATTCACCCCTAAACTACAGACCAATAAGGCTGATAGCTGTTATCCAGAAGGTTTCCTGTAGGCAAATTCTAAATAAGCTAAATGCTTGGATGGAAGAGCACAAGTTCCTATTGAACTTTCATGCAGGCTTCCGGAGTGACACAAGTATTATCGACCAGATTTTTAGATTTGTGACAATCTTCTGGAAGACTGTGGTCCTCCAGAAATCACACTTATATTTATTCTTTGTGGACCTTAAATCAGTTTTTCACCTGGTCCCTTGACATAAACTCTAGGAGGTTTGAAAATGCAATGGGGTTTCCCCTGACATGCTGAGCATTTTGATGCGTTTGCATCAAGAGACATATGCACAAGTCTACTGGTGCTCTTTGGGTCAGCTAACAAGACATACAGAGATATATAAGGGGTGCATCAGGGATGCATACTTGCCCCAACTCTATTTTCTCTAAATCTCAATGATGTGGTGGCTTATCTGCAAGGTTGTGAGAGTGATGCACCAAGGATTGCAGGTCGGAAGATCCCCATGTTTTTGTTACAGACGACACCATTGTTGGTGTCCATGACTCCGATTGATCTGCAGACACTGGTTGATCGCTTTGTGGCCGTTTGTGCAGAGAAAGGGCTAATAATAAACCAAGCAAAAACTAAGTTTATGACTATTAACCCACATAAGTATTTTAGGTGATCTAATATTCTCGAGAAAAGAAACCTAGACAGAGTAGCAGAATTTGATTACCTTGGTATCAGACTCTCTAGTAGTATGCTATGGACTCCCCAGGTCAAGGAGAGTAGCATGAACTTATGCCACTATGCACCTGTGGTACAGAGAATGTTCTGAGGCTCGAAAACAAGGCATGTTTCACCTGCACTTAGAGTATATAGCACGAAGGCTGAAGCTAGTGCCCTCTATGGAGCAGAGCTTTGGGGCTTTGCAGGGCTGACTAGTTTGGTTATAGCTGAAAACAACTTCCTAAGATCCTTGGTAAGTCTCCCCAAAGGTGCACCCTTTCTACCTTTATGGTGGGATTTGGGTGCCCACAAAGCTCAGTTAAGACCTATCCTGTTTTGGTGGAGGCTTAAGTTTACTCTGGCTTTAGTAGAGAACTATAATGCCCTTAAAGAAATAGTCTAACTTGATAAGATCTGCAGGTTACATTGGGTATGCTCCATTAAGGACACTGTGTCAAATTGGCCTTGAAGATCACTGGAGAGATCACAGTTGTTTGCCGAATCTCTCTAAGAATACTCTAAAGTAAGCCTTTTGGGCATGTAAATGGGCCCAAGAGGTGAGTAACAGGAACCAAGGATCCCTCACCACAGCCTCTCTAGACCTAAAAGCTCACAGAGTGCGGGAACCCTTTTTTGATTACATTCTGGTCCCTGCAGCTCGACTCTTGTATGTTAGGTTTCTACAAGGCACATTACCACTTCAGTCCTTTTGTGCAAAATGGAAATCCAAAAAGACCAGAGGTTGGCCTGGCAGGTATGCCTTAAATCGGAAGAGAACCTACACTTTTTCTTCTTCTGCCCTGGCTATGTACGACCAAGGTCGAGATGGATTCTTTCGATTTGTAGACAGCTGGGGGTTAGGCAGTGTTTGGTGGCCCTGCCGATTTTGCCTGCAGAGACCAAAGCACCTATTGTCTGTGCTGTTATCAAATACCTCCATTGGAGCTGGAGTATCAGAGCTAATGCAATGAGGTAACTCATTATTACTGTCAAAACTATGACATAGGTCAGTGGTCCCAATGCTTTGAAGTTTGAGCTGGTGCTCCCTTATATGTGATTGTGTTGTGTATAGGGAGGTCGGTGCATCAAGTGAACTTGCGTTGCCTTTGATTGTCCAACCTTGTAGCAGGCACGCTGGACTTTACAAGTTCCCATATTTCTGCTATGTTTCATTCATAATTGATTTTATTTTCTTATGCTGTAGGTACTTACCAGATAATATATTTCATATCATGTAATGTAATGTGATTTTTAACATGATCGTGTTTTTATTTACCTATTTATTTATATTATGCGCATGCATTTATTGCTGTCTGTTGCACTTTATGGACATAGCACCAGGTAAAGTATATATATATATATATATATATATATATATATATATATATATATATATATATATATATTCACTGAAAAAACCATAGGTTTCAGGCACGTTATAGTTAGAAATTAGCATTTAAAAAACCTTTGAAATTCACTGAAAAAACCATAGGTTTCAGACACGTTATAGTTAGAAATTAGCATTTAAAAACCTTTGAAATTCACTGAAAAAACCATAGGTTTTAGGGACAGTTATAGTTAGTTGGACATTTCACTCGTACAAAACCATAGAAATTCCCCCGTTATAGTTAGTTCAGCTAACTATAACTCGCGCCCCCGCAATGCACTGCTGATGACGTCACATATTACATCACTCATGACAGGGGCAAATTTGCATCGAAGCGCGGGAGACCGCGCTTCGATTTTTTTTTCCCGGCAGGATCCGCGCACCCTGAGCGCATCCTGCCGATTTAAAAATGCTTTTTCTGCCCAGGGGGTCTTTGTGGGACCCCTGAGCAGACCTAGGGGTCAGGGTGTTTCTACCCTGCCCCCTTTTGCGCTTTGCGCACTTGTTTCTGTCCCTCGGTTCTACCGAGGACAAAATGGCTGCCAACACTTCCTGATTTGGAGTGTTAACAGCCAATTAGCATGCAGCTCGTGATCGGGAGGGTGCGCGAATCCGACGCGGCCATAGATATATATGTGATTTTCCTTTTGATTTTCACAGGAACTACTGAACGGATTTACACCATTTAACAAAAAGGGTTCTTTCTGAACCAAGAACTACCTCTTTGCCAAATTTGGTGTAATTCCATTCAGCAGTTCGGGCTGTAGCCGTGGCTAAAGTTTCCTATGGGAAAATGAATGGGGAAAACACGCTTTGGGACCCCTTTTTCTCGGCCCCCGCTTGACGAATCACCCCGAAACTTTCAGGGTAGGAGCGGACCGGAGCGGGCCATAAAGTTTGAAAATTTCGCGAAGATTCGTCAACCGACGCAAGAGTTATTTGAAATAGAATGTCGCGGATTTCCTATGGAAAATAGGTCCTAACTATAACTATCTACTGGCGACCGCCAGTAGATAATATATATATATATATATATATATATAATGCTGGAATCTGACACAGGTCAAAGGTATTTAAACCGGAGGTCCCAGCATAATATAGTTTACAACAAACAGTGTCTCCAGACTTATTGCACTTCCATAATGTATTGCTGTTGTGATAATAGTAGTGTGACCATTCAGGCACTATATTTCTTTTTATTTAATCAGGTGAAGGGCAGCTATACTGGTAGCTGCCTTCTATGTCCATTGATCATGTGTGACACACAAGAGAGTTTTTAACCGTCATGTTGAAAAAGGCCGGCATCGCGGCCGAAACGTGTTCAGGATGGACAACTGTGTCTGAATAAATTGTGCAAAGAGATTCCGTGCTGTGCTGGCCCTGTTCATTACTTGGAACAGGATTGTTGGTGATATATATATATATATTCACTGAAAAAACCATAGGTTTTAGGGACAGTTATAGTTAGTTGGACATTTCACTCGTACAAAACCATAGAAATTCCCCCGTTACAGTTAGTTCAGCTAACTATAACTCGCGCCCGCAATGCACTGCTGATGACGTCACATATTACATCACTCATGACATGGTCAGTGACATCACTGATGACATCACTGATGACATCTCAAATGACATCACTGATGACATCACTGATGACATCATCCAGTGACTATGTGTTTCTGTAAAGTTTAAATATGTTTAATATATATAGGGAAAGGTGTATTGAAGAATGAGTGGGTGTATAAGTGTCTGAATGGATGATTTAGTACGTGAGTGACTGACTCTACAAGTGAGTGATTAAATGTATCTTACTGAATGCATGGGTTAGTGACTAAACTGTGTGAATGTCTGTATCCGTCTGTCTGTTGGTTTGTAAGCGGCTGCATGGCTTTCTGAATAGCTACATGAGTGTCTACATGGGTTATTGATTGATTGTCTGAGTATCTGTATGGGTGCCTGAGTGTTTGTGTGGGTGGGGTGTGTGTGACTCTGTGCATAGATGTGTGAGTTGGTGATTCACTGGGTGCATGGTTTCAAGAGTGCATCTGTGATGGACTGTATGGGTGGGTGACTGTGTGTATGGGTGTGTTAGTGATTGAATGTATATCTCAGTGGTACATGTGTGAGTAACTACATATGTGAAAGGCAGTATATATGTGTGTTGGAGTAGATAAATGGCTATAAGTGAGAGTGTGTGATTGTGAGAGTGGCTGTATGAATGAGTGTGTACTTGTATCAGTGATTGTATAAGAGCGTAAGAATGTGCTAGTATTTGTATGAGTAAGTGAGCTGGTGTGTGTATAACTGTATAGGTGAGTAAATGGGTGTGTGATTAAGTTTTTTGCATGACTGACTAGGTGTGTGAGTACCTCTATGGATGAGTGGCGGTGTGTGAGTGTTTATATAGGTGTATGAGTGCATATGATAGTCCTGTACTGAGTGACTAAGTATGAGTGACTGTACGGGTGAGTGAGTGGATGTGTGTGTAGACCTAAGAATCAGTGAGTGGGTATGTAGTTTTTGGTGTTGGAGTGTCTATGGTTTTGAGAATGGCAGTCTGTAATTTAGAGTGGGTGTATCAAAAGTTATATTAGGGTGTGAGAAGATGCATGAAATTATCACATGGATGATGTCATCAGTGATGTCATTTGAGATGTCATCAGTGATGTCATCAGTGATGTCACTGACCATGTCATGAGTGATGTAATATGTGACGTCATCAGCAGTGCATTGCGGGCGCGAGTTATAGTTAGCTGAACTAACTATAACGGGGGAATTTCTATGGTTTTGTACGAGTGAAATGTCCAACTAACTATAACTGTCCCTAAAACCTATGGTTTTTTCAGTGAATTTCAAAGGTTTTTTAAATGCTAATTTCTAACTATAACGTGTCTGAAACCTATGGTTTTTTCAGTGAATTTCAAAGGTTTTTTAAATGCTAATTTCTAACTATAACGTGCCTGAAACCTATGATTTTTTAAGTGAATTTCAAAGGTTTTTTTAAATGCTAGTTTCTAACTATGCCTACAGAGGTAGGACATGTGAAGAAAGAAGAAAAAACGCACAGAAAGAAGCAAAAGATGTGCAGAAAGAACCAACAGAGGAGCAGAAAGAGGCCTTGTTGCAAAATCATCCTGTGCCCACAACTTTTTCAGACGGGTACTGGTGGTAACTGACTCTGACTAACCAGAGCCAGTGCTATGCTAAAAGACACTTAGAATACAGTGAAAACACCTACATACACTAGGGAACACTATGCGTTGGGGTACCCCTGTGATTAGCATGACCTCCTCTGCAAGTCCCTAGTACATAATAGGGCAGGGGGATTAAAACTACCTCTTAAAACGCGCTACAGGGCGCGTTTGCACAGTGGTGAAGGGAGGGGGCCTGAGGTGACATGTGTGCAAACGCACCCCGTGGCGCGTTTTAAGTCGCGGGATTAAGTCCCCTTGAATTCTGAGGGTCCCTGAGGCTCAACTAGCCCCCAGGTACCTACAGTTAGGACCACAGAGCTGAGTTGCAGAGAGGCGTTCCGAGGCCACGCACCTTTTTCACCTCTCTGCAACGCAACTCTGTTGCGCTTACTGAAGGTACCTGGTGGGCTAGTTGGCCCCCAGGGTCCCTCAGGATTCAAAGGGAATTAATTCCCCAACCTAAAACGCACCACAGGGCGTGTTTGCGCACATGTCACCTGAGGCCCCGCCCCCTCCCTTCACCACTCTGCAAACGCGCCCCGTGGTGCGTTTTAAGTTGGGGGATTAGGTCACCTTGAATCCTGAGGGTCCCTGGGGCCCAACTAGCCCACTAGGTACTTCCAGTAAGCACCACAGGCCTGCGTTGCAACGCCTGTAACAAATTGTGCAGTTGTGTTTAGGTAGTGAAGAGGGTCGTGCTGGGGGTAGTGTTTTAGGGTTTAGGGTAGTGCAGTGGTGTTTGTGTAGTGTAGGGGGTCATGCTGGGGGTAGATTTAGGGTTTAGGGTAGTGCAGTGGTGTTTGGGTAGTGTAGGGAGTCGTGCTGGGGGAGTGTTTTAGGGTTTAGGGTAGTGCAGTGGTGTTTGGGTAGTGTAGGGGGTCGTGCTGGGGGTAGTGTTTTAGGGTTTAGGGTAGTGCAGTGGTGTTTGGGTAGTGTAGGGGGTCGTGCTGGGGGTAGTGATTTAGGGTAGTGCAGTGGTGTTTGGGTAGTGTAGGGGGTACTGCTGGGGGTAGTGTTTTAGGGTTTAGGTTAGTGCAGTGGTGTTTGGGTAGTGTAGGGGTACTGCTGGGGGTAGTGTTTTAGGGTTTAGGGTAGTGCAGTGGTGTTTGTGTAGTGTAGGGGTAGTGTTTTAGGGTTTAGGGTAGTGCAGTGGTGTTTGTGTAGTGTAGGAGGTCATGTTTTAGGGTTTAGGGTAGTGCAGTGGTCTTTGGGTAGTGTAGGGAGTCGTGCGGGGTAGTGTTTTAGGGTTTAGGGTAGTGTAGGGGGTCATGCGGGGGTAGTGTTTTAGGGATTAGGGTAGTGCATTGGTGTTTGGGTAGTGTAGGGGGTCATGCGGGGGTAGTGTTTTAGGGTTTAGGGCAGTGCAGTGGTGTTCGGGTAGTGTAGGGGGTCGTGCTGGGGGAGTGTTTTAGGGTTTAGGGCAGTGCAGTGGTGTTCGGTTAGTGTAGGGGGTCGTGCTGGGGGTAGTGTTTGAGGGTTTAGGGCAGTGCAGTCGTGTTCGGGTAGTGTAGGGGGTTGTGCTGGGGGTAGTATTTTAGGGTTTAGGGCAGTGCAGTGGTGTTTGGGCAGTGTAGGGGTAATGCTGGGGGTGGTGTTTTAGGGTTTAGGGCAGTGCAGTGGTGTTCGGGCAGTGTAGGGGGTCGTGCTGGGGGTGGTGTTTCAGGGTTTAGGGCAGTGGTGTTCGGGCAGTGTAGGGGGTGGTGTTTCAGGGTTTAGGGCAGTGCAGTGGTGTTCGGGCAGTGTAGGGGTCGTGCAGGGGTGGTGTTTCAGGGTTTAGGGCAGTGGTGTTCGGGCAGTGTAGGGGTCGTGCTGGGGGTGGTGTTTCAGGGTTTGGGGCAGTGCAGTGGTGTTCGAGCAGTAAAGGGGGTCGTGCTGGGGGTGGTGTTTCAGGGTTTAGGGCAGTGCAGTGGTGTTCGGGCAGTGTAGGGGGCGGTGCAGGGGGTGGTGTTTCAGGGTTTAGGGCAGTGCAGTGGTGTTCGGGCAGTGTAGGGGGTGCTGCAGGGGGTGGTGTTTCAGGGTTTAGGGCAGTGCAGTGGTGTTCGGGCAGTGGAGGGGGTCATGCAGGGGGTGGTGTTTCAGGGTTTAGGGCAGTGCAGTGGTGTTCGGGCAGTGTAGGGGGTCGTGCTGGGGCTGGTGTTTCAGGGTTTAGGGCAGTATAGTGGTGTTCGGGCAGTGTAGGGGGTCGTGCTGGGGCTGGTGTTTCAGGGTTTAGGGCAGTGCAGTGGTGTTCGGGCAGTGTAGGGGGTCCTGCTGGGGCTGGTGTTTCAGGGTTTAGGGCAGTGCAGTGGTGTTCGGGCAGTGTAGGTGGTCGTGCTGGGGCTGGTGTTTCAGGGTTTAGGGCAGTGCAGTGGTGTTCGGGCAGTGTAGGGGGTCATGCTGGGGCTGGTGTTTCAGGGTTTAGGGCAGTGCAGTGGTGTTCGGGCAGTGTAGGGGGTCTTGCTGGGGATGGTGTTTCAGGGTTTAGGGCAGTGCAGTGGTGTTCGGGCAGTGTAGGGGGTCGTGCTGGGGGTGGTGTTTCAGGGTTTAGGGCAGTGCAGTGGTGTTTGGGCAGTGTAGGGGGTCATGCTGGGGCTAGTGTTTCAGGATTTAGGGCAGAGCAATGGTGTTCAGGCAGTGTAGGGGTTTTGCTAGAGGTGGTGTTTCAGGGTTTAGGGCAGTGCAGTGGTGTTCGGTGCAGTGTAGGGGGTGGTGTTTCAGGGTTTAGGGCAGTGGTGTTCAGGCAGTGTAGGGGTCTTGCTGGGGTTGATGTTTCAGGGTTTAGGGCAGTGCAGTGGTGTTCGGGCAGTGTAGGGGGTCGTGCTGGGGGTGGTGTTTCAGGGTTTAGGGCAGTGCAGTGGTGTTCCGGCAGTGTAGGAGGTCGTGCAGGGGTTGGTGTTTCAGGGTTTAGGGCAGTGCAGTGGTGTTCGGGCAGTGTAGGGGGTCATGCTGGGGGTGGTGTTTCAGGGTTTAGGGCAGTGCAGTGGTGTTCGGGCAGTGTAGGGGGTCATGCTGGGGCTGGTGTTTCAGGGTTTAGGGCAGTGCAGTGGTGTTCGGGCAGTGTAGGGGGTCTTGCTGGGGCTGGTGTTTCAGGGTTTAGGGCAGTGCAGTGGTGTTCGGGCAGTGTAGGGGGTGGTGCTGGGGGTGGTGTTTCAGGGTTTAGGGCAGTGCAGTGGTGTTTGGGCAGTGTAGGGGGTCATGCTGGGGCTAGTGTTTCAGGATTTAGGGCAGAGCAATGGTGTTCAGGCAGTGTAGGGGGTTTTGCTGGAGGTGGTGTTTCAGGGTTTAGGGCAGTGCAGTGGTGTTCGTGCAGTGTAGGGGGTGGTGTTTCAGGGTTTAGGGCAGTGGTGTTCAGGCAGTGTAGGGGGTCTTGCTGGGGTTGATGTTTCAGGGTTTAGGGCAGTGCAGTGGTGTTCGGGCAGTGTAGGGGGTCGTGCTGGGGGTGGTGTTTCAGGGTTTAGGGCAGTGCAGTGGTGTTCCGGCAGTGTAGGAGGTCGTGCAGGGGTGGTGTTTCAGGGTTTAGGGCAGTGCAGTGGTGTTCGGGCAGTGTAGGGGGTCGTGCTGGGGGTGGTGTTTCAGGGTTTAGGGCAGTGCAGTGGTGTTCGGGCAGTGTAGAGGGTCGTGCTGAGGGGTGGTGTTTCAGGGTTTAGGGCAGTGCAGTGGTGTTCGGGCAGTGTAGGGGGTCGTGCAGGGGCTGGTGTTTCAGGGTTTAGGGCAGTGCAGTGGTGTTTGGGCAGTGTAGGGGGTCATGCAGGGGTGGTGTTTCAGGGTTTAGGGCAGTGCAATGGTGTTCGGCCAGTGTAGGTGGTCTTGCTGGGGGTGGTGTTTCAGGCTTTAGTGCAGTGGTGTTCGGGCAGTGTAGGGGGTCTTGCTGGGGGTGGTGTTTCAGGGTTTAGGGCAGTGCAGTGGTGTTCGGGCAGTGTAGGGGGTCTTGCTGGGGCTGGTGTTTCAGGGTTTAGGGCAGTGCAGTGGTGTTCGGGCAGTGTAGGGGTCGTGCTGGGGCTGGTGTTTGAGGGTTTAGGGTAGTGCAGTGGTGTTCGGGCAGTGTAGGGGGTCGTGCTGGGGCTGGTGTTTCAGGGTTTAGGGCAGTGCAGTGGTTTTCGGGCAGTGTAGGCGGTCGTGCTGGGGCTGGTGTTTCAGGGTTTAGGGCAGTGCAGTGGTGTTCGGGCAGTGTACGGGGTTGTGCTGGGGCTGGTGTTTCAGGGTTTAGGGCAGTGCAGTGGTGTTCGGGCAGTGTAGGGGGTCGTGCTGGGGGTGGTGTTTCAGGGTTTAGGGCAGTGCAGTGGTGTTCGGGCAGTGTAGGGGGTCGTGCTGGGGCTGGTGTTTCATGGTTTAGGGCAGTGCAGTGGTGTTCGGGCAGTGTAGGGGTCGTGCTGGGGGTGGTGTTTCAGGGTTTAGGGCAGTGCAGTGGTGTTCGGGCAGTGTAGGGGGTCATGCTGTGGGTGGTGTTTCAGGGTTTAGGGCAGTGCAGTGGTGTACGGGCAGTGTAGGGGTTCTTGCTGGGGGTGGTGTTTCAGGGTTTAGGGCAGTGGTGTTCGGGCAGTGTAGGGGGTCTTGCTGGGGGTAGTGTTTCGGGGTTTAGGGCAGTGCAGTGGTGTTCGTGGCAGTGTAGGGGGTCGTGCTGGGGGTGGTGTTTCAGGGTTTAGGGCAGTGCAGTAGTGTTCGGGCAGTGTAGGGGATCGTGCAGGGGGTGGTGTTTCAGGGTTTAGGGCAGTGCAGTGGTGTTCGGGCAGTGTAGGGGTCGTGCTGGGGGTGGTGTTTCAGGGTTTAGGGCAGTGCAGTGGTGTTCGGGCAGTGTAGGGGGTCGTGCAGGGGTGGTGTTTCAGGGTTTAGGGCAGTGCAGTGGTGTTCGGGCAGTGTAGGGGTCGTGCTGGGGCTGGTGTTTCAGGGTTTAGGGCAGTGCAGTGGTGTTCGGGCAGTGTAGGGGGTCTTGCTGGGGTTGGTGTTTCAGGGTTTAGGGCAGTGCAGTGTTTGGGCAGTGTAGGGGTCTTGCTGGGGGTGGTGTTTCAGGGTTTAGGGCAGTGCAGTGGTGTTCGGGCAGTGTAGGGGGTCGTGCTGGGGATGGTGTTTCAGGGTTTAGGGCAGTGCAGTAGTGTTCGGGCAGTGTAGGGGGTCATGCAGGGGTGGTGTTTCAGGGTTTAGGGCAGTGCAGTGGTGTTCGGGCAGTGTAGGGGGTCGTGCTGGGGGTGGTGTTTCAGGGTTTAGGCAGTGCAGTGGTGTTCAGGCAGTGTAGGGGGTCGTGCTGGGGGTGGTGTTTCAGGGTTTAGGGCAGTGGTGTTCGGGCAGTGTAGGGGGTCTTGCTGGGGGTGATGTTTCAGGGTTTAGGGCAGTGCAGTGGTGTTCGGGCAGTGTAGGAGGTCTTGCTGGGGGTAGTGTTTCAGGGTTTAGGGCAGTGCAGTGGTGTTCGGGCAGTGTAGGGGTCATGCTGGGGGTGGTGTTTCAGGGTTTAGGGCAGTGCAGTGGTGTTCGGGCAGTGTAGGGGGTCGTGAAGGGGGTGGTGTTTCAGGGTTTAGGGCAGTGCAGTGGTGTTTGGGCAGTGTAGGGGGTCGTGCTAGGGTATGTGTTTCAGGGTTTAGGGCAGTGCAGTGGTGTTCAGGCAGTGTAGGGGGTCGTGCAGGGGCTGGTGTTTCAGGGTTTAGGGCAGTGCAGTGGTGTTCGGGCAGTGTAGGGGGTCATGCTGGGGGTAGTGTTTTAGGGTTTAGGGTAGTGCAGTGGTGCTTGTGTAGTGTAGGGGGTCGTGCTGGGGGTAGTGTTTTAGAGTTTAGGGTAGTGCAGTGGTGTTTGTGTAGTGTAGGGGGTCATGTTTTAGGGTAGTGCAGTGGTGTTTGGGTAGTGTAGGGGGTCGTGCTGGGGGTAGTGTTTTAGGATTTAGGTTAGTGCAGTGGTGTTTGGGTAGTGTAGGGGGTCATGCTGGGGGTAGTGTTTTAGGGTTTAAGGTAGTGCAGTGGTGTTTGTGTAGTGTAGGGGGTCGTGCTGGGGGTAGTGTTTTAGGGTTTAGGGTAGTGCAGTGGTGCTTGTGTAGTGGAGGGGGTCGTGCTGGGGGTACTGTTTTAGGGTTTAGGGTAGTGCAGTGGTGTTTGGGTAGTGTAGGGGGTCATGTTTTAGGGTAGTGCAGTGGTGTTTGGGTAGTGTAGGGGGTCGTGCTGGGGGTAGTGTTTTAGGATTTAGGTTAGTGCAGTGGTGTTGGGGTAGTGTTTTAGGGTTTAGGGTAGTGCAGTGGTGTTTGTGTAGTGTAGGGGGTCATGTTTTAGGGTAGTGCAGTGGTGTTTGGGTAGTGTAGCGGGTCGTGCTGGGGGTAGTGTTTTAGGATTTAGGTTAGTGCAGTGGTGTTGGGGTAGTGTTTTAGGGTTTAGGGTAGTGCAGTGGTGTTTGTGTAGTGTAGGGGGTCATGCTGGGGGTAGTGTTTTAGGGTTTAGGATAGTGCAGTGGTGCTTGTGTAGTGTAGGGGGTCGTGCTGGGGTAGTGTTTTAGGGTTTAGGGTAGTGCAGTGGTGTTTTTGTAGTGTAGGGGGTCATGTTTTAAGATGCAACGCTCCAATACCTGACCAGTCTGCACTACATAAAACTGCAAAAAAACTAAAAATAAAAAGTGTTTTGCACACTTTTGTCATTGGGCTATATGTGGGCTACATCTCGGTAATATTTGTGCTACATTTGGGCTCTTTTTTTCACTGGTGGCCATCTTGGAAGACTTCTTTGTTATGAAGTTTCCTAATTTCCTCATTTACTGCAGTCTCCTCAGTAGGAAATGCTTTCAGTTTTTACTTTGATTCCATCAAGAAGGCATTCAGATGTGTCACACATTTGCCATAAATTCAGAATGTTATTACTCTAGTTGTTCATTAGATCACTGTAGTAAAGCTACTGCTCACCAAGGAGTTAACTGGAAGTCTACTGCTGGTATTGAAAGTGATTGTTTCAGTCTGCATGTCAGAATTTTCTAATGAAATAGAAGAGGATTTGAGATCTCACTTAAAACATGCACTAAATTTTCTTTTTGCAGCACTAACCATAATTTCTATGGCAAAATGAACCCCTCATTTTGTTCCTTTTTAAATTAAATGTTTTAAGTGTTACCAGTTTATTCCAATCAAGATGGCTTCAGGTGTGCCATACTTTTGTCATAAGTAAGGCTGTTAGCACTCTAGTTGTTCTTTAGAACACTCTGGGAAGCTGCAGTAGAACACAAAGGCATCAACTGACAGGCTGCTCCTGTTGAAATATAACAGGAAGATATTTGAGATCTCACTTAAAACATGTCCTAATTTTTCTTTCTACAGCACTAACCATAATTTCTATGGCAAAATGAACCCCCTCATTTTGTTCCTTTTTAAATTAAATGTTTTAAGTGTTACCAGTTTATTCCAATCAAGATGGCTTCAGGTGTGCCATACTTTTGTCATAAGTAAGGCTGTTAGCACTCTAGTTGTTCTTTAGAACACTCTGGGAAGCTGCAGTAGAACACAAAGGAATCAACTGACAGTCTCTGCCCTTGTTGGATGTACATGTTTTACTGAGAATGTCAGACTTCATTCTCACATGACTGAGAAAGATAATGTGAATTTACAGAAAATATGCTCTCATTTTAGCTTCTGGAGCACCTTCCAAAACTGTATGGGACAAGCATGTGAAAATAGTTTTCTCTCAAACATGATTCATGATATCCCAGCAGAAGGTTTTTCACAGGGTAAAATCACCTTAGAACACACCACAATTCCTGAAATTAGTATGGTACCATCAACAAATGAATTCTAATGTAACTAAAGTCTGTTATCACCCTTTATAGTTCTCCTTTGGTAACCCTCAAAATCTTCGATTCACTACAATGCATTTCAAAGGGGTACTATCATTTATATTGGTCCCAAGATGGCTGCCAGCAATTCCAGGATGAAGTGCTGACAGCCAATCAGATCTCACGATGACATGTGTGGTTAGGCTCCGCCCAGATATATATGTGTTTTTACTTTTGATTTTCTCAGCAACTACTGAACGGATTTACACCATTTAACAAAAGGGTTCTTTTTGAACCAAGAACTACCTCTTTGCCAAATTTGGTGTAATTCCGTTCAGCAGTTCGGGCTGTAGCCTTGCATAAAGTTTCCTATGGGAAATTGATTTTTGACTCTTATTTTTTAATTTCTCCGCAACTACTGAACGGATTTACACCATTTAACAAAAGGGTTCTTTCTGAACCAAGAACTACCTCTTTGCCAAATTTGGTGTAATTCCGTTCAGCAGTTCGGGCTGTAGCCGTGTCTAAAGTTTCCTATGGGAAAATGAATGGGGAAAACACGTTTTGGGACCCCCTTTTTCTCGGCCCCGCTTGACGAATCACCCTGAGACTTTCAGGGTAGGAGCGGACCGGAGCGGGCCATAAAGTTTGAAAATTTCGCGAAGATTCGTCAACCGACGCAAGAGTTATTTCAAATAGAATGTCGCGGATTTCCTATGGAAAATAGGTCCTAACTATAACTATCTACTGGCGACCGCTAGTAGATTATATATATATATATATATATATATATATATATATATATATATATATATATATATATATATTCACTGAAAAAACCATAGGTTTCAGGGACGTTATAGTTGACAGACTGATACAGACATTTACACAGTTTAGTCACTAACCCATGCATTCAGTAAGACACGTTTAATCACTCACTTATACAGACAGTTACACACCTAGTAAATCATCCATTCAGACACTTATACACCCACTCATTCTTCAATACACCTTGGCATATATATATAAAACATATTTAAACTTTACAGAAACACACATTCACTGGGTGATGTCATCAGTGATGTCATTTGAGATGTCATCAGTGATGTCATCAGTGATGTCACTGACCATGTCATGAGTGATGTAATATGTGACGTCATCAGCAGTGCATTGAGGGGGCGTGAGTTATAGTTAGCTGAACTAACTATAACGTCCGAATTTCACTGGTTTTGTATGAGTGAAATGTCCAACTAACTATAACGTCCCTGAAACCTGTGGTTTTTTCAGTGAATTTCTAAGGTTTTTTAAATGCTAATTTCTAACTATAACGTCCCTGAAACCTGTGGTTTTTTCAGTGAATTTCAAAGGTTTTTTAAATGCTAATTTCTAACTATAACGTCCCTGAAACCTGTGGTCTTTTCAGTGAATTTCAAAGGTTTTTTAAATGCTAATTTCTAACTATGCCTACAGAGGTAGGACATGTGCAGAAAGAGGAAGAAAGGCGCAGAAAGAAGCAACAGAAATGCAGAAAGATGCAACAGAAGTCCAGAAAGACGAAGAAAAGTGCAGAAAGAAGCAAGAGATGTGCACAAAGAACTGACAGAGGAGCAGAAAGAGGCCTTGTTGCAAAGTCATCCTGTGCCCCCAACTTTTTGCTGACGGGTACTGGTGGTAACTGACTCAGACTAACCAGGCCTAGAGCCAGTGCTATGCTAAAAGACACTTAGAATACAGTGAAAACACCTACATACACTAGGGAACACTATGCGTTGGGGTACCCCTGTGATTGGCATGACCTCCTCTGTAAGGCCCTAGTACATAATAGGGCAGGAGGATTAAAACTACCTCTAAGTCAGAGGTGCAGAAAGATGCTTCTTTAAGTAGTAGCCACATTTGCAGAGTGGTGGAGAAAGGGTGCTGGGCCTCCGACCAGCGCTCAGGAATTCCGCTGCATAGGACTTAGACAAGGTACCAAGAGGGCTTCTTGGCTCCCAAAGTCCCTCCGGAGTAAATTGGACGTCATCCCCCATCCGGTAGTCTGCCAGGAGGCGCGTTTGCAGAGTGTTGGAGAAAGGGGGGCATGTCCTCCTTAGACGTCTTAGCAATCCCACTGTGTGGGACTTACTGCAGGTAAGAAGAGGGGTAGTTGGCCACCAACGACAACCTTACCTCCAGTAAGTCCAACACAGCAGGATTGCTAAGTTCTCATAGCAGGCCACGCCCCCTTTGCCCACCACTCTGCAAACGCGCTCCCTGGCGCGCTCTTGGATGGGGATTGAAGTCCCTTCGCTGCTGGGGTCCTTTAGGGGCCAACTAGCCTACGTCTTACCTCCAATAAGCCCCACACAGTGGTATTGCTGAGAGGTGGACAAAGGCCACGCCCCCTTTCCCCACCACTCTGCAAACGCGCCCCCTGGCACGTTGTTAGTTGGGGAATTAATTCCCCTTGAATACTGAGGGTCCCTGGACCTCAGGACACAAGTGGACTTCATCGCCCCACCAACAGTGCGCCAAGAAGCGTGTTTGCAGAGTGGTGTAAAAAGGGGCGTGGCTTCGGACCACCTCTCTGCAACGCAGCTCTGTGGCGCATATTGGAGGTACCTGGTGGGCTAGTTGGCCCCCTGAGACCCTCAGTATTCAAGGGGAATTAATTCCCCATCTAACAACGCGCCAGGGGGCGTGTTTGCAGAGTGGTGGAGAAAGGGGGCGTGGCCTACGGCGAGATGCCGGCTTTTTTTTGTGCTTTTTTTTAACAAGGGAGGCTGTGTGGCCCCCCTTTTTTTTTTACTTTTTTGGGGCCCTAGGGACCCCATCCCCCAGGGCCTGACCCCTATTTTTTTTTAAAAAGAAAAAAAAAACAGGAAGGGGCCGCGTGGCCCCCCTCCCGAGGCCAATTTTGGCCCCGGGAACTCCATCCCCCGGGGCATGGCCAGATTTTCTTTATTTTTGTTTTTATTTATTTATATGGAGAGGGGCCGCGTGGCCCCCCTTCTCAGGCCAATTATGGCCCTGGGGACCCCATCCCCCGGGGCCGGCCTTTTCCTTTTTATTTATTTTTTTTTAAAAAAATTATTTGAGGGGAGGGGGGCCGCGTGGCCCGCCTCCCGTGCCACTTTTGGCCCCGGGGACCCCATCCCCCGGGGCCTGGCCTCTGTGATTGGGACCGTGGGGGGAGCCCCAATGCCCCCACGGTCTCGCCGGCTACCCGCCTCCTGCGGGAGCCGGCATAGCTTGGAGCAAGGGGAGCTGCTGACATGCAGCTCCCCTTGCTCAGCAGCTTCTGCTTTGCTTCATTGAAGCGAGAGCAGATTCCTGCTCTCGCTTCAATGAAGCAAAGCAGAGTTTGCTATGACAGGGTGGGAGCCGCACGGCTCCCGCCCTGCCATAGCAAACGGCAATGTCCCGGGGGTGGGCACCCCGGGACATTGCAGGAGGCAGCCCTCGGGGGTGGTGGTCCCCAGGGCCATCGAGGGCTTCTGGAGGGGGCCGCACGTGCTCCCTCCCTTCATTTTGAAAGCCCCGGGAGGTGGTGGTCCCCGGGGCTTGGGGTCCATAACGGACCCCCAATTTCCATATTTAGTGCCCCGGGAGGTGGTGGTCCCCGGGCGTGTGGGGAGCTATTTCCCCACACATCATTTATTATTTAAATCAGAGCCCCGGGGAAGTGGTGGTCCCCGGGGCTGCGGGGGGGCCACGGTTCATTTTCAAGCGTGGGGGAATTGGGACCACCCCACGCATTTTTTTTTAAGCCCTGGGGAGGTGGTGGTCCCCGGGGCTGCGGGGGGCCGCAGTGCCCCCGCATACATTCATATTAGCCCCGGGGAGGTGGTGGTCCCTGAGGCTGTGGGGGCCCATGGGGGCCCCCGCAAAATATTTGGTGAATGCCCCCGGGACCTGGCCCACCTGGGGGCTTAACAAGAACAAACGCGGGAGCCCGCGCTTCATTTTTTTTTCATTTTCACGGCCGGATTCGCGACCGCAGCGTGAATTCGGCCGATTTTTAAAAAGAAAAATGCTTTTGTTTGGCCTGGGGGTCCTTGTGGGACCCCCTGAGCAGGCCTAGGGGGTCAGGGTGTTTCTACCCTGCCCCCTTTTCTTCATTTTTCACTTTGTTTCACCCTTTTTCTTGTGACTCGGTTACCGAGTCACAAGATGGCTGCCAACAGTTCCTGGTTTGGAGTGTTGGCAGCCAATCAGAGTGAAGCTCGTGCTAGGGAGAGTTCGCGAACCCTCCTCGGTGCTCAGATATCGATATTTTTCTTTTTTAAATTTCTCAGGAACTACTGAATGGATTTACACCATTTAACAAAAAGGGCGCAGTCTAAACCAAGACCTACTTTTTTTGTCAAATTTGGTGTAATTCCGTTCAGCAGTTCGGGCTGTAGCCTGTAATAAAGTTCCTATGGAATTTAACATGGAGAAAACGCGCTTTGGGGCCCCACATTTTTCTCGGCCCCCGCTTGACGAATCACCCCGAAACTTCCAACACACAAACTGAGCGGTCCAACCCTGTTTTTTGGAAAGTTTCACGAAGATTCGTCAAACTGCGCCAAAGATATTGGCAAATCAAAAAACGCTTTTCCTATGGTAACTAGGTCCTAACTATAACTACCTACTGGTGACCGCCAGTAGGTAATATATATATATATATAAATCCAAACTTTTCACAGTCACCACCGCCGCACCTCACGTCCCGGGTGCATTACTCCTGCGGTGGTGAGCCGCAACGTATGAAACCACAAGCATGAACAATAATCTCCAACCAATGACGAGTGCACTCGTGGGTAAGTTATTACAGAAAAACATTTTACTGCGCAAGCCTCCAAGCACTGACACAGCTCGTCGCCTTCCTCAATGTCAGTTACACCACTGTCAAGGTTGCCATTTTAAACAAAAAAGTAAATGAGTTGTGTTACATAAATTCATCAACAGTAAAGATGGTCGCAAAATGTCTCATATTCTTTAAGTAACCATGGCGGCCATCTTAAAACATGTGAAAATGCATTTCATTAGATATAATATCATTAACATGTTAGAAAACCAGCGATTTACTCTAAGTTCATTGGGTAAATTCTCACCAATTTTCGCCTTGTTCCAAAATAAGTATATGGATGTAACCAATAACGCATTCATAATCTAATCAAAATAACCACATCATCAATTGGATAAATCCTACACATGAATGGTTAGAACAAGGTGGTCCTTACCCACATTAATTATAGATAGGGCTCCCGGTTTTATGGTATTTATTTTTTTGCCATTTCCGTCTGTATTTATCCATATTTATTTTTTGGCCATTTTTTCTGTATTTATCCGCACTTATTTTTGCCACAAGCAAAAGACGACGCTTACAGCTAGTATTTTTCCACATTTATTTAAATTGACAAGGCACACCTGCGCCCGGTTCTTATTGGTCAACACAATACATTCATCTGAAAACTTTGCCATTGTAGTACAAGCACATGTGCATTTCAAGAGACTTTGAGGACATTGAGGCTCTTTCTGGTTTGTTAATGAAGTGAAGACTCACTGAAAACCCGTTCAATATTTGCTGAGGATACTGGAATGGCCAAAAGATTTAAAGAAAGATTACACAGTGTTGGCCATTCTTGCTTCTGAGAACGCCAGTATGTCATTGCACTGATGTCTTTTTGTGGGATAGGGTGCATTACATATTTCTTGAATTCTTCTTCTACAACATTCATTACATGATCAGAAGCTCCAACCAACATGAATAAATCTTTGTAATCATTGAAATCCTGACTAAACTGAACTTTCTTGAATGGGTCCAAGATTGTAACCTGCCTCCAAAAAGAGCTATAACTCATTTGCCCAGTTATGTTACTGAGCTAGGACAGCATCCCACTTGTTTTTCAGTGCATCTTTAAAAGTAATCATCTCTTTTATTAGGGCATTTGCTTTTTTGGTGGTAACATTTGCAATAGGCTGGTGATCATTGGGTCTTGCGAATAGTCTTGCTCCAATGCCAAAGCCATGTCAATATCTATGGCTGAATATATTTGGTGGGCATGTGTTTCTTCTGACTCGAGCTTCTTCTGAATGTGGATGATACCAGTGAGAGTTTTAACAATGAAATGCATCTTCACATAGAAAGATTGGTGGTTTGCACTGTTGGGGTCGAGTAGTTTACATAGGTGATCAATTTTGGATCCAGTGGCTTCTTCATTGTTTACAAAAGCAAGGAAGTAGTGCCATATTTCCAAAAGTCTTACTGCTCCCTCATACCAGCTGAACCATCGGATCACAACAACCGCCCTTGGATATCTCATTCTCCCGTCTACATTTCCTTGCGAATAAATGCGTTTTAAGTTTCACGCATACTTAAATACTGCTCCAGCCTTTATAACAAAATCATACATGTCCTGGTTCTCAGGCTGAGACAGAGCATATGAAACAGCAGCATGTATAAGATGACATGGATCTTTTATATGGATGGAATTAATCCTCTGAGCAGCGCGCAAATCAGTTACTGCCTTTGTCATATAGGATGCAGAATCAGAACATATTGCAACAAGATCATGCCATGATTTACCCAACTTTTGAAGCACACTGTATACAATTAAGGCAATTTTAGCAGAATTACACTCATCAGATACAGTGATGTCAACTAAGGCTGAGCGGCGACCTTTTCTTCATCATCACAGTAATATGTGACCAATGTTCCAATGGCTGGGTCTCCATGCACCTCTGTGGTTTCATCAATTGTTAAAGAGATAGGGACATTTGCTACAGCTTGACGTATGTTTCCAAGCTGTGCTTCAAACACTTCGGGAGATATTTTTCATACATTTGGCTGGATTTGCACATTGTCCTTGCTGCAGGGCACAGCTGCCTAATCAGCTCTCCAATTGGACCATCAGTCTGGTGAAGTGGAACACCACCTTCACACAGAGCTTTTACAAACTTGTGCGGATATCCGCAGCCACTTCAATATTTTGGCGTGCACGAGTTGTGCATTGCTCCATGGTCATTTGCTCCATGCGGGCCTTCTTTACGACTGGAGAAGAAAGTCTCTCGTGGGTTTTGCTGCTCAGGTGGGCTTTGATATTATCCGCTGCCCTGTTTTCAATGTCAACAGTTGTTCGACATGACTTGCAGGTGAACATTTTCATCCCTTTAGGGATACAGCTTCAAATTCTGCATACTCCTGTACGTAATCGTCAATGTCCTTGCGTTTGCGGCCCATCTCTATAAATGTAAGGATTCAACAATTAAGCAGCCATTGGTTTGATGTTTAAAATACTGTATGTGACCATGACAAATACTCAGCCATTATCTGCACTGCGGAATTGGGTATGTAGGAATTTTACTCCAAAGACATTCAAATCCATCAATGTTTCTCGTTGATCTTAGCTTGTACATTTTTAGTTGCAAATAGTTTCTTCTTTATCAAAATATGTTCACATATACCAATTGTTTCTTCATTGATATATTCAGACACTCACTCAATAAGTTGATTTATAGAGCTCAGCGAATCACCTGAGAGGGGAGTGTGGGCGAGCGAGATGGAGGCGATGGTGACGTGCTATGTAATCTGACATGGTTGCCTTATTGTTCCAAATTTCCTCTGAGTTAAAAAAAAAAAGCTTTATTTAAGGTTTCAAATTCTAGTTTTTCCAGTGGGGAGACAGAGTTAGACAAATGGTGTTTTTTTGTTGTTTTATGATATGCTTTTTCTCTGAACAGTTACCCTCACCGTAGGCATACACCATACTGACTTAAAACTAGGTGTTTTATCGACCTGATAAGGATGAAAGGCCGAGTGGGCCCACCGATTCAAAATTGACAACCTCTCTTTAAACAGTGTGCTAATAATTACATGGAAGTGCAAAGGTAAACGGGGCACCTCAAGGAAGTATTGAACCCTAAACTTAACAGGCTTACCTTAATAAGTGTTAAACAGGAAGTGACGTCAGGACCTTGCAGCAGCAGGCGAGTCAGGAGAGTGCAACACACTGAAAGCAAGTCACACAAAGTGAACACAAACCCCTCACATATAGTGCAGAATTACCTCCTACAAACACCGTACGTCACATGTTACACCAGTATAAGTTGCAGCATAGTGCTCTGTCCTCCACGCACACTACTTTGATAAATGCTTCAAAATTGGCTGCTGCTCAAACGAGGGAAAGGGTAGAGACAAAGTCCTACGAGTTATATAAACTGGCACACATAGATAAAAAGCAAACATGAGCCATGAAGATTGCAGTGCGATCTCATCCCAGTACAAAATTAGTATTTTCCTTGTAAAATAATGCCAATATAGTCAAACCCGCCCCAAAAACACATGTGCAACTGCTTGTACACGGAGAGCAGAGGGAACAACAAACTAAAAATGGCAAAGCAACACACACTAATAACAAATTAAAACACTCCCAGATTCTGCTGTCACAAACAGTGTTGATAATTTCCGACATAAGCAGGGCGCACCTTTTTCCAGTAACACTGACCAATTGCGGCACCTGATGTCACTGTTCAGGGTGTCTGTGTTCCTGTTATGGCTGTGTTCTGAATGGGGCACTCAAGGCCTTCTGATGAACGCGGGTAGCCTATCACTGTTAACAGCTTTTTTGTGTCCTAAGCTAAAAGGCGTAGATGGTAATTCATATACCTAGTAACACTTTCCATTTCATATTGCACTCTATTCACTGAATCACCTTCAGGCACTTGGGCTTCAGTGCCTAAGAAAGACGATGCAATTTGGTGATAGACTGTATACTTCTCTATGTTTGTGTGAGTCAGCCATAACCCTCTCCCGCCCACGCTTTAACTAGGATAAAAAAAGGTAAGTGTCTCTAGAAGGAGCATGGCCAAACAAGCATTGGCATAGCCAATAGGTCTCGCCTTTGGGGCCTTATAAGTGTTTAGCCAGAGCTATTGACTTTGCCAATGTCTTCAAGCTGTGCTGTAGAGAAGTGTGGCTGCTGTGCGGCATGCTGAAAAGTTATGAGAGTGGAGTTAAGTAGAGAGAGAATTAGAGAGGGGAGAGAGACAATAAGAGTGGGGGGTGTGGAGTTTAAATAGAGTGAAGAAGTGACACGGAAAAAGTAACCTTAAATATAGCTTTGTGCTCTGCGCGAATAAATATTTAAAAAAAAAAACTGTGAGAGACAAAAATACTGGTAATTAGGCTGTGACTCCCAATATAAAACAAATAGCGATATAAGGTGAAATCAACCCACCGAAGCAATATTTCTAACTAGACAAAACAAGCATTTGCAATGCAACAGGTCCGTGCTTATGCAAGTTTAGCTATTGGCATTGTAATGACAATGCCTTTTACTTATGTTTTAAAACCAAAACATAAATAAAAGGAATTTGCATTTACAATGCCAATAGCTCAAACTCGCGTTAGGTCATTTAACAGCATACGCCCGTGGCTCTTGAGCAGACAGAGGGTGGCTGGCAAACAGGCGACACACTGCAGTACTCCTGGCAAACAGGGAGAGCGAAGTGGTGCGGTGCCTTAGCCTCTCAGAGGGACAGCCGTGTGGGGCAGCAGCACAGCAGAGTGTGGCAGCTCCTCACTCACCTTCCAGCACAATTGCAGCCCTCCTACGTGGGTGCATAAAATGGGGAAGGACAGGCCGCAACACAGCGCTAAGCAGACCAAAATGCATCAATTTATGGCCATGGGGACGGGTGCCAGGGGGCCCACCTCGGACTGAATGGGGAGGGGGGACTATGGGATCCTCACGGTCCCTCTGGTGCTCAATTACTAGCAGCCATTGAAACATCGAACGCAAATGTGCAAGTTAAAATCAAAGCTGTCTCAAAGGATGTCCGTTCTTCGAGTTGACTCTCTTGAACGTTGCACTAGCTACTGAACAAAATGTAGCCAAGCTGCAAGAGGAAATAGCTGCTCTCAAGACCACGGGGAAGATGCGAAGGTGTGCTCACGGTGCTGTAATCTCTAATTTGTTGGCTTCCCGGAGGGGGCAATGGACCAGACACTGGAGCTCTTGCTGGAGCAATGGGCTAAATAAACGATACGTACTGCAACGCTATCGCCGCTCTTTGTGATTGAGAGGGTGCACTGGGCCTTTACACCACGGCCGCAGGCAGGGGCACCACCCCAAACAGTGATCACTAAAGTCTTCAATTACAGAGATAGAGTTGAGATCCTGCAAGCGGTCAGGCAAACTGGAGATCCTAACTTTGAGAACCATGTGATTCAAATCTCCCCGATTACACGCAACAAGTTCAGCAAATACCTGTAAATAACTTCCAATTGGGAAATTCTGCCCCTATAAGTGAAAACTAATGCAAATTGTTGTCTTTGTGTTGATAGTCTGTCCAGGAGAAAATCGTGCGCCGCCACACTTGGGTTTTTGCTGTCGACACAGCTCTACGTCCTACCGAGAGCGATAAAATAAATTACTACTTAAAGCGTCTTGAACCCCACCCTCAATATGAAGTGGAACTTGAAGACTTGACTTCAGATGGCAGCTTCTGCACGTGACCAGATTCCTGTTATTTTTAGCTGATCACTTAAGCTCCCTCTGCCTACAAGTATCAAAACATATGTAGTGTAACGTGTGCAGTGAAAAAAATGTCACGCAAACAGGTAAAAATCACAACATAATGTCTACAATCTTGATTTCTTTCCTAAATGCTACTGATGCACAGTGGTTCCGTCTCTCTCACGTCATCATCACCTACCACACGTATGTGCTGTATTACACATTCATAGTTGAGCGAGTTAGGCGCTTTACGCTTTCGTCGTGTTTCACGAGGTAGCCGTGAGTTGGAAGCTTTGAACAACCGGGTCAGCCTTTCATCCTTACGAAGCTGATTACTTGAGTACTGTTAAAGTGAGTAATACTAACACTTGGTGTTTACAGCACTGCGAAGGGGCAATATTATGTTAACTATAAAAAGAAAAGTTAACATGTAGCTTTTTTATTTTTATGGCCCAATCCGAAGCAGACTGAACTGTTTAGTATCGCGCTTTTTATTGCATATCCAAACATGTCCGTCGTAACGCACTTACCTTGCGAGTAGGAATGGCGGCGGGCTGGCGCAGAGCTAAAGCTGATGGTGGCAACAGGAAGGCACCTGGTGGTCCGTAGTGCAGGCAAACAGGACAAATAGGCAGGTGAGCCCCCAAAATAAAGGACAAAAGTTATGAGGGAGGGGCCGGAGGTGTTGGCACGCCCACACAGTGACGCTTGGATCAGACCAGGATTGGCTGAAGAGGACGGTCGTCACTGAAAGACCCTGAGCCCATAGGTCCACACGAGGGCACTAAAAGACCCTGATTGGAAGGAAACTCTGCACTGGAGTACGGCAGCGCGGCAACATTTACTCGTATTTTGCCGTTTTTAAATATAAATACAGACAAAGGAAATATCGATTTCCGTCTGTATTTATATGTAAAAATCCGTAAATACGGAAAATCGGGAGCCCTAATTATAGAACATAAGGCCCTGAATGGGCGAAGAGAGGAAGCCAATTTATAAGCAAAAACATTGGTTGTTCGGCATCGGGCCTTGAATGGGCAGGAAGAGGAAATCAATAGAGACCAAAGGCATAAGTTGTATAAACTCATTACAATAGTCTAACATTTTTGATGCAGTCACTGAGTGTCTGTCAACCACAGTATTTCTCAGCCATTGTTTGACCTGCACCTAAATGGAGAGCTAGATGGTCACCTAAGGATCCCCCTGACGGGTGCCCTACTGTATTCATAATTAATTCTAAATGGACCCACATTTCCTCATCGTTATTCAGGCCTACCGGGACCTTTTTCTGGAGGTTAATAATGTATTTGGATTCCAAGATCCGTAATTTTCTAACCCTGTCACCCCCTCTTTCATCTTTAGGTACCTGCTCCAAGCAGAAGAATTTCAAAAGATCGCGATTGCTGTTGTGCACAGCTTCAAAATGACGGGCTACTGGATAAGTGGGGTCATTTTTCGAAATGGCCTGCATGTGCTCTAGGATTCTCTTTTTCGTAGGATGGATGGTGCTACCTACATACCTTTTCGGACATGGGCATTCAAGGCAGTACACTGTAAAATCAGAGTTACAGTTGAGTAAGATATTAATAATCCTGAATTTTCGAGGACCCTCTCCCATGATGTTATACTTGGTCACTTTGCTGCTAAATTTACAGGCTTTGCATTTCATGAAAGGAAAGAAACCTTTGATTTTCTCTATCCTGGTGTGGGAGCTGGCACGGTAATGGCTTTGTACCAAATGATCACTCAACGACGAACAACGTCTATATGTGATCTGGGATATAGCCAAAATGGCACCCTTCAAGATATTATCTGTTTGTAAGATGTGCCAGTTCTTCTTGAAGATCCGCATAACTTGATGTGATTTTTTGTTATATTGCGTTATCATCCTCACTGGACTGTCTTTATTGGAATTCTGTGGGGCAGTGCTAGTTTTAGCTATTAGCAATTCAGATCTAGACACCTTATCTACCCTTCGTTGTGCCTCTTTGAGAATGCCATTGGTGTATCCCCTTCTCTTAAATCGTTCCACTGCATCGTTTTTAGCATGATGATATTCAAGGTCATTCGTACAATTTCGTTTCATGCGCAGGAGCTCGCTATACGGGATATTTCTGATTATGCTCCTGGGATGATAGCTTCCTGCATGCAAAACGGAATTTCCTGCTGTGGGCTTCCTGTATAGTCTGGTCAGAAGTTTATTATCCTCCATATATACTTCCAGGTCTAAATAGCAGACACTGTTGTCATCGATGTGTTCCGAGAAGAAAAGATTCAAGTGATTCTGGTTGAGGAAAGATATATATTCCTCAGCCGAGGAACGACTGCCCCTCCACACGATAAAGACATTATCTATATAACGTGCCCAAAGGGCCACATTTTCAAACCAATTGTTAGGTCCCTCTGCTAAGGCTATGTGCTTCTCCCACCAGCCTACAAACAAGTTTGCATAACTGGGGGCAAAGCACGTGCCCATGGCTGTCCCTCATCGTTGCCTGTATAACTGGCCGGAGAATATAAAAATATTGTTCTCCAGACAGAATCGGATCATACCTAACAGCATCATATTGTGTCCCTGATATTTTAAGGGTCTCTTGTTCAAGAACCATTGCACTGCCATGATTCCTTGTTCATGCTCTTTACATGTATAAAGACTGGTGATGTCCAAAGTAATTAGCAGCATGTCATCCTCCCATACAATCCCCTCGATAAGTCTCAGGAAGTCTTGTGTGTCCCTGACATATGTACTAAGGCCCCTCACCCAGGGTGCCAGGAAGGAATCAATGTAAATAGAAGTCTTCTCAAGAAGGCTGTTAAGGGAAGAAACGATAGGCCTCCCTGGTGGATTTCTCAAATCTTTGTTCACCTTAGGGAGGTGATAGAAAGTAGGGAGTACAGGGTGTTCACAAAGTAAAAAGTTATATTCATCCTGATCAATCATTCCCTCGTCCCTCCAGTTAGTCAGGTGGATGTGATATGTTTTGATGCAATCTATGTACTCCACTCTTTGGATGGGACAGTAACACTGTCTATCACTTAATTGTCTCATGGCCTCTTTGTGATATTGTTCTTTGTTGAAAAGTACAATATTCCCTCCCTTATCCGAGGGTTTTATCACCAAGGATTCATCGTTCTTAAGTGATTGTATGGCTTTCCACTGCTTGAAAGGGATGTTATATTCTCTTGGTCCCTTGATATCCCTTTGTGAGGAGTTGATGGTTTTCAGATCTGCGATAACTGCTTCATTGAAGACATCTATGGCATCATGTGGCATTTGCGGGATCATCCTCGATTTTCTTTTTTGATCACTCTTTCTACTTAATTGAGTAATACCAGCTAATTTGAGACATGTTTCCATTGTGTTGGTTTCATCAACTGCCTGAGTTTCTGTTGGGCCTTCCAGGAAGCATCATTAAAGTTTCGAGATCTGCACCGGTTACGACATCCATACTGTCCATCATGCCGGTGGTTCCTCGAGGTGGTCTTTTAGGGTATAACAGATGGATCTTTTGTAATTTCAATTTTCTCATGAATTTAAAGAGGTTAATACGAGTCTATACGTACTCAAATTCTGATGTAGGGCAGAAAGTTAGGCCCAGTTTTAAAACCTGTGTTTCGTCTGTATTCAGTGTTCTGTCCGACAGGTTCATGATAGTTTTCTCTTCTATGATTTCTGCCATTTGCCTCGTTGTCCCCTGTTGCGTGTCACTCTGATATTGTTGGACTCTCCCCCGTCCTTTTTTGCCCCTTCTGGTTTTGCGTTTTGACGGTCTGGGGGGTGTGTCCTCTGGGCTGATCTTTGTCTGCATTCCCCTATGAGCTTGTATTCCCGGAAAAAAGGAGGCTCACTGGCCTGTCCGGTGCTTTCTGTGGGGCATGTTGACTGCTCCCCTTCTGACGTTTCTATCTCTGATTCAGATGTCTCTCTGTTCGAGATATTGCCCCCTCCACTATGTTGGTTCAAATGCTTCCTAGGGCCGTCAAATTTACGAGCGAATGTCAGTGCCCGGCCCATCTCGTAATCTTGCTCATCCCTGTGAAATTTCGATTCTTTCCGGCGTCTGATAATACTTTCATAGTCCTTCAATCGATTCTTCATAGCTATTTTGAGTTCATCACTCTGTTTGGTATCTTTGTCATTGGCGATCATTTCTTCTAATTTCTTAATTTCATCCAGAAATTTAGCTCGATCGCTCCACGCTTATTTAATCAGAATCCTGACCATGCTTTTGGCGGACTCCGTGGTGTGTTCAGACCAGTCTTTCAATAACTCCGGGTCCGGATTCTCATATGACGGAACAGTGTAAATCCGCAAGCCTCTCGGGATGCGTTCCACTTCAAGATATTTCTCAAGTGAAGTTGCCTCCCACCATTTTCTTATCTCCTTTTCGTACGTTTTCTCTAGTGTCTGGTACAGAATTTTGAGATTACTGGGGGGTTTCGAGGTAGCACCGGCTCCTGTGGGGGCACCCTTCCCTCATCTCACTCCTTGTTTGAAAATGTCCGCTGCAGTTTCCTCTCGTTCAGTTACGCTGTACATTTCTATAAAAGTTCACATGTAACAACTAAGGCTTGCTCTCGCAATATACATCAACCCTCGGGACTACTGCTGCTGGGGATATCAATCGGGCGATAGGGGGGAGACAAGCACTCACCGGAGGTCCGTAACGGTGGTAACGGGTCCAGCGAACTATGAATACAGTCGGGTAACCCGTCAGGGGGATCTATGGCGACCATCGAGCTCTCCATTTAGGTGCAGGTCAAACAATGGCTGAGAAATACTATGGTTGACAGACACTCAGTGACTGCATCAGAAATGTTAGACTATTGTAATGAGTTTAAACGACTTATGCCTTTGGTCTCTATTGATTTCCTCTTCCTGCCCATTCAAGGCCCGATGCCGAACAACCAATGTTTTTGCTTATAAATTGGCTTCCTCTCTTCGCCCATTCAAGGCCTCATGTTCTATAACTAATGTGGGTAAGAACCACTTTGTTCTAACCATTCATGTGTAGGATTTATCCAATTGATGATGTGGTTATTTTGATTAGATTATGAATGCGTTATTGGTTACATCCATATACTTATTTTGGAACGAGGCGAAAATTGGTGAGAATTTACCCAATGAACTTACAGTAAATCGCTGGTTTTCTAACATGTTAATGATATTATATCTAATGAATTGCATTTTCACATGTTTTAAGATGGCCGCCATGGTTACTTAATGAATATGAGACATTTTACGACCATCTTTACTGTCGATGAATTTACGTAACACAACTCATTTACTTTTTTGTTTAAAATGGCAACCTTGACAGTGGTGTAACTGACATTGAGGAAGGCGACATGCCGTGTCAGTGCTTGGAGGCTTGCGCAGTAAAAGGTTTTTCTGTAATAACTTACCCGCGAGTGCACTCGTCATTGGTAGGAGATTATTGTTCATCCTTGTGGTTTCATATATGTATATATATATGTATATATATATATATATATATATATATTCACTGAAAAAACCATAGGTTTCAGGGACGTTATAGTTAGTTGGACATTTCACTCGTACAAAACCAGAGAAATTCAGGCGTTATAGTTAGTTGAGCTAACTATAACTCGCGCCCCAATGACATCACTGATGACATCATCCAGTGAATGTGTGTTTCTGTAAAGTTTAAATATGTTTTAATATATATATGCCAAGGTGTATTGAAGAATGAGTGGGTGTGTAAGTGTCTGAATGGATGATTTAGTAGGTGCGTGACTGACTGTATAAGTGAGTGATTAATCGTGTCTTACTGAATGCATGGGTTAGTGACTAAACTGTGTTAATGTCTGTATTAGTCTTCCAGTTGGTGTGTAAGCGGCTGCATGGGATGGAGAGTAGCTACATGAGTGTCTATATGGGTTATTGATTTGTTGTCTGAGTATCTGTATGGGTGCCCGTGTGTCTGTGTGGGTGGGTGGGGGGTGTGTGACTCTGTGCATAGATGTGTGAGTGGGTAATTCTCTGGGTGTATGGGATCAAGAGTGCATCTGTGAAGGGCTGTAGGGGTAGGTGACTGTGTGTATGGGTGTGTTGGTGAGTGAATGGTTGTCTCAGTAGTACATGTGTGAGTAACTATATATGTGAAAGGCAGTATATGTGAGTATTGGGGTATATAAATCACTATATGTGAGAGTGAGCGATTGTGAGATTGGCTGTATGGATGAGTGTGTGCTTGTATCAGTGATTGTATAAGAGAGTAAGTATGTGTTAGTATCTGTATTAATAAGTGAGGTGGTGTGTGTATAACTGTATAGGTGAGTAAATGGGAGTGTGAATGATTCTTTGCATGATTGACTAGGTGTGTGAGTAACTCTATGGATGAGTGGCGATGTGTGAGTGTCTGTATAGGTGTATGAGTGCAAATGATAGTGCTGTATTGATAAGTGACTGCATGTATGAGTGACTGTATGACTGTATGGGTGAATGAGTCGTCAGACTACATGACGCAGGCATACAAGGAACAGCCCTGGACTGGATCCGATCATTCCTCACCGGAAGAAGCCAAAGGATCAGACTCCCACCCTTCCTCTCCGACCCCACAAAAATCACCTGCGGAGTCCCACAGGGTTCATCACTGAGCCCCACCCTCTTCAACATTTACATGGCCCCCTCACAGCCATCGTCCGACAACACGGCCTCAACATCGTATCCTACGCCGACGACACCCAGCTCATCCTCTCCCTCACCAAAGACCCACTGCCAAACTCAACTTCCAGAAATGAATGCAAGATGTCGCAGTCTGGATGACCAACAGCTGCCTGAAGCTCAACGCCGAGAAGACAGAAGTCCTCGTCCTCGGTACCACCCCTTCTGCATGGGACAGCACCTGGTGGCCGACCGCCCTCGGAAGCCCACCTACCCCCTCAGACCACGCCAAGAACCTCGGCATTGTACTCGACTCATCACTCTTCATGAACCGACAGATCAACGCCGTCACCTCCAGCTGCTTCAACACCCTCCGCATCCTCCACAAGACCTTCAAGTGGATCCCCCATGAGTAAAGGAAGACAGTCACCCACGCACTCACCAGCATACTGGACTATGGAAACGCACTCTACGCCGGCATCAACAAGTCCCTACTCCGCAAACTCCAGACAGTACAGAACACCGCCGCCAGACTCGTCCTCGGCATCCCCCGACACGAACACATCAGCCAACACCTACGAAGTCTCCACTGGCTCCCCGTGGAGAAAAGAGTCACTTTCAAAATCCTCACTCACGCCTACAAATGCCTACACAACAACGGACCCAAATACCTCAACGACGGAATCAACTTCCACGTACCCAAAAAAAACCTCCGATCTTCCAACCTCGCACTGGCCGAAACCCCGCGCATCCACAGAGCTAGAGCAGGCGGAAGATCCTTCTCTCCACATTGCAGCCAAGACCTGGAACGAGCTACCGGCAGACATCAGACGCGCCCTCTCCTGAACACCTTCAGGAAGACCCTCAAGACCTGGCTCTTCGGCTAAACAGATCTGTGGACCCCCCTCAGCGCCTTGAGACCCTCACGGGTGAGTAGCGTGCTTACAATTCCCTGATTGATTGATTGACATGTGTGTAGACCTAGCAATCAGTGAGTGGGTATGTAGTAACTGGTATTGGTGTGTCTATGGTTTCGAAAATGGTAGTCTGTATTTTAGAGTGGGTGTATCAAAGGTTATATTAGGGTGTGAGGAGGTGCATCAGATTATCACGTGGATGATGTCATCAGTGATGTCATTTGAGATGTCATCAGTGATGTCAGCAGTGATGTCACTGACCATGTCATGAATTATGTAATATGTGATGTCATCAGCAGTGCATTGCGGGGGCGCGAGTTATAGTTAGCTCAACTAACTATAACGGCCGAATTTCTCTGGTTTTGTACGAGTGAAATGTCCAACTAACTATAACGTCCCTGAAACCTATGGTTTTTTCAAGGAATTTCTATGGTTTTTTAAATGCTAATTTCTAACTATAACGTGCCTGAAACCTATGGTTTTTTCAGTAAATTTCAAAGGTTTTTTAAATGCTAATTTCTAACTATTCCTACAGAGGTAGGACACGTGCAGAAAGAGGAAGAAACGAGCAGAAAGAAGCAAAAGAAATGTAGAGAGACGCAACAGAAGTCCAGAAAGATGAAGAAAGGTGCAGAAAGAAGCAAGAGATATGCTGAAAGAACCAACAGAGGTGCAGAAAGAGGCCTTGTTGCAAAGTCATCCTGTGCCCACAACGTTTTGCTGACTGGTACTGGTGGTAACTGACTGACTAACCAGGCCCGGAGCCAGTGCTATCCTGAAAGACACTTAGAATACAGTGAAAACACCTACATACACTAGGGTACACTATGGGTTGGGGTACCCCTGTGATTGGCATGACCTCCCCTGTAAGGCCCTAGTACATAATAGGGCAGGGGATTAAAACTACCTCTAAGTCAGAGGTGCAGAAAGAGGCAAGAGAAGTGCAGAAAGAAGTAACAGAGGTGCCGAAAGAGGCAAGAGAGGTGCAGAAAGAGGCAAGAGAATTGCTGAAAGAAGCAACAGAGGTGTAGAAAGAAGCAAGAGCAGTACAGAAAGAAGCAAGAGAAGTGCAGAAAGAAGCAAAAGAGGTAAAGAAATAGGGAAGAGGGTGCAGAAAGAGGCAAGACGGATACAGAAATTTACAAAAAAGGTGCAGAAACAAGCAAAAGAAGTGCAGAAAGAGGCAAGAGAATTGCTGAAAGAAGCAACAGAGGTGTAGAAAGAAGCAAGAGAAGTGCAGAAAGAGGCAAGAGAATTGCTGAAAGAAGCAACAAAGGTGTAGAAAGAAGCAAGAGCAGTGCAGAAAGAAGCAAGAGACGTGCAGAAAGAAGCAAAAGAGGTGGAGAAATAGGGAAGAGGGTGCAGAAAGAGGCAAGAGGTACACAGAAATTTGCAAAAGAGGTGCAGAAACAAGCAAGAGAAGTGCAGAAAGAGGCAAGAGAAATGCTGAAAGAAGCAACAGAGGTGTAGAAAGAAGCAAGAGAAGTGCATAAAGAGGCAAGTGAGGTGCAGAGAGAAGCAAGAGCAGTGCAGAATGAACCAACAGAGGTGCAAAAAGAGGCAAGAGGGGTGCAAAAGAAGGAAGAGAAGTGCAGAAAGAGGCAAGAGAATTGCTGAAAGAAGCAACAGAGGAGTAGAAAGAAGCAAGAGAAGTGCAGAAAGAGACAAGTGAGGTGCAGAAAGAAGCAAGAGCAGTGCAGAAAGAACCAACAGAGGTGCAAAAAGAGGCAAGAGAGGTGCAGTAACAGGCAAGAAAGGTGCAGAAAGAGGGTACAAGGGTGCAGAAAGAGGCAAGAGAATTGCTAAAAGAAGGAACAGAGGAGTAGAAAGAAGCAAGAGAAGTGCAGAAAGAGACAAGTGAGGTGCAGAAAGAAGCAAGAGCAGTGCAGAAAGAACCAACAGAGGTGCAAAAAGAGACAAGAGAGGTGCAGAAACAGGCAAGAAAGATGCAGAAAGAGGGTACAGGGGTGCAGAAAGAGGCAAGAGGGATACAGAAATTTGCAACAGAGGTACAGAAAGAAGCAAGAGCAGTGCAGAAAGAAGCAAAAGTGCAAAAAGAAGCAAAAGAGGTGGAAAAATAGGGAAGAGGGTGCAGAAAGAGGCAAGAGGGATACAGAAATTTGCAAAAGAGGTGCAGAAACAAGCAAGAGAAGTGTAGAAAGAGGCAAGAGAATTGCTGAAAGAAGCAACAGAGGTGTAGAAAGAAGCAAGAGAAGTGCAGAAAGAGGCAAGAGAATTGCTAAAAGAAGCAACAGAGGTGTAGAAAGAAGCAAGAGCAGTGCAGAAAGAAGCAAGAGCAGTGCAGAAAGAAGCAAAAGAGGTGGAGAAATAGGGAAGAGGGTGCAGAAAGAGGCAAGAGGGATACAGAAATTTGCAAAAGAAGTGCAGAAACAAGCAAGAGAAGTGCAGAAAGAGGCAAGAGAATTGCTTGCTGAAAGAAGCAACAGAGGTGTAGAAAGAAGCAAGAGAAGTGCAGAAAGAGGCAAGTGAGGTGCAGAAAGAAGCAAGGGCAGTGCAGAATGAACCAACAGAGGTGCAAAAAGAGGCAAGAGGGGTGCAAAAAGAAGGAAGAGAAGTGCAGAAAGAGGCAAGAGAATTGCTGAAAGAAGCAACAGAGGAGTAGAAAGAAGCAAGAGAAGTGCAGAAAGAGACAAGTGATGTGCAGAAAGAAGCAAGAGCAGTGCAGAAAGAACCAACAGAGGGGAAAAAAGAGGCAAGAGAGGTGCAGAAACAGGCAAGAAAGGTGCAGAAAAAGGGTACAAGGGTGCAGAAAGAGGCAAGAGGGATACAGAAATTTGCAACAGAGGTACCGAAAGAAGCAAGAGCAGTGCAGAAAGAAGCAAGAGAAGTGCAGAAAGAAGCAAAAGAGGTGGAGAAATAGGGAAGAGGATGCAGAAAGAGCAAAAGGGATACAGGAATTTGCAAAGAGGTGCAGAAACAAGCAAGAGAAGTGCAGAAAGAGGCAAGAGAATTGCTGAAAGAAGCAACAGAGGTGTAGAAAGAAGCAAGAGAAGTACAGAAAGAGGCAAGTGAGGTGCAGAAAGAAGCAAGAGCAGTGCAGAATGAACCAACAGAGGTGCAAAAAGAGGCAAGAGGGGTGCAAAAAGAAGGAAGATAAGTGCAGAAAGAGGCAAGGGAATTGCTGAAAGAAGTAACAGAGGTGTAGAAAGAAGCAAGAGAAGTGCAGAGAGAGACAAGTAAGGTGCAGAAAGAAGCAAGAGCAGTGCAGAAAGAACCAACAGAGGTGCAAAAAGAGGCACGAGAGGTGCAGAAATTTGCAACAGAGGTACAGAAAGAAGCAAGAGCAGTGCAGAAAGAAGCAAGAGAAGTGCAGAAAGAAGCAAAAGAGGTGGAGAAATAGGGAAGAGGGTGCAGAAAGAGGCAAGAGGGATACAGAAATTTGCAAAAGAGGTGCAGAAACAAGCAAGAGAAGTGCAGAAAGAGGCAAGAGAATTGCTGAAAGAAGCAACAGAGGTGTAGAAAGAAGCAAGAGAAGTGCAGAAAGAGGCACGTGAGGTGCAGAAAGAAGCAAGAGCAGTGCAGAATGAACCAACAGAGGTGCAAAAAGAGGCAAGAGGGTGCAAAAGAAGGAAGAGAAGTGCAGAAAGAGGCAAGAGAATTGCTGAAAGAAGCAACAGAGAAGTAGAAAGAAGCAAGAGAAGTGCAGAAAGAGACAAGTGAGGTGCAGAAAGAAGCAAGAGCAGTGCAGAAAGAACCAACAGAGGTGCAAAAAGAGGCAAGAGAGGTGCAGAAACAGGCAAGAAAGGTGCAGAAAGAGGGTACAAGGGTGCAGAAAGAGGCAAGAGAATTGCTAAAAGAAGGAACAGAGGAGTAGAAAGAAGCAAGAGAAGTGCAGAAAGAGACAAGTGAGGTGCAGAAAGAAGCAAGAGCAGTGCAGAAAGAACCAACAGAGGTGCAAAAAGAGGCAAGAGAGGTGCAGAAACAGGCAAGAAAGATGCAGAAAGAGGGTACAGGGGTGCAGAAAGAGGCAAGAGGGATACAGAAATTTGCAACAGAGGTACAGAAAGAAGCAAGAGCAGTGCAGAAAGAAGCAAAAGTGCAAAAAGAAGCAAAAGAGGTGGAAAAATAGGGAAGAGGGTGCAGAAAGAGGCAAGAGGGATACAGAAATTTGCAAAAGAGGTGCAGAAACAAGCAAGAGAAGTGTAGAAAGAGGCAAGAGAATTGCTGAAAGAAGCAACAGAGGTGTAGAAAGAAGCAAGAGAAGTGCAGAAAGAGGCAAGAGAATTGCTGAAAGAAGCAACAGAGGTGTAGAAAGAAGCAAGAGCAGTGCAGAAAGAAGCAAGAGCAGTGCAGAAAGAAGCAAGAGAAGTGCAGAAAGAAGCAAAAGAGGTGGAGAAATAGGGAAGAGGGTGCAGAAAGAGGCAAGAGGGATACAGAAATTTGCAAAAGAAGTGCAGAAACAAGCAAGAGAAGTGCAGAAAGAGGCAAGAGAATTGCTTGCTGAAAGAAGCAACAGAGGTGTAGAAAGAAGCAAGAGAAGTGCAGAAAGAGGCAAGTGAGGTGCAGAAAGAAGCAAGGGCAGTGCAGAATGAACCAACAGAGGTGCAAAAAGAGGCAAGAGGGGTGCAAAAAGAAGGAAGAGAAGTGCAGAAAGAGGCAAGAGAATTGCTGAAAGAAGCAACAGAGGAGTAGAAAGAAGCAAGAGAAGTGCAGAAAGAGACAAGTGATGTGCAGAAAGAAGCTAGAGCAGTGCAGAAAGAACCAACAGAGGGGAAAAAAGAGGCAAGAGAGGTGCAGAAACAGGCAAGAAAGGTGCAGAAAAAGGGTACAAGGGTGCAGAAAGAGGCAAGAGGGATACAGAAATTTGCAACAGAGGTACCGAAAGAAGCAAGAGCAGTGCAGAAAGAAGCAAGAGAAGTGCAGAAAGAAGCAAAAGAGGTGGAGAAATAGGGAAGAGGATGCAGAAAGAGCAAAAGGGATACAGGAATTTGCAAAGAGGTGCAGAAACAAGCAAGAGAAGTGCAGAAAGAGGCAAGAGAATTGCTGAAAGAAGCAACAGAGGTGTAGAAAGAAGCAAGAGAAGTACAGAAAGAGGCAAGTGAGGTGCAGAAAGAAGCAAGAGCAGTGCAGAATGAACCAACAGAGGTGCAAAAAGAGGCAAGAGGGGTGCAAAAAGAAGGAAGATAAGTGCAGAAAGAGGCAAGGGAATTGCTGAAAGAAGTAACAGAGGTGTAGAAAGAAGCAAGAGAAGTGCAGAGAGAGACAAGTGAGGTGCAGAAAGAAGCAAGAGCAGTGCAGAAAGAACCAACAGAGGTGCAAAAAGAGGCACGAGAGGTGCAGAAATTTGCAACAGAGGTACAGAAAGAAGCAAGAGCAGTGCAGAAAGAAGCAAGAGAAGTGCAGAAAGAAGCAAAAGAGGTGGAGAAATAGGGAAGAGGGTGCAGAAAGAGGCAAGAGGGATACAGAAATTTGCAAAAGAGGTGCAGAAACAAGCAAGGGAAGTGCAGAAAGAGGCAAGAGAATTGCTGAAAGAAGCAACAGAGGTGTAGAAAGAAGCAAGAGAAGTGCAGAAAGAGGCACGTGAGGTGCAGAAAGAAGCAAGAGCAGTGCAGAATGAACCAACAGAGGTGCAAAAAGAGGCAAGAGAGGTGCAGAAAGAAGGAAGAGAAGTGCAGAAAGAGGCAAGAGAATTGCTGAAAGAAGCAACAGAGGACTAGAAAGAAGCAAGAGAAGTGCAGAAAGAGACAAGTGAGGTGCAGAAAGAAGCAAGAGCAGTGCAGAAAGAACCAACAGAGGTGCAAAAAGAGGCAAGAGGGGTATAAAAAGAAGGAAGAGAAGTGCAGAAAGAGGCACGCGAATTGCTGAAAGAAGCAACAGAGGAGTAGAAAGAAGCAAGAGAAGTGAAGAAAGACAAGTGAGGTGCAGAAAGAAGCAAGAGCAGTGCAGAAAGAACCAACAGATGTGCAAAAAGAGGCAAGAGGGGTGCAAAAAGAAGGAAGAGAAGTGCAGAAAGAGGCAAGAGAATTGCTGAAAGAAGCAACAGAGGAGTAGAAAGAAGCAAGAGAAGTGCAGAAAGAGACAAGTGAGGTGCAGAAAGAAGCAAGAGCAGTGCAGGAAGAACCGACAGAGGTGCAAAAAGAGGCAAGAGAGGTGCAGAAACAGGCAAGAAAGGTGCAGAAAGAGGGTACAAGGGTGCAGAAAGAGGCAAGAGAATTGCTAAAAGAAGCAACAGAGGAGTAGAAAGAAGCAAGAGAAGTGCAGAAAGAGGCAAGTGAGGTGCAGAAAAAGCAAGAGCAGTGCAGAAAGAACCAACAGAGGTGCAAAAAGAGGCAAGAGGGGTGCAAAAGAAGGAAGAGAAGTGCAGAAAGAGGCAAGAGAATTGCTGAAAGAAGCAACAGAGGAGTAAAAAGAAGCAAGAGAAGTGCAGAAAGAGACAAGTGAGGTGCAGAAAGAAGCAAGAGCAGTGCAGAAAGAACCAACAGAGGTGCAAAAAGAGGCAAGAGAGGTGCAGAAACAGGCAAGAAAGGTGCATAAAGAGAGTACAGGGGTGCAGAAAAAGGCAAGCGAATTGCTGAAAGAAGCAACAGAGGTGTAGAAAGAAGAAAGAGAAGTGCAGAAAGATGCAAGTGAGGTGCAGAAAGAAGCAAGAGCAGTGCAGAAAGAACCAACAGAGGTGCAAAAAGAGGCAAGAGAGGTGCAAAAAGAAGGAAGAGAAGTGCAGAAAGAGGCAAGAGAATTCCTGAAAGAAGCAACAGAGGAGTAGAAAGAAGCAAGAGAAGTGCAGAAAGAGACACGTGAGGTGCAGAAAGAAGCAAGAGCAGTGCAAAAAGAACCAACAGAGGTGCAAAAAGAGGCAAGAGGGGTGTAAAAAGAAGGAAGAGAAGTGCAGAAAGAGGCACGAGAATTGCTGAAAGAAGCAACAGAGGAGTGTAAAGAAGCAAGAGAAGTGCAGAAAGAGACAAGTCAGGTACAGAAAAAAGCAAGAGCAGTGCAGAAAGAAGCAAGAGAAGTGCAGAAAGAAGCAAAAGAGGTGGAGAAATAGGGAAGAGGGTGCAGAAAGAGGCAAGAGGGATACAGAAATTTGCAAAAGAGGTGGAGAAACAAGCAAGAGAAGTGCTGAAAGAGGCAAGAGAATTGCTGAAAGAAGCAACAGAGGTGTAGAAAGAAGCAAGAGAAGTGCAGAAAGAGGCACGTGAGGTGCAGAAAGAAGCAAGAGCAGTGCAGAATGAACCAACAGAGGTGCAAAAAGAGGCAAGAGGGGTGCAAAAAGAAGGAAGAGAAGTGCAGAAAGAGGCAAGAGAATTGCTGAAAGAAGCAACAGAGAAGTAAAAAGAAGCAAGAGAAGTGCAGAAAGAGACAAGTGAGGTGCAGAAAGAAGCAAGAGCAGTGCAAAAAAGAACCAACAGAGGTGCAAAAAGAGGCAAGAGAGGTGCAGAAACAGGCAAGAAAGGTGCAGAAAGAGAGTACAGGGGTGCAGAAAGAGGCAAGAGAATTTCTGAAAGAAGCAACAGAGGTGTAGAAAGAAGCAAGAGAAGTGCAGAAAGAGGCAAGTGAGGTGCATAAAGAAGCAAGAGCAGAGCAGAAAGAACCAACAGAGGTGCAAAAAGAGGCAAGAGGGGTGCAAAAAGAAGGAAGAGAATTGCAGAAAGAGGCAAGAGAATTGCTGAAAGAAGCAACAGAGGACTAGAAAGAAGCAATAGAAGTGCAGAAAGAGACAAGTGAGGTGCAGAAAGAAGCAAGAGCAGTGCAGAAAGAACCAACAGAGGTGCAAAAAGAGGCAAGAGAGGTGCAGAAACAGGCAAGAAAGGTGCATAAAGAGGGTACAGGGGTGCGGAAAGAGGCAAGAGAATTGCTGAAAGAAGCAACAGAGGTGTAGAAAGAAGCAAGAAAAGTGCAGAAAGACGCAAGTGAGGTGCAGAAAGAAGCAAGAGCAGTGCAGAAAGAACCAACAGAGGTGCAAAAAGAGGCAAGAGAGGTGCAAAAAGAATGAAGAGAAGTGCAGAAAGAGGCAAGAGAATTCCTGAAAGAAGCAACAGAAGAGTCGAAAGAAGCAAGAGAAGTGTAGAAAGAGACAAGTGAGGTGCAGAAAGAAGCAAGAGCAGTGCAGAAAGAACCAACAGAGGTGCAAAAAGAGGCAAGAGATGTGCAGAAACAGGCAAGAAAGGTGCAGAAAAAGGGTACAGGGGTGCAGAAAGAGGCAAGAGAATTGCTGAAAGAAGCAACAGAGGAGTAGAAAGAAGCAAGAGAAGTGCAGAAAGAGGCAAGTGAGGTGCAAAAAAAAGCAAGAGCAGTGCAGAAAGAACCAACAGAGGTGCAAAAAGAGGCAAGAGGGGTGCAAAAAGAAGGAAGAGAAGTACAGAAAGAGGCAAGAGAATTGCTGAAAGAAGCAACAGAGGAGTAAAAAGAAGCAAGAGAAGTGCAGAAAGAGACAAGTGAGGTGCAGAAAGAAGCAAGAGCAGTGCAGAAAGAACCAACAGAGGTGCAAAAAGAGGCAAGAGAGGTGCAGAAACAGGCAAGAAAGGTGCAGAAAGAGGGTACATGGGTGCAGAAAGAGGCACGAGAATTGCTGAAAGAAGCAACAGAGGTGTAGAAAGAAGCAAGAGAAGTGCAGAAAGAGGCAAGTGAGGTGCATAAAGAAGCAAGAGCAGAGCAGAAAGAACCAACAGAGGTGCAAAAAGAGGCAAGAGGGGTGCAAAAAGAAGGAAGAAAAGTGCAGAAAGAGGCAAGAGAATTGCTGAAAGAAGCAACAGAGGAGTAGAAAGAAGCAAGAGAAGTGCAGAAAGAGACAAGTGAGGTGCAGAAAGAAGCAAGAGCAGTGCAAAAAGAACTAACAGAGGTGCAAAAAGAGGCAAGAGGGGTGTAAAAAGAAGGAAGAGAAGTGCAGAAAGAGGCACGAGAATTGCTGAAAGAAGCAACAGAGGAGTAGAAAGAAGCAAGAGAAGTGCAGAAAGAGACAAGTGAGGTACAGAAAGAAGCAAGAGCAGTGCAGAAAGAAGCAAGAGAAGTACAGAAAGAAGCAAAAGAGGTGGAGAAATAGGGAAGAGGGTGCAGAAAGAGGCAAGAGAGATACAGAAATGTGCAAAAGAGGTGCAGAAACAAGCAAGAGAAGTGCAGAAAGAGGCAAGAGAATTGCTGAAAGAAGCAACAGAGGTGTAGAAAGAAGCAAGAGAAGTGCAGAAAGAGGCACGTGAGGTACAGAAAGAAGCAAGAGTAGTGCAGAATGAACCAACAGAGGTGCAAAAAGAGGCAAGAGGGGTGCAAAAAGAAGCAAGAGAAGTTCAGAAAGAGGCAAGAGAATTGCTGAAAGAAGCAACAGAGGAGTAGAAAGAAGCAAGAGAAGTGCAGAAAGAGACAAGTGAGGTGCAGAAAGAAGCAAGAGCAGTGCAGAAAGAACCAACAGAGGTGCAAAAAGAGGCAAGAGAGGTGCAGAAACAGGCAAGAAAGGCGCAGAAAGAGGGTATAGGGGTGCAGAAAGAGGCAAGAGAATTGCTGAAAGAAGCAACAGAGGTGTAGAAAGAAGCAAGAGAAGTGCAGAAAGAGGCAAGTGAGGTGCATAAAGAAGCAAGAGCAGAGCAGAAAGAACCAACAGAGGTGCAAAAAGAGGCAAGAGGGGTGCAAAAAGAAGGAAGAGAAGTGCAGAAAGAGGCAAGAGAATTGCTGAAAGAAGCAACAGAGGACTAGAAAGAAGCAAGAGAAGTGCAGAAAGAGACAAGTGAGGTGCAGAAAGAAGCAAGAGCAGTGCAGAAAGAACCAACAGAGGTGCAAAAAGAGGCAAGAGGGGTATAAAAAGAAGGAAGAGAAGTGCAGAAAGAGGCACGAGAATTGCTGAAAGAAGCAACAGAGGAGTAGAAAGAAGCAAGAGAAGTGCATAAAGACAAGTGAGGTGCAGAAAGAAGCAAGAGCAGTGCAGAAAGAACCAACAAATGTGCAAAAAGAGGCAAGAGGGGTGCAAAAAGAAGGAAGAGAAGTGCAGAAAGAGGCCAGAGAATTGCTGAAAGAAGCAACAGAGGAGTAGAAAGAAGCAAGAGAAGTGCAGAAAGACAAGTGAGGTGCAGAAAGAAGCAAGAGCAGTGCAGAAAGAACCAACAGATGTGCAAAAAGAGGCAAGAGGGGTGCAAAAAGAAGGAAGAGAAGTGCAGAAAGAGGCAAGAGAATTGCTGAAAGAAGCAACAGAGGAGTAGAAAGTGTGAGAAGTTGGCCTGGTATATGCTGTCCACTAATTAAAGTGGGCACCTTGCACCAGTCCAAACGACCCTTATTGATGATTCGGTCAAAGATAACCTTTATGAAAGCTATCCTAGTGGTAGCTATGGAGAGCAGCCTTCAGGCTTAATCTTGAAGGAATGTAAAGCAGCTTGTTTTACCAGAATATCACCTCCTGTCCTCAATGACTAAATGAAAGGAGAACCACACAAGTGTTATTTAAAAATATGTATTTATTACTAAAACACTCTCTACTAATCTCTACCCGAGATTAGAATGCACAGTACACAATGTTAAATCAATAGAACGACAGTAAATAGCACAATACACAGCGGGCTCCAGGGGGAGACCGAACCATATACTAAGAAAGTGGTATAACAACCATGACCTCAATAGACACAGTGCCTAGAGCACGTAGAATCGCTGGGACCCCAAGGAACCACCCACAGAAGTGACACAGGGAGCCCACGGAGGACGGGTGCAGTGTGGGAACCCAGACGCGAGCTCCATACAACTCTATGGGAAAGTCGCAGTTGGAAAATTACAGTTTAAGGACACTTCGGAGAGGACTTCAAGCAAACCCTTTGGAACATAGAAGGTTCTAAGGCCTGCACCCTAGTGAGTACCGAGGTACCCGTGTTACCTATCCCAGAGGAGCCGGGTGCATAGGGGTCAAGTGGTGTCGGAAACCCTTGTCGTTTTCAATGGCGTGATGCGAAGAAGTACTGCTGCCGGGAAGATGAAAAGTGTCTGGTGGAATCCAAGCCTGGATTCAGAGTAAGAAGAACCTGAAAGCAGAGGGGACAGAGTCTGGGTCACTTCACGCGACCAGGGGCCCGATAGACGAATGCCCACCGATGTCGGGTGCTTCAGGTGCGAAGATCAGATGCTTGACTCTGCAGCCACAGGGACCAGGAGATGTTGACGATGACCAAAGTCTGGAGGTGAGCTGTCCCACAAAGGATGTCGAGTGCTGAGGGGGTCAGTGTCCGGATTGAACACCAACAAGCCTTGGCAAAGGCAGCCCACGCGTGCAGAGGAAACAAGTGATAGTATGGACCAGCAAGGTCCAGGAGACTCTCCAAGCTATGGGGAGTCAGGGCACGTCTGGAGCAACCAGGCAAACCCAAGGAAAGTCAAAGTGATCTTCGCTAGGACCCACAGGCCAACGGAACAGGGATCGCGAAGGGACCTTGAGCGGAATCACAAAGTACCAGCCCACGGAGCACTCGTGGAGTGGAGGCCGGAGATCTTTTGTGAAAATGCTGCTCGGGGTTGGGACTACACGAAGTCCAAAGTACAGCCTCAGGGATTGCGAAAAGCATATGCTGCTGTAAAAGTACACGGTGCACAGGGGTTCAGGTTGCACGCTCCCCGCGAGGGATACTGGTCTCAGGATTGCTGAATGAGCAGATCGACCTCAGGGACGCTCGGGAACCCACCTCCTGTGTTGCAGAAATCTTTGGAGTCCTCAGGAGCTCGGGACATGCAAACCGGTCAGATGCGTTTAGGTGCCTGCTGCTGCAGGGGAGTAACTCCTTTACTCCAAGGGAGATTCTTCTGTCGTCCAGCAAAGTGTAGACTGTCGAAGTACTTGATTTCTGCTTGCAGAGTTTAGTCCAGGTAAAATCTAAAGTCCTGTAGTCAGGTTTCCTACTTTATACCCAAGGAAGGGGTTGGACTAACTCTAGGGACCCACCTAGGGGAGGGTCAGGACAGAGGGGTGGCTACACCCATGTCCTTTGTCCAGTTTCGCGCCAGAGCAGGAGCCAATGGCTCCTGCAACCGGTTTGAGCTGGACTATGCACGGGGACACCAAATGTGCCCACAGTGCAGACTTTCTGGCACTCTAAGAGTGCACCCACCCAGCCCCAATACACTAAAGCCTGTCTGGGAGGTGGTCACACCTCCCTGTGACAGGAAACCTATTGTCATGCCTTCCTCTGCTCGAGCTTGGCTCAGCAGCAGGAGGGCAGACTCGTGTCTGTGGCTGGCAGCATCCATTTTGTTCTGCCCAGGTCGAGAAAGCTGGTACCGGGTAGACCGGTGCCCCATAGTAGTGGTACTACAAGGGAGGAATCATACCTCCCACACCAGTTACTGGTGTGGAGGTATGATTCCAAGGTGTTTGACACCAAACACGGCATGTTTCTAAGCATCCGTTTTAAAGTTAGCATTTACCGCGATGTTATAATGCACTTAAGTATATATGGTTGGCTGCATCACAGACAACCCCAAAGAATAGATTCCAAAGGCTGCAGAGGGGCTCTGCTCATGCAGGGGCACCCTCTCACGTAAAACCCAGCACCCTGCCTTCAGGATTGATAAGGCCTGCCATAGGGGTGACTGATAGGTTTATATGTGCAGTGATTTAGAATAGATATAGGTAACCTATATCTAAGTAAGGGGTGCATGCACCTCCTTACACAGGTTGCAGTAGCAGACCTGTGGTGTCATTTTGAATGGCCTCTCAGGGGTGGCACAATACATGCTTCAGCCCCTGGGAGGCCTCTGGGGTACCTATGCCCTGGGTACATGGTGTACCATATACTAGGGACTGATAAGGGTACCCCAGAATCCAATCTGAAGTGTACCTAAAGTACATAACACAACCAATTTAGGGAGAAAGCAGATAAACTGGGGTCCTGATTAGCAGGATCCCAGTCAGACTAGTCAAAAACCAGCAAAACACCAGGAAAAAAGTGGGGGTAACCATGCAGTCAGATTCCACCTTCCTACATAACCCCCCCCCCAAACGAAAGGAGATAAGGCTACCCTTGTCCAGTTGAAACTTTATTGACTAAGTGGCCATATAAGGAAGATTCTGCACTAGCATGGATACCCCCTGTCTTATGGTCCACTAGGGAGTCTCTACCCCTAAGGGTATTGGTTTTTCTCCAACATTTGGGAGTACTACCTGTAGGGGGTTTTTGCAAAGAAAAAGGCTGGTGGGGTGCCTGAGTGGAGAAGTGAGGCCCTAAATAAGTTGGTCTCAGCTTCCTCAGAGCACTGGTCACCATGGAGGCCTTTCTTTCCATAACTGAGTTATATCTGGCCCTAGGGGTCAACCTCTAGCTGCCTATAGCTGGGGGATGAGTCCCTTTGGTTGGAACACTGGAGAGACAAGGTAGGTTTGGAACTATCTGGTCCCAGGTTTGCCTTTGCCCAACAGAGTCCATCTGGGGGAGGTCACTACCCAAGGGTAAGAGGGATCCCTCAGTGTGGTGAGGAATTTTCACCTGGCTAGTGCTACTAGCCTGGGTGTCCCTAATCTGTTGATGAGGGGGTTCCTCTGGACAGTGGGCCCTGAGGGGTCCGCTGACCTCCCTGACCTCTGCAGCCCTAGGCTGACTGAGGTAGGGTAGAGAGGGGCAGGTTACCTGCTCCAGACTGGGTACCACCTTGGAAGGGTCCCCTGCCATCAGGGGTGTGGCCAGGACAGGCCTGACCACCTCTGAGGCAGTTCCTCCACAAGGGGTAGGATCAGTTCCCTGAGGAGGCTGACCCTTAGCAATAGTCTGGGGGGATGAAGACTTCTCTTCAATCCCTTTGCTCTCTGGTGGAGTTAAGTGGGCCATTCTTTCAGACTCCACTACTCCAAAATTTCCCTGGGGTTGGACTGAGGCCCTAAGGGTCCCACCAACTTTCTCAGGGAGGCCTAACATTCTTAAATGGGCCTGGTATTCAACTTCAGCCCAGGCTGAAATTTCTAGATCATTACCCAACAGGCAATCTACAGGCAAGTTTGGGGACACTGCCACTCTCTTTGGGCCAGTGACCCCCTCCTCAGCTGAGATTGACTATAGCCATGGGATGATCTGTCCTGATATCATCAATGTTGGTCACCTGGTACTTAAACTCGGGTAAAAGCTGCTGAGGGGGTACTAGGCTCCCTGTCACCATGGTGACACAAGCCCCTGTGTCCCTAAAGGCCACAGCTTTCTGACCATTGATCAGTGGCTCCTGCCTGTACTTGCCCAAAGAATTGGGACTGACAGTAAAAGTGGCAAATCCCATGCCACCATCACAGACTAAGGAGGCCTGTGAGGAGGACCTTGATAAGCTGGGGTCCACCTCAGTTCCCCAGATCAACCCACCTAACTTTTTGGGTGCACTAGTACCACCTGGGGGATTACTACTGGTAGTACCAGGAGGAATGGTAGTAGTGCTTGGAGGAACATTTTCCTTATTGCTGACCTTTGGACAATTGGGATCATTTTTCCAGTGGCCTGGCTTTTTACGGACAAAGCAATAAGGTTTCTTTTCAGGGGAGGAAGGAGTTTGGGACCCACCCCCAGAAGAGGACTTTTGGGGCCCTGTAGTGGACTTGTCTTTTGACTTATCCCCACCTTTCTCTTGGGTCTTGGAAGAATCTTTCTTCTGGTCACCACCCTGGTTCTTTGGCTTTACCCTGGTTCTGACCCATTTATCTGCCTTCTTTCCCAATTCTTGGGGAGAAGTCAGATCTGACTCCACCAGGTACTGGTGCAAAAGCTGGTTTTGACAATTATTAAGGATCTGCTCCCTCATAATCAAATTGTACAATCCTAAATAGTCATGCACTTTGCTGCCATGTATCCAACCTTCCAGAGCCTTAGTAGCACAATCTATAAAGTCAACCCAGTCCTGAGTCTGTGCTTTCTGGGTGTCACTGAACTTAATCCTGTATTGCTCAGTGGTTAAGCAAAACCCATCAATGAGAGCACTCTTCAAGACTGTGTAATTGTCAGCATCCTCTTCTCTAACAGTGAGGAGCTTCTCTCTACCTTTGTCAGCAAAGGAGAGCCACAAGATAGCTGCCCACTGCTCCTGAGGGACCCTCTGTACTTTACAGGCCCTCTCTAGTGCAGTTATCCATTTGTGGATGTCATCCCCACTCTGATAGGGAGGGACTATCTTGTTCAGGTTTCTATGATCATGAGAATACTCTCTAGTTCTAGGGACACTGTTGCTGCCACCATGGGACTCTAGTCCCAATCTTCTGGTTGCTCTCTGGAGCTCTAGGGATTCCCTGTCTATGGCCAATTGCTCTTTGTTGAGCCTGATCCTGAGTCTCTCAAGTTCCAGTAATTGGCACTTCTTATCATAAGAGGATTCTCTCCTATGAGATACAGAGGTCCCTACAGAAGTACCTGAATGATTAGACTCCACAGAGGGAGTCCTGGATCTTCTAGGTAGACCCTGTACTCTTCCTGGTGGAGTAAAGAGGGGGCCACTGGGGCCTTCTCCCCTACCTGAAGGAAGAGTTGGATTTTCCAGGTTGGAGTCATCTTGATCCTCCTGGCCAGGGTGTGAGTCCAGATCAAAGAAGTGTTCACTTCCTGCTCTTTCCTCATCTCCTGTCCCACCCACTCTTTCTACTTCATCAGACCCTGGGGTCTTTCTGAGGTCATCTAGGAGTAACATCTCTATAAGACGTTGGGTGTTTGCATTTCTCCCTGTCTTCAGCTTCCTAGAGGCACACATGGCTTTCAGATCCTGAAAGATGAGCCCATTGTATCTAGTAGGCAGAGAGCCACTGGCTTCTCCTACAGAAGACATACTAGTGTGGTGTGGTGTGTGCACCTACCTACCCTAGTGGAGACTAAACTCTCTTGAGTTGGAGAAAGGGTGTGCTAGACCCTTGACTTACCCAACTCCAAGTTCAGTAGAACTTACTTATTCTAATCTTGATTATATGTACCTAGTACTTTTAGTGGTTTTCAGTTAATCACTCAATGAGATTTATCTGGTAAAACAATAGCAAGCTTGAATCCCAACCGCTGCACACCAATGTGAGAAGTTGGCCTGGTATATGCTGTCCACTAATTAAAGTGGGCACCTTGCACCAGTCCAAACGACCCTTATTGATGATTAGGTCAAAGATAACCTTCATGAAAGCTATCCTAGTGGTAGCTATGGAGAGCAGCCTTCAGGCTTAATCTTGAAGGAATGTAAAGCAGCTTGTTTTACCAGAATATCACCGCCTGAATGACTAAATGAAAGGAGAACCACACAAGTGTTATATAAAAATATGTATTTATTACTAAAACACTCTCTACTAATCTCTACCCGAGATTAGAATGCACAGTACACAATGTTAAATCAATAGAACGACAGTAAATAGCACAATACACAGCGGGCTCCAGGGGGAGACCGAACCATATACTAAGAAAGTGGTATAACAACCACGACTTCAATAGACACAGTGCCTAGAGCACGTAGAATCACTGGGACCCCAAGGAACCACCCACAGGAGTGACACAGGGAGCCCACGGAGGACGGGTGCAGTGTGGGAACCCAGACGCGAGCTCCGTACAACTCTATGGGAAAGTCGGGGTTGGAAAATTACAGTTTAAGGACACTTCGGAGAGGACTTCAAGCAAACCCTTTGGAACATAGAAGGTTCTAAGGCCAGCCCCCTTGTGAGTACCGAGGTACCCGTGTTACCTATCCCAGAGGAGCCGGGTGCATAGGGGTCAAGTGGTGTCGGAAAGCCTCGTCGTTTTCAATGGCGTGATGCGAAGAAGTACTGCTGCCGGGAAGATGAAAAGTGTCCGGTGGAATCCAAGCCTGTATTCGGAGTAAGAAGAACCTGAAAGCAGAGGGGACAGAGTCTGGGTCACTTCACGTGACCAGGGGCTCGATAGACGAATGCCCACCGATGTCGGGTGCTTCAGGTGCAAAGATCAGATGCTGGACTCTGCAGCCACGGGTACCAGGAGATGTCGACGATGACCAAAGTCCGGAGGTGAGCTGTCCCACAAAGGATGTCGAGTGCTGAGGGGTCAGTGTCTGGATTGAACACCAACAAGCCTTGGCAAAGGCAACCCACACGGGCAGAGGAAACAAGTGATAGTATGGACCAGCAAGATCCAGGAGACTCTCCAAGCTATGGGGAGTCAGGGCACGTCTGGAGCAACCAATAAAGCCCAAGGAAAGTCAAAGTGACCCTTGCTAGGACCCACAGGCCAATGGACCAGGGATCGCAAAGGGACCTCAAGAGGAATCACAAAGTACAAGCCCACGGAGCACTCGTGGAGTGGAGGCTGGAGATATTTGGTAGAAATGCTGCTCGGGGTTGGGACTACATGGAGTCCAAAGCACAGCCTCAGGGATTGCCGAAAAGCATATGCTGCTGCAAAAGTACACGGTACACAGGGGTTCAGGTTGCACGGTCCCCGCGAGCGATACTGGTCTCAGGATTGCTGAGAGAGCAGATCAACCTCAGGGACGCTCAGTAACCTACCTCCTGTGTTGCAGAAATCTTCAGAGTCCTCAGGAGCTTGGGAGATGCAAACCGGTCATATCCATTTAGGTGCCTGCTGCTGCAGGGGAGTAACTCCTTTACTCCGGGGGAGATTCTTCTGTCGTCCAGCGAAGTGTAGGCCATTGAAGTACTTGGTTTCTGCTTGCAGAGTTTAGTCCAGGTAAAATCTAAAGTCCTGTAGTCAGGTTTCCTACTTTATACCCAAGGAAGGGGTTGGACTAACTCTGGGGACCCACCTAGGGAGGGTCAGGACAGAGGGGTGGCTACACCCATGTCCTTTGTCCAGTTTCATGCCAGAGCAGGAGCCAATGGCTCCTGCAACCGGTTTGAGCTGGACTATGCACAGGGACACCAAATGTGCCCCCAGTGCAGACTTTCTGGCACTCTAAGAGTGCACCCACCCAGCCCCAATACACTAAAGCCTGTCTGGGAGGTGGTGTGACAGGAAACCTATTGTCAGGCCTTCCTCTGCTCGAGCGTGGCTCAGCAGCAGGAGGGCAGACTCGTGTCTGTGGCTGGCAGCATCCATTTTGTGCTGCCCAGGTCGAGAAAGGTGGTACCAGGTAGACCGGTGCCCCATAGTAGTGGTACTACAAGGGAGGAATCATACCTCCCACACCAGTTACTGGTGTGGAGGTATGATTCCAAGGTGTTTGACACCAAACACGACTTGTTTCTAAGCAGCCGTTTTAAAGTTAGCATTTACCGCGAGGTTATAATGCACTTAAGTATATATGGTTGGCTGCATCACAGACAACCCCGGGGAATAGATTCTGAAGGCTGCAGAGGGCCTCTGCTCATGCAAGGGCACCCTCTCACGTAAAACCCAGCACCCTGCCTTCAGGATTGATAAGGCCTGCCATAGGGGTGACTGATAGGTTTATATGTGCAGTGATTTAGAATAGATATAGGTAACCTATATCTAAGTAAGGGGTGCATGCACCTCCTTACACAGGTTGCAGTAGCAGACCTGTGGTGTCATTTTGAATGGCCTCTCAGGGGTGGCACAATACATGCTTCAACCCCTGGGAGGCCTCTGGGGTACCTATGCCCTGGGTACATGGTGTACCATATACTAGGGACTGATAAGGGTACCCCAGAATCCAATCTGAAGTGTACCTAAAGTACATAACACAACCAATTTAGGGAGAAAGCAGATAAACTGGAGTCCTGATTAGCAGGATCCCAGTCAGACTAGTCAAAAACCAGCAAAACACCAGAAAAAAGTGGGGGTAACCATGCAGTCAGATTCCACCTTCCTACATAAAGAAGCAAGAGAAGTGCAGAAAGAGACAAGTGAGGTGCAGAAAGAAGCAAGAGCAGTGCAGAAAGAACCAACAGAGGTGCAAAAAGAGGCAAGAGGGGTGCAGAAATAGGCAAGAAAGGTGCAGCAAGAGGGTACAGCAGTGCAGAAAGAGGCAAGAGAATTGCTGAAAGAAGCAACAGAGGTGTAGAGAGAAGCAAGAGCAGTGCAGAAAGAACCAACAGAGGTGCAAAGAGAGGCAAGAGAGGTACAAAAAGAAGGAAGAGAAGTGCAGAAAGAGGCAAGAGAATTGCTGAAAGAAGAAACAGAGGAGTAGAAAGAAGCAAGAGAAGTGCAGAAAGAGACAAGTGAGGTGCAGAAAGAAGCAAGAGCAGTGCAGAAAGAAGCAAGAGCAGTGCAGAAAGAAGCAAGAGAAGTGCAGAAAGAAGCAAAAGAGGTGGAGAAATAGGGAAGAGAGTGCGGCAAGAGGGATACAGAAATTTGCAAAGAGGTGCAGAAACAAGCAAGAGAAGTGCAGAAAGAGGCAAGAGAATTTCTGAAAGAAGCAACAGAGGTGTAGAAAGAAGCAAGAGAAGTGCAGAAAGAGTCAAGTGAGGTGCAGAAAGAAGCAAGAGCAGTGCAGAATGAACCAACCGAGGTGCAAAAAGAGGCAAAAGGGGTGCAAAAAGAAGGAAGAGAAGTGCAGAAACAGGCAAGAGAGGTGCAGAAAGAAGCAAGAGAGGTGCAGAAACAGGCGAGAGAAGTGCAGAAAGAGTCAAGAGAATTGCTGAAAGAAGCAACAGAGGTGTAGAAAGAAGCAAGAGCAGTGCAGAAAGAAGCAAGAGCAGTGCAGAAAGAAGCAAGAGAAGTGCAGAAAGAAGCAAAAGAGGTGGAGAAATAGGGAAGAGAGTGCGGCAAGAGGGATACAGAAATTTGCAAAAGAGGTGCAGAAACAAGCAAGAGAAGTGCAGAAAGAGGCAAGAGAATTTCTGAAAGAAGCAACAGAGGTGTAGAAAGAAGCAAGAGAAGTGCAGGAAGAGGCAAGTGAGATGCAGAAACAGGCAAGAAAGGTACAGAAAGAGGGAAGACGAATGCAGAAAGAGGCAACAGGGGACAGAAAAAAGCAAGACAGGTGTAGAAAGAAGCATGGGAAGTGCAGAATGAAGCAACAGGGGTGCAGAAAGAGGCAAGAGAAGTGCAGAAAGAAGCAACAGAGGTGCAGAAGGAAGCAAGAGAACTTCAGAAAGGGACAAGAGAGTTGCGGAAACAGGCAAAAGAGGTGCAGAAAGAGGAAACAGGTGGGCAGACTGAGGCAAGAGAGGTGTAGAAAGAGGCAATAGGGGTGCAGAAAGAGGCAAGTGAGGTGCAGAAAGAAGCAAGATAAGTGCAGAAAGAAGCAACAGAAGTGCAGAAAGAGGGAAGACGGGTGGAGAGAGAGGCAAGAGGGGTAAGGAAAGAAGCAAGTCAGGTGCAGAAAGAAACAAAAGAAGTGCAGAAAGAAGGAACAGAGGTGCAGAAAGAGGCAAAAAAGGTGCAGAAAGACATAAGAGGGGTACAGAAAAAGGCAAGAGAGGTGCAGAAAGAGGGAAGAAAGGTGCAGAAAGAGGCAAGAGGGTACAGAAAGAAGCAAATGAGGTGCAGAAAGAGGCAACAGACATGCAGAAAGAGGCAAGAGATATGCTGAACGTAGAAGAGATTTGCAGAAAGAGGCAAGAGAAGTGCAGAAAAAGAAAGAAATGTGCAGAAAGAAGCAACAGAAATGCAGAAAGAGGCAAGAGAGGCGCAGAGAGAGGCGCAGAAGGAAGCAAGAGTGGCTTGCACACCATTAGTACCAATTTAACACCCACATTTAGCAATAAGTAACAGGTGACCATTCTAGGTTTGCAAAGGGCCTTCCAACACTCTGTAACACTTGTCGCTGCAGTTTTGGTAACGTTTGAGCCGTTGGAGCTAGAAACAAGGCTTTTTTGTTCAAATCTACAGATTAGGGAGCAGATGATGAATTATGTGGCTAATGCGGAAAATGTATATTTGTGCAAAAGTCGGTGCAGCCAAACAGTTGCATAATTCCAGTGGCCCTGCTCATACCTCTGACTAGGTCCAGAAGTGCTCCTCAGTGATTCCTTCTTTTTTTGTATCATTGAGTTCATAGTTGAGCTTCTATGGAAACGAGGAAGACTAAACCTGACATTACCACTCCACAACACAGACTACCATACCACATAATTACTCTCCATAACACATAATCCCACTCTACATAATTCCTATAAAAAAATACCACATACTTTCTATCCACATAATTTCACTGCACACAACATACATCCACTACACTCCGAAAAACATTAAAAAACTTTTACATTTACATTGCCAATAGCTCTAACTCTCGCAAATGCGAAACCTATAACATTGCAAACACTTCTTTAACTAGTAGTCGCGTTTGCAGAGTAGTGGAGAAAGGACGGCATGGCCTCCGAAGACGTTTTAGCAATCCCACTCTGCGGGACTTACTGGAGGTAACAAGCCCAAGTCCAGTAAGTCCCACACAGCAGGATTGCTAAGTTCTCAGAGCAGGCCACGCCCCCTTTGCCCACCACTCTACAAACGCACTCCCTGGCGCGCTCTTGGATGGGGATTGAAGTCCCCTTCGCTGCTAGGGGTCCTTTAGGGGCCAACTAGCCTACCTCTTACCTCCAGTAAGCCCCACACAGTGGGATTGGTGAGAGGTGGACAAAGGCCACGCCCCCTTTCTCCACCACTCTGCAAACGCGCCCCCTGGCGCGTTCTAAGTTGGGGGATTAAGTCCCCTTGAATACTGAGGGTCCCTGGGGGCCAACTAGCCCATCGCAATCTGCTTTGGTTTTGGAAGCGAGAGCAGGCTTCCTGCTCTCGCTTCCAAAACTAAAGCAGTGTTTGCTATGGCAGGGCGGGAGGCGTGCTACTGCCCTGCCATAGCAAACAGCAATGTCCCGGGGAGGGCACCCGGGACATTGCAGGAGCCGGCCCTGGGGGTGGCAGTCCCCAGGGCCATCAAGGGCTCCAGGAGGGGGCCCCCTCCTTCATTTCTAAAGCCCCGGGAGGTGGTGGTCCCCGGGGTCCATAACTGACCCCCGAATTTAAATATAGAGTGCCCCGGGAAGGTGGTGGTCCCCAGGGCGTGGGGGGGCTCAAGCCCCCCAATACACATATTTTTATTAAAAAAACAGAGCCCCGGGGAGGTGGCGGTCCCAGGGACAACGGGGGGGCCGCATGCCCCCGTGTTTAATTTGCAAAGCTCCGGAGAGGTGGTGGTCCCCGGGGCGTGTGGGGGGGCTCGAGCCCCCCCACACACATTTTTTTTAAATATGAGAGGTGGTAGTCCCCGGGGGCTTAAGAATAACTAAGAGCGGGAGCCCGCGCTTCGCTTTTTTTTTATTTTCTCGGCTGGTTTCGCGACCCCAGCGTGAATTCGGCTGATTATTTTTTTTTTAAACGCATTTTTGACCCTGGGGGTCCTTGTGGGACCCCCTGAGCAGGCCTAGGGGTCAGGGTGTTTGTACCCTGCCCCCTTTTCTTGTTTTTCACCTTTATATTTACTCTTTTCTTGTGACTCGGTTACCGAGTCACAAGATGGCTGCCAACACTTTCTGGTTTGGAGTGTTGGCAGCCAATCAGAGTGAAGCTTGTGCCCGGGAAGGGTTTGCGAGCCCTCCTCGGTGCTCAGATATCGAAACTTTTCTTTTCTAATTTCTCAGAAACTACTGAACGGATTTACACCATTTAAAAAAAGGGCTCTTTCTGAACCAAGACCTACCATTTTGCCAAATTTGGTGTAATTCCATTCAGCAGTTCGGGCTGTAGCTTTGTCTAAAGTTCCTATGGAAATTAACATGGGGAAACGCGTTTTGGGAACCCCCATTTTTTCGGCTCTCGCTTGACGATCACTCCGAAACTTTCAAAACAGGAGCTGACCGGAGCGGCCCGCTAGTTTTGAAAATTTCGCGAAAATTCGTCAAACGGCGCCAACGATATTGGCAAAAGAAAAAACGCTATTTGAATAGAAACGAGGTCCTAACTATAACTACCTACTGGCGACCGCCAGTAGGTAATATATATATATATATATATATATATGTGAACAAGACCTCTGGAAGGTCAAAACGCGTCGTGGCGGAGGTGCGTGGCATATAAAATATGGCATATAAAATAAAATTTCATTAGCACCAAGTAAAGGGTCCATTTTCGTCATTTCCTTGCGGATTGGATGTTTAGTGGCGAACTCCATTGGATGACAAGTAGATCCATTGAAGGTACGAGCGGGCATGGAATCACAAGGGTCACAACCCCTTCAAACCAAGATCTACATTCAACCCAATAGCACCACGTGACTCCATTGATGTGTTTCATGAAACAGTCACGTCATGCATCAAAAAACTCAACAAATCGGTGCTTATGACCAAAAGAAAATACAGCAGACAGGATCAAAAATATAAGAGCTTGATTCAAAAATTGCAAAAAAACAAAGGTATTGTCATACGTAATAGTGACAAAGGTGGGAACATTGTTCTGTGGTCTCAGGAGCAATACAAACATGAAGCTTTGAGTCAACTAAATGATAGATCATGCTACAGTCGGAGCAACACGGCAAATTTGAAAAACACATATCTGGACTACTACAAGTAACTGGCCACATGGAGGAAAAAAGATCTAATTAGTGAAGATGAATATAAATTTCTCAAAAAAGACAATCCCACTACTCCTTCAATATACTTCATTCCGAAGTTACATAGGATATCAACAAACCTCCTGGCTGTCCAATCATCACAGCTAAAGATGGGCTGTTGGAAAATTCGTCCAAATATGTAGACTATTTTTTACAAGATTATGTTAAAAATTTGCCGTCATATGTTCGGGACACAGGTGATTTTATCAGAAAAATCAAAGATGTGGGGTGGCAGGAAGATTATTTGCTGTTAGCGCTAGACGTTGCCGCACTGTACACTAGCATCAAACACAAAGATGGAATTAATGCTATACTACACTTCCTGGCTCGACGTCCCATACAAGATCATGAACAAACACAGCGAGATGCTTGTCTCTATGATTGAGTTTTGTTTGAACAACAACATCTTTATGTTCAACAATTTGTTATATCAACAGACAAGGGGGTTGCCATGGGGGCCAGCTTCTCCCCCAGCTATGCATGTCTTCACATGGGCTGGTAGGAGGAGCTGGTCCTCAATATTGAATACAAACATATAGTTGAGAGCAACATTAAATTATGGCTCCGCTATATTGATGACCTCCTGATAGTGTGGCAAGGGACAAAGGAGCAGGCACAAGAGTTTGTTACTCAGATCAATTCCAATTCCCTAAATCTTGAATTCACAGCAACCATCAGTGAGGCATCGGTCAACTTTCTTGACACACAAGTCTATATTCTTAATAACAAGGTGGAGACTTGTCTATATAGAAAGGAGACAGCAGGCAACTCTACCTTACATGCACATAGCTCACACTCCAGACATCTGATCAACAGCATACCGTATGGCGAGATGCTTCGCCTTAGACGGATATGCAGCAATGAAGTTGATCTAAAAAGAGCTCAGAATTTTAGTAAATCTAGATTCCTAGAGAGAGGATACACTGCCAATATCATCAATCAGGCCATCTCTAAATCTATGACCATGACCAGGGATGAACTCCTCAAAGACAAACAATCCCATACAGCTTCAAACCAGGGACAAGCCAGATTACCAAAGAATTTCACATGATTTTGGGTTATAGTCGACAACACAAAGCTATTCAGAAACTTTTACAATCAAACTGGCCTCTCGTCCTTAATGACCCCGTGATTGGACCCTGCTACCGCAGAGGGTGTCCATCACATATAGCAAAGCGCCATCAATGAGAGATAGTCTAGTCACAACTAATCCTGAAATTATCGAGAATACCACATGGTTACAGACACACAAGGGATTTTATAAATGCAAGATTTGTAAAGCGTGTATCCATGGAGTCAACACCAGCACATATTCCACCCCGTTTAGTGACAGGGAATACAAAATTCAAAAACTCCTAACCTGCAAAACTGAATTTGCTGTCTATGTGCTCATGTGCCCTTGTGGCCTTAGGTACATAGGCAGCACCAAGCTACCAGTCCATAAACGGGTTCTCCAACATCTTCGTGCAATCACAAATCAAGATAATACTTATCCAGTAGCTCGTCATTTTAGGGAATTCCATCAATCTAATAACAAAGACCTTAGCTACTTTGTGATTGACACAGTATCGCCCAGCAGACGTGGTGGTGACAGAGACCATAAATTGAGAAAACTGGAGACCAGATACATTTTACAACTTGATACAAAATGTCCAGGAGGTCTCAATGTCACTGAGGATCTATATACATGTCTTTAAATATTATTTTAATGTCACTATCACGGGAAGGTACAATGTGGTTCTAGGTCTGATTTTAATATTGCTGTGCTTGGCTATATACAGGCCTGGTCCCCACATAAATAGGTAGATCAATTTATGATGCATATTATTTTATCATACAGTACTTTATCTACTTTTTTCTGGATACATTTATGTGTAGATTTCACATGTATTTATATGGTTATATTTATATATTTATATCTATATCTGTTTTTATATTTATATTTAAGTGTATTCCTATATTTATATATATATTTATTTAGTAGTATGTGTATTAACATATGATGAATGTTTACACAGTGATATGATATATGTAAGGCATCTTTGCACAGTATATTTGCACAGCAAATTTTGCACTCCATTATTAATTGTGTACGGTTGTACACACCAAACAGACCAATAGGCATTCTGTACCTCAATGGAATATGCAATAGCTGGTACCTGTCTCCATTCAATCTTATAGCTTCAAAAGATTATGTCTTATACCCTACTCAAGTCCATCCGGCTCCCACTGTATACAACTGGTGTAATCTAAATATACATCATAGCCCCATATGTGATCCAACTATATGAGGGTGATTAGAACTGGTGATAGCTGAGCAACCATTACATAGATAGCAACAAATATTAGCTCAGCAACTTACTTGCAGTAGACACATTTTTATTAAATGTATTTTATTAATATACATTTGCACATAGCACTTTAGGCACGATTTGCACATTATTATTTTTTTAGATCACAAAATGACCGGCAATTTCTCATTGGTCGTTATTTGCCACATGTCAAAAAGAAAAATAACAAATATGGGCATCATGTAGTATTTTACCTGTAACTCTTTTGTACTTTAAAAATGTTTGACATTTATTTAGATTTTCTCTATGTCTATTAATTGTAGGTCATGTGAGGTTTTAATTGGTTGCACTGTCACTTTAAAAATGCACAGAACTCGTGTTTCGTCATGTCATGTGAACAAGGCTCGTGAGAGCCAAAACGCGTTATGGCGACAAACGGAGTAAAATAATTTGAGCACTTACTTTGGGTCCGTGTCCGTCTTTTTGGGTACTAATCGTCCTGATACGGAAGAAAAGTGATATATATATATATATATATATGTTTAAGTGTGATCATTAACTTAATGCTGCACTTGTGTCAATTTTCAGTGCAAAAATACATTGTGGCTGCAAGTGGATTGGTGCTATCATTTGCATTACTAAGGGACACGTTTTGTTGTGACACACAAGCAGTCACGCACATCTTTCGCAAATCTGGGGCTGCAGTGTGTGAAAGAGAGGACAGCAGTAAGAATCGGAAGGTACAAGATACATTGAATTTTATATACTCCCCATAAATTCCAACTTGTATACAAAAATCGAAAATTGAAAATATTTAAATATGAAATCACTATTTGAGATGTACCAATCAGAATACTTTATCTTATGTGGACCGTATGGGATTTGTAGGAATAGATGAACTAATGTAGGAGGTTATTTAGCCAGTCTCATCAAAGTATAAAACATGGAGTCGAACGATGCAAGTAGATATACACAAGTTGAAATCTTTTAGATCTTTTTACAGGTTTTTATTCTGTTAGTGGTGATTGAATTGTAGTATTGGATGTGTATATTTATGTATTTATTGATATTTATATTTATATATATGTATATTTATGTATTCTATTGATATTTATATTTATGTGTATATTTATATATTTTACAATCATGGGAATCAATCATTGATCAATCAGATTGAGATAAGATATTTTGCGATATTTGCACTTGCACTTTTTCAAGGATTATCAACTACAAGATATGACATTAAGTCAAAATAAGATATGCCTTGTTAGGTTAATTATGAAATTTTAGTATTTTTGCACATGTAAATATATCATTTTAACACTAAAGGTAGCACTTTTTAGTATTGTTATGGGTTTGTATATGGTCTAGATGACAAGAAATACATTTATTGTATCCTAAAGCATTCATGCAATTATTGTCGAAAATATCAGGGTTATTTTAAGAATGTATTGTATTTTTATAAAAATTATGAGGGTAATACAACAAATATTAGGTTGATTTGCTCAAATGCATTCATGCATATATTATTGACAAGGATATAAACAATGCAACATAAAATGTTTTTTCTATGTCTATTGTCATGACCAGTGCACACTGTCACTTTAAATAGGTATCCCACAAGCAGTAGCGCTGTCATGTGATCAAGGCAGGGATCTGCCGAAACGCGTCATGGCGGACTGGTTCTTCGGTGTAATAAACTGAAAATTACACAAAATCTGGGTCTACTCTCGTTTTATTCTTAAAGGATTGTTTTGCAAACGAGCAACTTACATATATATATATATATATATATTTAAGTGTGATCATTAACTTAATGCTGCACTTGTGTCAATTTTCAATGCAAAAATACATTGTGGCTGCAAGTGGATTGGTGCTATCATTTGCATTACTAAGGGTCACGTTTTGTTCCTTTGTGACACACAAGCAGTCACGCACATCTTTCGCAAATCTGGGGCTGCAGTGTGTGAAAGAGAGGACAGCAGTAAGAGAAAATCAACAGAATAAAATCATTTGAGCAGAAGAGAAAAAATAAACCAAAAAAAAGAGAGGTCGGGACGAATGTGATGAGAAAGAAGACAATCAGGCCAGGACACAAGAGTGTGTCAAATATTAAAACGTGAGGAGTATTAGCTAGAAATTCGGCACCCATTTATGGCAGGCATTTCTCTGCATAGGGAACACCACTTCACTGCAGAAACACTTAAAACAAAAGCTTGGTATTTTACTGAAGATCTCGGCGCGGAGGCCAGGGTGGTAATTGCGGTGCCACAGTGTTAGGCATTCATACAGGCCCCAGGACCTATAAAACCTCGCTTCAGCCGGCTGCTCATTTTATGAGGTTCTAATTGCTTTTGCAATTCTGGCAGTCGACTTGGGCCAATAAAACTGAATTAGATTATTTGAAAAACGCCCTGTCCTCCGCCTCACCCTGCCCCTGACATCACTTACATGCAAAATTGTTCAGTTAAACTTTGTGTGGACTGAATTATTCACAATGGGGGTGAACAGTCCACTGAAAGTGACTCATTATAGGCCATCGCCTGCAGCTCGGCCCTATAACTCTGGTAGAGGGCTTTTAACAACTGGTATAGACCTAGGCGGCTGATAATGCTATAGTGGCAGTAGCGTTAGCAGTGCCTTAGCTTCGGCCACCACTACTGCAGCAGAGAGCTCGGGAAGCACCATTTCAAGGAGGGAAATTGATCCTAAGCAGAGCCCCTAATGGAAAGAAATGGCGGCACACAACTGTGAAGACAACAGCAGGAACCCTTTAGAAGGTGCTGCGGACTTTAGGCTCAGACGCTGAATTTTGCACTTCATGGGCCATATGTACGATCGCTACATTTTGCGAGTTCCTAATTGTGACATTTTGTGACTCGTAATTAAGAAACCGTAAACTGCGATGTACAGCAGTGTGTCTGACACTGTTTGCGATTTCTAGTGGGTCGCAAATGGACCTGCCTCATCAATATTCATGAGGCAGGTCGCAATTTGCGACCCATTGGGAATGCCCAAAATCACAGGTATGGTGGCCTGCTGGGATCGGCAGACCCCCATGTCTGTGATTTCTTCTGCAATATAGCATTTTGGGGGGGAAATGCAGCCTGTTTTCTTTGAAGGAAAATGGGATGCATTTCAAAAACAAATATGAAAAGTTTTCTTTTCATTTTTTAAGAGTAGACTGTGGTCTCTGAGACCACTACCTGCTCTTAAAAAATGCTTGCGCCCACATTCGCAAAGGGAAAGGGTCCCTTGGGGACCCCTTGCACTTTGCGAATGGGTTACCACCAACTTGAAGTTGGTCGTAAACCGCAGATGTTTTGCTAATGCATTCTGGTTGCAAAACATTCATACATCCCCATGCTACTCGCTGTTAGCAAGGGACGCCCTTAACACGCCCCTTCCTAATTCCGACTCGCAAACCGTATTTTGCAATTTGGTAATAGGTTATCGATTCACAAAATAGGGTAAGTACATGTCAAAAGGTTACTTAGTGGTTGCAAACAGCCTGATTCTCCGTTTGTGATTGCTAAAACCTTTTGTACATGTGGCCCATATTCCGTATTATCAACTGACACTATGAGCCCTATGAACCTTATAGCCCTTTGGGTGGTAACTCATATTTTTGGCCGGAACAGACTGACAACTTGGTAGGTTTTACCATACCTGAAATTACTATTGACAGCAAACACTGCACAGCTCCACCTCGCAAAAGCAGATGCAATATGTTTCCAGTACCTGGCCTGATAATGAGGAAATCATGCGGAAACAAGTGCAGTAATTCTGTACCCTGCATGCAATTGCACGATGATGGATGGGTGATACACATGGTAACAGTAATTCATTGTGTGGATTTGCCACCCATCATTAACATGCCATGTGCAATCAAGCCCTAGGTGTGATCTATATATAAAAATATTCAGGCACTAGTACTGGTCAACAATTTTAAATCAAGGTACTTGGAATTCTTGGAGTCAGCACCATGAATCAGCAGGTAAAAAGGTTTTAATGGTAGAAGTTCTAAAGCACGAGCACTGAGAACTCCAATGTTTTAATGCCTTGTTGAGGGTGTCCACAGATATCTTTCATTATAATGTGTTTTGATCCAGTGGCGGCTCCTCCACTAAGGCGGAGGAGCGCCGCCCCACTGCTTTTCAGCAGTGTAAAAAGGAAAAATAAAATGATATTAACACAATTTTATTATCGTTTTATTTTTCCTTGTTGAAGCAGTTTTGGAGAGCGGGGCGGGGCTGGGCTGCTCTGCTCACAGAGTAGGGGTAGCAGTGGAGAGTGCACTCCATCAGTGCACATGACAGTTTGGCCGGCTGTCTTAAGCCAGCCAAACAGTCAGGTGCACTTTGCATGTTCTCCCCGGTTGTAATGCACACCCTGGGTGGAGAACATGCACAGGCTCCTACAGCCTGTCTGAGTGCCAAACTACGGCACTCAGACCAATCACGACGCTGCTGACAGCAGCGTTGAGATTGGTTCAGGGAAGCCTGGGTCTTCCTGCTTCCGTTTCAGCTGGAAGAGAAGCGGAGAGACGACGGAGGAGAGGCGTGATGAAAAGGTAAGCGTATTTTTTTCTTTCTTCTGCCCCACCCCCGATCCGTGCCAGCCGCCACTGTTTTGATCCCAGTTTTATAAGTGATTGTGAACAGGATAGTGGAAGGATCAAAGTTTTGGGCAAGAGTACAGACAGTCAGACCCCATACTTCATGATTAGATACATCAATGTTTCCCAAGAGTGTATTGCAATCCTTGTACTTGTGACAAATTCATTACAAAAAGCACAGGAATACTCAGTCGTGCTCACAAACAGTCTATTTTGTCAGAAATTTGGGTGTTGCTATAAGGTATTCATTGTTGGTATGTTGTTTGTTCATGATATCGTGTTGTATGTTTTGCTTTATGCTATATATATATGTTTATGGTATTATTGAACTATTATTATGGAAACTAAGCAGCTACTTCATTTGGACAATCCATGTTATTACCTTTATAATAAGTCTGATGTACTGTTTCTAATGCTATCCTTTGTGCCTCTTGCTTTTAAAAGGCCTGGACTCTGTCCAAGCTGAAAGACCAGGGGTGCCATTGGATCAGCCTGTGGATCCTATTGTCCTCTCTGACTTCCAGATGTATTTAGTTCTAGCTGGCATTGATGAGGAGATTTTTAGAAAACCTTGGATAATCACAGGCGAAACCTCCAGTCAACAATGGCAAAAAGCAGAACAGGCGATTGGGAAAGAAAGGATTAAAATTTGCCACAAATATAAAACAGGCAATGTCAAATAAATTAGGATTAACAGTCCCTAAGTGACAGGACATTTAAAAAGGAAGTTAGATATTAAAATCCCAAGGAGAACTTTTAGTTCCCTTTAGTACCATCCAGCACAGGCATAGAAGTTCTATGTTGAGTGGGGAGGCAGGATAGAAAGAAATTAAATCACACAATCCTATGCTTTGTGCCCCAACAAACAAAGCAAGCAAGGGGAGGGGTTCAGACAACACAGATCAGTGTGGGAGCTGCAACTCTAATGAGAAGTTTCATAATCTGATTTTTAACCCAATGTTTTTGTCAGAAGGTTCTTTCACTAAATTTAAAAAATCTAAGCAATCTTTATTCTAGACAAGGTGAGCAAGTTGAATTCAAGGAGGCAAAGAAGGGCCTATAGGACGAATGTACCATGGTTACCACTGCACAAAATTCTCACACAATTTGGGTGCTCAAATACTTTTCGGGCTTTCTGACAATAAGGGTATTACAAGAGACTAAATGTGAAACACCTTATCCAATGTGCCTTCTTCCTTCAAATGTGTTTAGAAACGTACTCTATCCATCAAATCGATGTTGGTACACTACACACTCGTTTTAGTGCTTCTTCTAGCCCAGACCCAGCTATATTTACTCTAGCAAGTCGATTACAGGTCCAAGTTAAAATCAAACGAATGGCAGATTATATTGGAAGCAGGCCAATCAGCTAGTGATGACAACAGCGGCGGATCGGAGGTAGGGGGTGGGGGCAGGGGCTGGAGGGGCGGAGTACGCGGGGAAGCGGGCAGCAAAAATGAAATAAAAACTTACGTTCTCACCGCATCTCTCCTCCATAGTCCTCCCTTGCTGACCTGAACAACAGGAAGCACATCCTGGCTCCCAGTCAGTCAATCACAACTCTTACTTGGCAGCATTGTGATTGGTCTGAGTGCTGTGTTTTAGCGCTCAGATGCTGACTAAGAGCCTTGGCATGTCCTCCTTTCAGGCTGTAATGCACAAGAACATGCAAAGTGCGCAAGACTGTTTAGGGCTGGCCAACCAGTCATTGTGCACTTAGGAGGGTGCTACCACTCCTCCCGTGCCCCGCCCCTCATGCTTTGGGAGAGGAGTTGGCCTAACGGCTAGGGCGGTCTACCTCGAATCTGGGGAACTGGGTTTGAGTCTCGTCAATGACGCTGAACATCCTGTGATTCTGGGCAAATCACTTAATCTCCCAGTGCCTAACAAAAAATGAATGTGTCCTCATGTAATGCAACTGGTTCTATGTAAAGCGCTCTGATACCCAATTCGGGTCAAGTTCGCGCTATATAAAACTCTCTAAAAAAAAAAGCTGCGAAAGTAGGAGAAAATAAAATTATAATAACGCGAGTTATTGTCACTTTATTTTCTCTTTATTTAATTGCTTTAAAGCAGTGAGGCTACGCTCCTCTGCCTTAGCGGAGGAGCCGCCACTGGATGACAATCTAAGAGTCTAAGAAATAGCTGAGTGGGAGGGTTTTTTGACTAAGCACGTGGGGGATTCGAGTCAGGATGGTGCATGAACCATGGAGCACTTCTCTTCTAGAAATGCCCAACTGAAACTATGTTCATGAAATGCAGCTGGTTTGTTTACACACATGGCAAATAATAATACTGACATTTTTTGTCATCTATATGATTTTGGGTGTCTATAAGTAATATGGAAAATAATTGATATTTCAGTCAATGGGTACTGTACTTTTAACATTAAACTGTAGCCTTCTTTACATAGTCGCCCTAAGGTGGCCTCATCACTTTGATAATTCTTAAGAACCATTTTTAGCTCTGCTTTGCTTTCTTGTTGTGCGTATTGATGCTACTTTAGGATCTACACCAGCTTCATTCCTTCTGATGAATGTATATTTCAAACCTGTTAAGGAAACTTAAAAGTCTGCATCTCACAAACTAATTGAACGTCTTCATTATTTGTAGGAAAAATATGTCCTATTGCAATTATAATTAGAGGTGACTTTAATTGGTTTTAATTTGGTGAAGTGGAGGAGGATGAAAACTTCAGTTTATGTAATAATTTATGGGAGATTGCACTCATAGTATATAATAATCAAAGAAGTAGTGGCAAATGGCTTTATAATGAATGGATAAGTCATCAATTTTTATCTTTAACTGGTAGATTCTTAATGGACCACCCTTCTAATATTATAAATATTTCCTCCATGAGCGCTAATACAGTCTTAGGTCATACCTGGGTGAATGAGTGGTACTTAAATTTGATTTATATAATTGATAAAGCAACAAAATTGTGGGAGGCTGTTCATTTGAGTGGCCTGATACCTCAGATAAGATAGAGCAATGATATTGTCCAGACATCCCAGCCCTAAAGCCTGATTGAAAAAATTGTAATATTTCCTCCTCCAGCACCTACAATTTTAGCTGCTCCAGCAGAATGCGGGCATAGGTTTTAGCTTCCACATCGAGGAGTGCAATTAGATGGTAATTTACGGCCAATAACCAGTCTCCTTTTAGGTCTCGCCTAGGCAGCGCACATGCGCTGCACTAGGAGGGCCTTTAGCCATCGGTCTTCACTTTTCAAGCACTGCACTCGTGCTTGTGGCGGCATCCACCTTGCGGGAGCGAGCAGCGGCGCGCCACAAGCACGAGTGCAGTGCTTGAAAAGTGAAGACTGCTCTCCCAAGCGCGCGCACAACTCGCGGGCTCTCCTCCTGCTCCCTACCTCATCTCCCTCTCTCTCTCGCCCACACGTCCCGGCCACTCACTCGCTCCGCCCTCTCCGTCTCCTTTTTGCTCAAAACAAATGTTTATCTCTGCTTCAGGAACTGCCAGTGTGCACTTTACGGTTTTCAAGTAAAACGCCTGCAACTTGGCCCGCTATTGGCTCCGGTGGCGGTGACGAGAAACACCCCATGCCCTTCGTTGGCGCACAGCGTTGTGTTTCTGCATGGTTCTGTTGTTTTTTTGTTTTTTTTCATTTCCGGTCATTTGTATGGCGCAGGTGATTAGGCTGACAGGGTTCACGCAGTCCACGTCATGCAGTGTTTTCTTGGGCGGCACTTGAGGCCAATGGAATTTTTTATTCCGCTCTATTATGCGAGTCCCTAGGTACATTAAATTGGGGGCGCGGAGCTGCACAAAGGTCATATGAATGTGTCTATTGCTGAAGCCCAAACAGGTTTGGACATCTGACCTGCGCAGCTACCGCCCTCTTCCTCTTCTTCCCCTTTACATATTAAGGCGGATTTTAAAACGAGTTTCATAACTTGCCTGGCTCCTCCCCGCCCCACCCATCGCCGGTCGGCAGCCTCTGCCGGAGATGCACAGTAAGGCGGGGGTAGTGCGAGAGAGTCCGCCGTGGGGTGTCTTTTATTTTGCTTGTCTAGTCCTTGCGTCTTGTGAGTCTTCTCTGGGCGTCCGATGCTCCTGAGCAATCGGCGTGACTCTCCCTACCTGCAGTTAGTTGTAAAACCTACAGTGCAACGGGCTTCACAACAGTCTGTAGAGTTCAAGGTGTGAATTCTGCCTGCAGTGTAAACGGATTGCGATTAGCCCGTGGAGGGTCGGGCAGAGGGGTCATTATTTTTCAAGCCCTATGCTTTTTCAGCGCCAGACAATATTGCTGTTAACTGCAACATTTAAAGATTTTGTTGTATTTCAATTCTTTATTAAATTTTGGGAACAATAAAACCACGATCAGTAAACAAATATCTGCACAAAAACAAAGTGTCAAAGGTACAATATGAAGCACAAGCACAAGTAATACAAAGAAGGAAAGGAAAAGAGCATAAGTAAACAGATCACAAGTATTGCAGTAACGTACAAAGAAGATAAGTTGAAACATCAACATTTAAATGTATTATTACATTGAAATACAATTAAGAATCAAACTCATTGTATACTTAAGAAGGGGCCCTATATAGTATCAAACTGATGTAAATTGTTGTTCAGTTTATACATCATTTTCTCAAAGTGAGCCACGCCAAACATATCTGCAAGCCAGGAATGAAGAGTTGGTTTAACATTGGTTCTCCAATAACGTAAAATATTAACTGCAGCTAAACAGAGCAGTGGAAAGCCATTTAAAGGCATGAATGTAGAGATGCGTTTTTCAGAAGTATCGTGTAAAAGTGATAAATGCTTTGTGAGAGAGAAGTTAATAGAGGAATGTGCTTTAACCCCTTAAGTGCTTCTGTCGGCCAACGGCCGTCGCGAGCACTACCTCGGTAGTGCTGCGCACGTCCGTTGGCCGACGCGGCCCCGCTCGCACATAGAACGCTCCGCACTGGCGCGGAACGCTCGAAGCAGTTAAGCAGTTAAGTAGTCTTCAATATGAAGCCAAAATGTGCGAATATTGGGACATTCCCACAGAATATGAACTATGTCACAGTCTGGTGTTCTACATCTCAACAAACAGAATCGGGACTAAGTTTAGCTGAGTGTAATTTAGCCGGAGATCAGTGCCATCGATAGCTAATAGGTCTCGCCTGTGGGACCTTATAAGTATTTAATTATGCAGCACAATATCCTTGGTGCAACATCAACTGTTGCATAGCTAAACACTTATAAGGTCCCAAAGGCGAGACCTATTGGCTATGCCAATGCTTGTTGTATATGGGGCAGAGAATTGAACCTCTCCAGGCATCTGGAACAGTCGCTATTGTAGTGTGCAGTTGAAGAGAGGGGACAACAGCCTTGCCCAGGTGTCTGATGCTCATGTGAACACGCTTGCAGGTAGACCATTCGGGTCAGGGGCCTCATCTTTTCTCAATCACCTGATGATAGTTTCTGACTTACTTGCAAATTATTTGACCATCAACTGTGCACTTGTCCTCCGAGTAAGATATAGATGCCAGCCTTATGTTGGCACTTCCCAGCATGCTGGTGGTTGACTTTCCAGTTGGTATTACCCCTGTAAATATTTGCTTGTGGACCGGTGCCATGAGGTGGCTGGTTACCAGCCGGGCTGCTTGATTATCCGTGTAAAGTTCCAGCATGTGTCTTATCCAGGCTGCTTCTGGAACACCATTCTCTCCTGTTCTTGCTGTTCTTCATATTGCTAACATACTCCCAGAATCGCGCTTGATTATTATCTCTTTACAAATGGAATAAGGCTGCCCATTCCTTTTGATTTCTTGCTCACTTCTGGTCTCAAACTGCTTTTTTGTGGGTTGAGTGCATTTGTTTCAGTGTCTCGGTTGCAGGTGCTGTTGGGCTTTGCTTGAAGGACCGCTGGATTCTGCAGAGCTCCCTCCTGGAGGCCATGATGGTTTTATCGAATTGAGTGCATGAACATCTGCCCCCACCGAGTTGCTTTGAGGCATGCCTGCATCCATCACACATCAAGAACAATATGAGCTCTTCCACACAGCCCTTCCTCCAGTGGTATACTAAGGCCTGATGTCCCGCTTTTAGAGCCAGCTCTTGTTTGCTTATCCAAGCTATGATTGGTGATGTGGATTGCTTTCCACATAATTCTTCTACCTAGTTTAACCCTTTCTTCCCTTGTCGACCTGCCCGCATGTCTGCATTCCAAACACAATTGAACTAGCAGGTTCAGGGTGCACTTTAGAGGATTGTGATCACTTTCAAGCCTTTCTTCTATGTAAAGATAGCTAGCCGCGAGGCTAGGTGTTCGGAAAGGAAGACGTAGCAGATTGTTGAGTGGCCTTTGCAGGTTAAGGGAAACGTCATTCTTTCTCTTTTGCTTCAGCCTCCCTTGAGCAAAGTCAAGTTTATAGGTTGACCGAAAGTCCTGAATAAGGTCCCCTGCTCTCTCCTGATTGGCACTATCAGCCGGTACCCCCAGCCCACGAGTGTAAAAGTCCCCAGCTCATATGAAGTTGTGGCTGGGGTGGTCTAGGATAAAAGATTCCAAGCTGTCCAGCAGCTTGTGTACTGTCGCTACCTTGGCATTCTTGACAAAGTTGAGATAGCAGTTCACCGGTATTAGTTTGGCAGCTCTCTAGTTGAATTTGAAGCTGGTGAAGAGACTGCTTGGGCAATAGTGCTGGAAAAGACCAGAGGGGCAGCCAATCATTTGCTTGAGTGCTTGATGAAAATTGATAGCCCTCCTAACGGGAACCCGAACAGACTTGGGAGTGATGCTACTTTAAAAATCTCGTAGAAGCATGACAGAGTGGTGGGGGCAAGTACCCAGATTTCCTGGAGTCACAGGATGTCACATGATTCCAAATAGATCATTGCTTCCTTGTTCGATATGGCACTTCTAATGCTTGCTAGATTCCAAGAGATGACTGTTAGCAAAGACTAGGAACCCTTGAACGAATGTCTGGGGCACGCATGATGTTAGGGGTGATAGAGCTGTCTATTGGGCTCGACCAGCAGCTCCCTCCTCTGCATGCTGTGTACCTTCCTTAAGGTGCCAGAAAATACCTCCCTCTGGTCACGCCTTTGTTGTATTGTAAGGGCGCTTGGGCCCTCTAGGGCCGAGGCTCAGCCGTGATTACCCCCACTTGCACCGTTCAACACACAGGTTGATGTTTGAGCTGAATGTGGAACAACAAAACGGGTATTTCACTGGAGTGGGGTTGTGAAGATCAAGAACCCATTCTTCAAAAGTGGCACATTCAGCCCATAGGGCATTCCGTTGTGCCATTCTTTTCCAGATTGTCATGGTCACATCCCCAGTTGAATTTAACAGAGGTCGCCGAATTTAACCCAGTCCAAGTCCTCTGAAGTTATGTTCTTTAATGCAGGGATATCAGTAAACAGCCGCAACAAGTTCCCTCTGTTGAGGATGTCCATGGGGCCCTTCAGGGTGTATCAGGGGATAAAGAGCAGTTCTAGATGTGCACAATCCTCCTCCTTGCACGTACGCTGGTTGGTACCTTGCTGCTCATCCAGCTGGCCTGTAGAGAGGCCTCTGCTGGTAGTCCTAGGCTGAACTGAGCTGAGCGGCTATTGCCTGGGGTACTTTTGTGCTCACCTCTCTGCTGCTGACAAAATAATGCTTCCCGGCAAGTAGAGTCCAATTGAGGCCCTATGTTTTCCATGTACCGTAGTTGATTCTCACTTCTGATCACTGAGGGTGCAGCTGTGCTCCAGCATGGTGGTGGTCTCCTCCTTCCGACCACTTGGAGTTTAGCTGTGCTCCTGCAAGTTGATGGGCTCCTTTGAGGACCCCATGGGTTGGGACCTGGTATTTCCAGGGACTCCCATTTGGATTGGGTACCTTGGTCTGTCCTTTCACTTTGTGTGCCTGGCATCCCGCCCGCTCCTATCGGTTCACCTCCCCAGTTCAGGATGGGGGCACTTGTCGCATCTCTCCACCCTCCAAGGGTTCCGCTTTCCAAATTGTATTTTGCACCATCTGGCCAGCAATCTCCGGGGCCCCCCTGTTTGGGAGTGTCTCCTCCCCTTCGCAGAGTACAGGTACGGCTATTGGAACAGCGCTGGATGTACTAATGGAGAAAAGGGACTGAGGTTTTGTCCGTGTCGGAGGGACGAAAATTGGAAAGAGTTTGCCAGGATTCATGGTTCCTTGTGTTTTATTGCTTTGGGTGATTTATGTGACGGTGTGATTCTTTTTAGTAAAAAGTTTTTGTTCGTTTTTATAACCTTTTTTTGACCTTCTTGTCAGGCTGGATGTTGAGAGAGGCTCGGGAGCTGTTCTGGTTTCAGAGGCCTCGTGTGGCCTTCTTGCGTTTTCTGCCATGCCATTGTTGGAGTGGTCATTACCTTGGGCTCCCCATGTCAATCCATTGGCTTACAAACTGGCAAAATACAGGTTGCCTGTTCCTGTATGTCGGCTGGTTGATGAGAATCTTCTGAGGGGGTAGCTGTTTTAATTATGCCATGGTTCTTTTGATAGACGTCCTCCACCGTAGTGGCGTTTAGTATCATAGCCTGTGGTACTTTACTTATTGTGAGTTCCTTGAGTGCACCCACCAGTGTTCCCAACATCTCAGGTAAAGTGCTCAACTTGTTAATAATTGGGGAGCATGGGCAAGGGTTGTCTTTCTCAAGGAGTTTTATCTCAGATACCAGAAGATTAAGTTTGAATCCAATTTCTGCCAGGTGAATTGCCAGTGATTGAATCAAGTCTAATTGTAGTTCCATTTTGCTTGACTGCCAGAGTGGAGCCCTGGCTCTTACCACCACCAGCTCTTGAATGTGCAGTGTGCCCCGAGGGGTCAAAGCTGGCTTAGCGGCATTTTCCACTAGCGGAGTTTGCTCAAGTATTTGTGGCTCTATATTCGAAAGAAAACGATACAACAGAAATCCCAGTTCCTGGTCCGTGAAACTCTCCCTTCTGGGTAATGTGCGAATGTTTTTTGAATTTATAGACGTTTCACTTATTTGAGGTGATGCAGCCAGAGGGCTTGTCAGTTCTGGGGTTCAGTCCAGGTCTTCGTACACTTGAGCAGTGGTTGAGATCCTGTTTAAACTTGGATCTGCACTTGTGGTATGGAGAAAAAACAGTGAATGTGCAAGCCATACAAGCCTCATTCGAAAGTGTCACCAACCAGACCTTTTTGCATATTAGCTGCTTCCGTCTCACCATTTTCAGGATGTTACACTTGGGCTGGAAATCACAAGGCTTCTCAGTTTCTTGACTGTCTCCGACCAGTGGGAGTGTGGTCTGGCGTAATGGGTCTGAATTACCCTGGCTGTGCTGCCTCACCTCCTGGAGTTCTGTAGCTGTGGACGGACATGAGCATGCAGCAAGGGAACTTTGAGGATCGCTCTCTGATCCATCTTCATCGTTGCTATGCACTATGTGTGACTATGGCTGTTTGCATTGATGCGTGGGTGAGCACTCCCCGAACGCAAGCCGCACCCAGCTAGTTTGGCTGCTTCCGCAGTCCTAGGGGCTCTACCACTACTGCGGGCCCTAGCCCGCAGTGCCTGCTGTTAGTTGACCCTTAGCTGGTCATGTAACATATTGCGGCTACGCTAATCCAGTGTTTCATCATAGTTTCTGTAGGTTGCTGCAGTGGCTACAAAGTAGAGTAGCTTTTAGCTTCATTTGACTTTGTTTCCAACTGTAGAGTATCAGTATAGTTGTTGCACCTTTGACTCATTGAACCCCCCCTAGACTCTTCTTGGGCGAGGAGGGGGCCAGCGGATGAGCTGTCAAGTGAGGGTTGGGGGCGGTAGGAAGTGTTACGAGGATTGAAACACGTGGCACAACAGAATGGGCCATAAACACTCACCCCCACTCTCTGCCTGTAACCATGGGCCCCTGCCGTAGTCTGTCAATCTGTGACCTACGCCCTGCCGTAGCCTCCTTGTCCATGTTCTCCTACTGCTTACTATATGCTGTGTGCTGGAGCGATGGTGCTGCGGCTTGGGAGGATCGGGGGATCAGCTGCCAGGGCAGAACGTGCCACTGCCGTAGCCACGTACAAGTTGGGTCAAACCGTCGGCCCCTTTGATGATCGACGTTTTAATGTTCTGTTTCCTCAGTTTTCCCCTCTGCTTAGGTTTCCTGGTGGCTCCTCCCTGGCTGCTTCAGGGGCATGAGGGGTCTGGTACAGCTCTCGTGGTTTTGCACAGGCTCCTCCTCTCATGCAAACTCTCACGCAAAAGCAGGCAAAAAATTATATCTAGATTCATGCTAAAGATGTGAGTGAGCACAATAAAATTTTAAATACAGTTCTGGGGATAATAGAAAGAAGAGGTGTGACAGTTAGCAAATCAATGTAAGTTTCTACAAACCAATGTAGAATACTTAGGACATACTGTGTCATCGGATGGTATCACACCTAAGGATCATCTGGTAAGAGCTATCAAAGAAGTACCTATTCCAATGAATAAAGTTGAATTGAGGTCATTTTTAGGTAGTACTGAATACTATGCTCGATTTATTCAAGGGTATGCCATTATTGTTGAGCCCTTCAGTAGATTATTGAAGAAGCGTGTGAAATTTGAATGAGGCATAGATCAAAATAATGTTTTTAAGGAAGTTAAATGCAATCTTAAAATCACTGGCACTCAGACCATATGATCCAAATGGTAGAAATGTCATCACAGTTGATCTTAGTGCCTTAGGATTGGGGGTGTTGTTTAGTCAAGTAGTGGATGAAAAGGGTTATATGATTGCTTTTATTTCACGTGATTTGAAAGATGCAGAAAACCATTACAGCATTTTTGAAAGAGAGGTTTTGACTTGTGTATGGCCAGTAGAGAAATTGAAAAGTTATTTGAGGGGGAAATGTTTGAAATAGTAACAGATCACAAGCCTTTGTTGTTTATGATTGATGATGGTGGAAGAGGGTCTGTGAAGGCATCTTCTTGGCTCATTAAATTGATTTCAGGATTACAAGAGTATAATTTTGTTGTGAGGCATATTGCTGGAGGATTGAATCAGAGATTGTTTATCTAGGTGACCAATTAGGGATTTTGAAGAAATTACAGATATTTGTGATCAAAAATGTGTTATAGCTATTGTTGATGCTGTTGGATGTTTTGAGTGGTCTGTTTCTGAAAATGAGTGGTGGGAAGCATTTGAAAAAGATCAAGTTTTGAAACTTGTTAAATATCATGTTATATATGGTTGGCAACCAATTAGAAATTTAGAACAATCCCTGAGAATTTATTTTCAGGTAGCTGACGAGTTACCACGGGAAACTGATTTGCTTAGGAGGCATGATGTGTTTATACCACTGGTCATATTGGGAAATAAATTATTGAAAGTAGCTCATGAAGGTCACCCTGGAGGGACTACCACTAAAAAACTGCTAAGGGAACATTACTGGTGGGCAGTAATGGACTCAGATGTTGATGTATTCATTGATAAATGTGTGGAATGTGTTAGATTAGACAAACATTGGAACATTTCTATTAAGTTATGCATTTAGTTCAAATTTTGGATGGACATTAGAATGAATTGGCTATTGATTTTGCTGGTCCATTTTATTGTTTGGAAAAGAGCATGAATGACTTATTGGTTTTTACTTAATATTATTCTTAATGGATAGATTATGAATTTATTGCAAACATCGCTTCTGATATTGTGAATAACTGCTTAGAGTGAAGGTTTAACGCGTATTTTAGTTTCAGATATTGGTACTCAATTAAGTTCAAGGAAAACGTCTTTGTTTTTGAAAAATGTGGTCCAAAACAGGAAAAAACACCTTGATATAGTTCTTCTTCAAATGGTTTGGTGTAGCCCATCAACAGATTTCTAAAAGAAGGTATTCAAATGGCTGTAGCATTCAAATTGTCTGTAACTGAATGTTTAAGAGTGAAGGTTTGCAGTTACAATAATACCCCGCATTCAGTTACAGGATTTTCTCCTTTTATTTGATGCGAAGAAGGGTTGGTTGCACCTTAATTACACCTAAAATTGGATTTTGTAAAAAGAAAACTGAAATAGGTGAAATTGACGATGCCAAATTAAATGTTAAGGATAAAATTGTTCAGAAACAGGTTAAGGAGAAAATCTACCATGTCATGGTTCATAGAACAAATTGTAAACAGGTCTGAGTAGGAGATTGGGTTATTGTTAAAAAAAAAAAAACACCTGTAAGAGTTCAGAAAGAGAAAGGTGATGTGTATCCTTAACCAACACAGGTTATACAAGGTTCTGATAATGCTGTACTGCTGAAGGATGAAGGATGGTGGAACAGGAGTGTAGTGGTTTTACTTAAACCAGGACAAGAGGTGTTACTGCCGAGCAATAAAGATTTTTATGATGTAAAAGGTAGTACCAACAGGTTGCGCGATGTACAAGTGAACAATGGGATTGAAAGTAGTCATTCTGAAAACAGTTCCATCAATAACAGTGCTCCTGAATATGATTTATGTGCAAATCAACAAGCAGAGAGGGTTGTTCGCAATTCCTATAATGTATGTAATGACATCCGTTTTAGCAGAAAATGCAAAATGATTATTCCTTCAAAATGTAATAACTATATTTTGTACCAGATGTATTTCTTTTTTTTTTTTGCTTTGTTGGAAAAAAGATGTTGCATATATTTGATGTTTTTTCACTGTACGGGTAAGTGGAATTTCCATGTTAATAAATGTAGAATGTTATGTTAGGTATCTGTTCAGCGTTATGGAATGCTGGTGATTAATTTCAGAGAATTTCCTGCTGAAGGGTGTTATTTAATAAAATACTTCTTGTGGGCCTGTGTTTTACTTCAAGTAAATCTATGAAGCCTCATTTTGCCTCCTGTTGTCTTCGTAGGCTTTGCCAGGGCAGTTGCTTAGGGGATGGCAAGGTTTCAGGTTTCACGAGCCAGATGACCGAGGCTCCGAAAAAGTATCCTACCAGACTCATTTCTTGCTGTAGCCCCACTCATACTACAGGAAATTGGTTGTGATGCTATGCAGTGGGAACACAAGTGGTCTCTTCCACATGAGAGACAAGTCAAAACCTCTGAGGCGCTATTTCCTTGTTGATTTGAATAAGTGCGTGTATTTTCAGCAAACTTCTTTGTCATTTTTTTTAAGACTGAAGTTATACAAATGAGTCTGGTGTAGGCTCAATTGGCCTTGTCTTGGCTCTCACCAAAATGTTAAGGAATTCAGGGGCAGATTTACAAGAAAGTGACGCATCTTAGAAACCCTTGCGCCACCATAGATGCGCAGTATTTACAATACGGCGCACTATGGCGCAAGGATTGACAGATGCGTCAGAAATTCTGACGCATCTGTTGGCGGAAAAGTCACGCATTGCTGGAGTCGTGTCACAAGCACGACGCAACTCCAGCAATGCGTGTTGAGGCCTATTCCCACTACACTGCGTCACTACTTACGCCTGCTTCAAGCAGGCGTAAGGTTTTGACGGAGTGGCGTCCTAAAAGTGGCGCAGTGAAATCTTGTAGATTTCACCGAGTCACTTTTACGAGGCCTTCCTGCGTGGGAACGCCCACCCTGCATACATTATACCTGACGCAGGTATAATGTGACGCAGGGCTTTACAACGTGACGCATCTCCCTAGATGCATCACATTGTAAATAGGCTGCATTGTTTGCGCCGCTGTTGCGTCAAAAGTGACGCAACTGCAGCGCAAAAGTCACACAAGGCGCTTGTAAATCTGCCCCTCAATGTTTTGGGGGATTTTCCAATTTTCACCACTGCTTTTTTTCCCTACTTCTCAACTGAAGTGGCTTCTATCATAAGGTTCTTGAAGAAGGAGGTCAGTGACATGACATTAATTTGGCATCTTGAAAAAGCAATCACACTGGTGTGTAATTGTTGAAAGCGATATTCTTTTTTCTAACATATCAGGAAGTACAAAATTCACAGAGGCTCAGAACAAGTCCTTCTTCCGGTATAGCCCTATGCTTCTGTTCTCAACAGCTCCAACCGTTCCTTCTCCTCACAGCATTAAAATGTAATTGGTGCCTCAAATGATTGTTTTTAGCCCATGCACATAACTTATCTTATGCATACTCAGAATCAATTGGAGCCAATTTGTCTCACTGAGATCTTCAAGTTGAAGAACTTCATCCTATGGCTTTTTTATCTTAGAAGTTGCCGTAATGGGCGTTAAAATACACCATTGTTGATAAGGCCTTTGTTATGCCCTGCATAGTTTACTTATATCTTGTAGTTTATCAATCTTCCTGCTGCTCAGCCAGTGTGTATGTTTACTGTAGAATGTTGGTAATTCAGTGATGCACGGAATGTTGGGTGTCTGTGGGAGTGAGGAATGACAGTTAGAGATGGGCTGAGCAGCAGGCAGGCTGCTCCTGGTGGGGTTTGCTGTTACATGGAACTAAGGGTTGACTACAGGCTAACCTACATCACCATCACCTGTTTACCTGGATTACCCATCTGGATGTCCTTATATACCATCTTCATGTACCTGGACCAGCTACAGAATAAACGCACTTATGAACTCTACTTGGCTGCCAGCGTCTACTTGCGTCACAGGGCACAACATTATTTTGGCGACGAGCGAGAGTTGGAGACTTTCCCACTTGCCTACTGATCTCCACAACTGGTCAAGGAAGCAGAAGATGGCATCTTTAATGAGTCCAGAGGGTGAGAAGGAGCCACAAGGCTTACTGTCAACTAAGAAACAACGCTACATCAAGCTTATAAGAGGCAACACGTCAAGCAACACAAGAGGAATCATCGCAACAAAAGAATCTGGTACAGCATATTCAGCAACCCCACCAATGTCCTGTACATCGGACAGCCCCAACGAAAGCATGCTGTACTGTGTGTTTGCCACAAGACCTGCGCAATCAAGGGAAGAGTGTTCCTTGATAATGACTTTAAACATGTTTAAACTGTGCTGGTATGCTGCACATGTCATGATCTGTCCTGCGCAATGTCTGTCTGCTACTGGATGTGACTGCTACTTTGGAGGTGCCAGGAAAAGGACTTTAAGTGCTACATGGATCTACAATGTCTGTAGAAATGTTTATGGTTGATCTCACACAACAAATTGAACTTGTAATGCTGTACTGGCTGTTTTGGACATTCTCAGCATTGGGACTTCACAAGAGGGAGAGCAGTGGATTTAACACAGAGACTTATTGATGGCTTCAGGCAATAACGAACTTTGCACTGGCAGTGGCTGGCAGAGTAGTGCCAGTTTGTGCTGCATGCTTGGCGCTTCACAGTGGCAGTATCTTAAGGGGCAGAGTCAGGTGAGAGACATTGTGTGACTTTGATTGTTGGTCTACGCTTAGACCTCATGTCTCCAGTTTTACCCAACCGTCATTTTAAAATTTTAAAATGGAGTAGCTCAATAGTACACGTGCTTACCTTAGAGAGCGTTCCTTGTCTCGTGCTGTTCTTGTTGTGCAGAGCCCTACGCAGCTGCTGTGACGGAAGCTTCCTTTCAGCTCCGGTGATCCTCATTGTCGTTTTGGTGCACGCTGATGCTGAGAGCCACCCACGCGGGGTATGTTTTGGGGATTTTTCCTATTAACATTACATGTAATCCTTACACTGGGTTGGTTTTGGTTTATGGGTACGGTTCCCCTACACAGGGTGTGTTTTCATGATTTATGGTCCCATGTTTATGGTTAAAGTCTTAGACCCTTACAGGTGGGTGGACTTTATGGGTCGCTTTCCCAAGTGTTGGCACCTCATATGAGGGGTGAAAGATTGGTTTTTAGCTCCATCTTCACAACGTTTGTAAGTTTCCTTATGTGAGGAATCTTGTTTATTCATTTGTTCCCTTTCAGAAGGGATTGAAGTTGCAGGGTTTGTTTTTGGCCCTTTGCATTTCGCAACGTAGTTTTCTCATTATATTTATTGGGAGAGGATGGGTTATTTTACGCTATTTATTGGTTGTAAACTATCCATTCTTTCTGTTTCTAATGGCTCTGACCCTCTCGTGATGTTTACATAATTGCACATCCCTGGGTTTTGAACTGTTTATTGCATTTGTAATTTTTCTTGTGTATAGTATTTCTCTTAATTTTTACCTGTATTTGCAATTTTCGTTTTTCATTTTAAAAGGAGGGGGATGTGTTATGCCCTGCATAGTTCACTTATTTCTTGTAGTTTATCTATCTTCCTGCTGCTCAGCCAGTGTGTGTGTTTAGAGTAGAATGTTGGGAATGCAGTGATGCATGGAATGTTGGGTGTCTGTGTGAGTGAGGAATGACAGTTAGAGATGGGCTGAGCAGCAGGCAGGCTGCTCCTGGTGGGGTTTGCTGTCACCTGGAACTAAGGGCTTGAGTACTGGCTACCTACATCTACATCACCTGTTTACCTGGACTACCTACCTGATTTACCTGTGTACCATCTTCATGTACTTGGACCAGCTACTGATTAAGGGTACTCCTGAACTTTACTTGGCTACCAGTGTCTACTTGTGTCAAAGGGCACAACAGCCTTCACAGACATTTTTTTCATAATATAAACCCACTTGTTGTGAACATGTCATCGATAAAGATAGTGCCGCCCCATCGAAAGCTATATGTCCTAAAATTCACCTGGTGTTTGAATGCACGACAGCCACAATGGAGTTTTTTTTTTGACGGAACAGGAGAACAGGAATTAGTGATACTCGCCATTCATGCTCACAAAACCGGAAAGGCGATGCCTTGACTAGAAATAAGTACTCATCTGGCAGTCTCCGACTCCAGGTATCAGAGGCAATGATCCCAGTATAATTTGAGTGTTGTGCTTGTACCTGATTCCCTTCCTTCCTAACAGCATTTCGAGAGGTGTACACTAAGGTGCATGTCCATGATTAGGTATTAGACTGACCTTGTTGAAACAAACTTTTATATAAAAGAAGTGCCTGAGATGGCGCCCTGATATTGAGTTAGAGGGCCTGCTTTGGGGGCTCTCATTTCCAGTGTTCTGGTAAAGTTCAGGCGCAGCCATTCGGTCAAACCTGTTGAAATTTATAGGGTAAATAATGCCATGCAAATTCCTGGACCTATTTACCTCACCAAAACCCACATGACATCTCTCATTTAGATGGCCAAACTTGTGATAGAAGGTATTTATTGATCCAGGAAATACCGATCCTCGGGATATCTGCATTTCTTCGGCAAATAAATACCGCATCCCTCCTCCCGAGCCACTCACACTGAGGGCTGGTCCGGATATGCATCAGTGCATGAAGACCTTTGAAGTCTGTGAGCGAACAAACATGGCATCATGTATAATAAAACCACACACCAAGTTGTACCTTTGCCTACATCCAAAGTACTGCCGGACTTGGCCTCTAGAGATTTTATGGCAGATGTCGAAAGCTTGGGTATCAACTTAGAAGTAATAGATTTCCCATAAAAATGACAAATTTTATTCCTTGTCATAGTTCACCCACTTCTGCTTGTTCATATCGGCTTGAGGATCCACCCTCCTTATATACTGCCTCTTATTTCCCACTATGCTAATAGTGAGTATTAAACTGTCATTCGATATTAGTATAGTGGAAAAAAGCTGACCAAGTAAAGCAGTAGTCTGAGTCTGAGGCAGGAGGAGAAATCTTTGTGATGGCTGGCACAGGAGCATGAAGAGGCCAGCCCGAGCCATCAGAAAGATTGTCCAAAACTGACAAAGTCCCAGCCATGGCCTTTGCCTCCCTACCTGTGCCCTATGCAGTGTCACGGGTAAAGTTAGCCTGAGCACTTTAGGCTTAAGCCCTGCAGTTCCCGGAGATACATATTGTTGTAAAGTCATCCTGTGCCCTGCGCACCGCCCAACTTTTTGCTGACTGGAACTGGTGGTAACTGACTCTGACTGACCCTGGGCTCTGTCTAACTAGGCCCAGGGCCGGTGCCAAGCTGAAAGGAACACATTAGAATACAGTTAAGACACCCAACATACACTAGAGTACACTATGGGATGGTGGGGTACCCCTGTAATTGGCATGACCTACCCCATAAGCCCCTAGTATATAATAGGGCAGGGGATTGAAACTACCTAGAAGTCCCCAGTATCCTGGGGCATGGCAGTTTAGAGGCCAGCAGCCTTTTTGCACGTGCATGTGTGCACTGCTGAAGCCTGTGGTCAGTTTAAAAGCAGCTCTGTGCGCCAGGATTGCTCTTAAACATGTAAATTGTGGCCAAACTCGACTTTGGGGTTTGGGGCACTTAAAACTGGTCAACCTAAAATGTTTTGGCATAATAATGACCCCCAGGGTCTCCCCTAGGTATCCCAGGGGTGTGGGGTCAGGTATCTATAAGGTAGACCCTTATAAAATGAGTTTATATATGCCCTGGGTTAAGTGAAATTCACATTTCACTCTCCCCATTGTGTAAAGGGCTGCCCAAATTCGACTTTGATGCTGGGGGCACTGGGCATGGAGGATCTGTAATATTTTTACAGATTCAGCACCCCTAGGGTCTCCCTAGGTGACCTATGGGTTGGGGGTCCTGTGAAAATAAGCCAAGTACTTATAAAATATGTTTTTGTAAGTCCTGGTCCTGGAAAAATGGCCCATGTCATTTTTCCCATTGCAAACCCCATGCCCCATAGGTGAACATGGGGAAAGTTATTACACAATAACTTCTGATAGAAGAGGGATAAAGATTCCATTCAAAGACTCACTAGAATGGTATTGATTAATCCTACAATATGATGTTATTGAATTTTTCCCAAAGTGAACAGACAAGAAGTTATAACACTTTCTTAGTTTTAGTTCCAAATCCAGCCTTCCAGTGCTCTGCCCTGATTGGTCAGAGTTAAGGGGATTAGCCAGCCTGCATGAAGAGGTGATAAAGATCCCCTGGGGCCAGCCAGATGGACTGGGAGGGCAGTGAGCTGTTCTGCAAGAATGCCAGGCCAGGGGAGGGGTCGTAAACAATGAGCTTCAAGGGGCAGAGCCCAGAGCAGTGTCATTTACAACTTTGAACCCCCACCTCCGCCAGATGGCAGGATTAAGGAAGATATGTGCAGATGTAGGGAGGAGAGGCTAGGTTAATTAGCCAACTCAGTGGGAGTGTTTAGCCAGCTCTTACCTCCTTGCTGGAAAATCAGCCATTATGGATTTGGAAGCTTTGTTGCACTCTGGGATAGAATAATGCCACACTCTGCAGGAAGGAGTCACTCAAGTGGGAAGTTACCCTACTCCTATTGGTGAAGCTTGACCTCCTGGATGACCCAGAGACTGTGGAATAAGTATCTGAGAGAGGCCCAGCCCCTCAGATCTGCTGCTTGAAACTGAAGAAAGCAAGACTGGCCCTGCTGAAAAGTTCTGCTGTGCAAAGACTTCTAAGGCCTGACCTCTGTAGAGTGCACCACCTGAAACTACAGCTTTGTGGACTAACTGTGCTGAGTAAAAGAAGTCAAGAGTGGACTCCCTGCAAGCTACAGGTTAACAGAGCTCATCTGGACCCTCACCACCAAGAATCATCAACCTGGGGAGCTACCAGTGGATTTGTAAGGGTGACGTCCAGTGCATTGTGGGAATTGAAGTCCTCAACTTTCAAGGACCATCTTGGAGCTTCCAGACCCTTGGAGTAAGTTTGAGACACTTTGGGACCCTTTGAGGAACTTCAGGAAGAAGTTCAAGAAGTTTGGGGAACTTTGGAGGAACTTTGAAAAAAGCTCCATAGGGGACCGACTCATCCTGGTCAGCCAAGCCGCCTGCCTTCAACCGCGAGCCGGCCAAGCCCACCAGGTTCGTCCCGCTAAAAGCTCCATCGCATCGACTTCCAGAGATTGACCGGGACTAGAGAAAATCTGAAGCCGGCGAACCCTCACCGGATCCGGCTACATGAGGAGCATCGAGAGACCCCGCGAGAAAAAGCTCCAGAAAAGCTTCTAAGTCCGCTCGTAGAAAAGCCGACCGGGAGCAACCGCGAGAGCCAAGCCGCCTGTCTTCACTCGCGTGTCGGCCTGGATTTCTGGATTGCCCCGCTGAAGCGATCTTGAGAAATTTTCTAAGTCCGCTCCAGGGAAGTTTACCGGGACCTCGTCACAAGTCAAGCCGGCGAACCCTCACCGGATCCGGACTGGCTGGGAGCTTCGAGGGGCCTCTCGAGAAAAAGCTCCAGAAAAGTTTCTAAGTGTGAAGGTAAAAACTTTAACCGGTACCTTCCGAGGGTGGTAGCCGCTCAGGGCTCCATCGCGGTCGGCCTGAAACTTTGACTTTGGCCCGGTCTATCGCGAGCCTATGTCCCAATATGGTGCTATATGCTTCTAAGTGCTATATTTTATTTAAACTTTGAAAATTCATATCTCCGGTTCCCTACATTGGATTTTTGTCGTTTTGGTGTCATTTTAAAGATTAAAATATTTCCTATTTTTATAAATTGGTGTTGGATTTTTATTATGAGTTGTGTCTTAGTTATTTACTGAATTGGTGTTTTTAAATGCTTTACATACCTGTCTTTGAAGTTAAGCCTGCCTGCTCGCAGCCAAGCTACCAAGGGTTGAGCATAGGATTATATTTCTAAGACCTATGCTGGGTCCTATCAAGTGTTTGTGGTCTTATTACTAGTGGCAGACCTACATTTGCCCCTACCAATAACCCACTTTCCAACATTTGGTGCTCAGCGGTGTGGATGTGGACTTGTGTTTAAAAAGTATACCTTTCAGTGAATGAATTAAGATTATAAAAATCCTCTAAATTGCCTTAGAACAAAACTTTTGAGTTTGATTTTTGGAATTTGGACTAAACTGTTTTTAATCCATTGTTTTGATTTTTCCAAATTGTTCTAAGTCTATTGTGCCTAGTGTTGTGACCCAAAACTAGGGAACCATGGAGTTGGACCTGGCTAAACTGTCCCAGTTTAAGTTGGCTGAGCTTAGGGAACAGTGTAGGCTTAGGGGGCTGCCTGCTTCCAAGAGGTATAGGAAGGCAGGGTTGTTTCAGTTTATACAAGCCCATGACCAGGCAGCTGAGGAGAATCAAGGGGGTAGAGGGTGTCCCCCAACATCATCCCAGGAGAGGAGGATGATGCCTCTTCCATTATAACTAGTGTAAGCCAACAGAATCCTGATGGTGGGAGTGGGGAAGGGTCCCTTGCTCAGGTACCATCACTGTCCCTTGCAGAGAGACAGCTTAAGGCGCAATTAGAGTTGATTGCCCTAGAAAAGGAGAAATTGGAACTAGCTAAGAGAACATGGGAGAGGGAGGAGTTGAGAAGAAATGGTGGCAGCGACAACGATGAAGATTTTGAAATGTCCAGGGGTGGTCCTGATCACAAACTTCCCAAGGGTATTGTGCCCAAATACACTGAGGGGGATGACATTGACAAATGGCTTGCAGCTTTTGAGAGGGCCCTTAAGATGAGTAGGGTCCACTCTAGGTATTGGGGTGCACTCCTGTGGGAGTTGATTCCAGTAGCTGGGAGAGATAGGCTCCTGACCCTGAAGGGAGAGGATGCAGAATCATACCAGCAGATGAAAGCCTGCTTAGTCAAGAGGTTTGGTCTGACTCCAGAGCAGTACAGGGTGAAGTTTAGGAACACCCAGAAATTGAGTTCCAAGTCTTGGATAGACTTTGTGGATGTTTCAGTGAAGGCACTAGAAGGCTGGATTTGTGGTAACAAAGTGAGCACTTATGAGGGATTGTATAATTTGTTTTTGAAAGAACACATTTTGACTCATTGTGCAGAAGAGAAGTTACGCCAGTATCTAGTGGACTCTAAGCTGACAGACCCCAGAGAGCTGGGGGAAGCAGCTGATGAGTGGATGAGAACCCGGGTTTCCATACAGCACCAGGGGGTGACCAGAAGAAAGGAGGACAGGTCCCTCCCCAGGGGAAAGCCCAAGGGAAAGAAGGTCAAAATCAGAAAGAGTCCTCTAAAGACCCACAAAAACCTGCACAAGGAGGGGGCCCGAGCCAACCCAAATTCAAAGGGAGGGGGTATCAGGGAAAGCCTGGTAGGTTCTTTGATCCCTCAAAGGTGGGTAAGTGCTTTGACTGTAACCAGCCAGGGCACAAGCAGGGAGATGCTGTCTGCGCTAAGAAGCTCCCCCTAAGGGGCCATCCACAGGGATTGCCAGTGTGAGTGTAGGGGTGGAGAGTGGTACACCAGAAGGGGGTATTCCAGTAGTGGCAGCAACCTTAGTGTCCCTGGGTGGGGTGAATATTGCGACCCTTGATGCCTTACCTCCAAACATGGATAAGTACAGGCAGAGACCTAAAGTGAATGGGACTGAGGTTGAGGCTATCAGAGACACTGGGGCTAGTGTGACTATGGTCCTGGCTGAGCTGGTGCCTCCAGAGAGGGTGATACCTGGTGTGTTTCACCAGGTGACTTATGCAGACAGCACTACCAAAATCCATCCCATGGCTGTGGTGGATTTGGAATGGGGAGGTGTGACAGGCCCTATGAAGGTAGCTGTGTCAAAGGTGCTCCCAGTCCAGTGTTTACTGGGCAATGACCTTGAAGCCTCTGCGTGGTCAGAGGTAGAGAGAGGACTCCATATGAAAATATTGGAGCTCCCTGAGTGGGTATGTGCTGTGACTAGGTCACAGACTAATGCAAGTATCAAAGGGAACAAGCTACTAAATAGGAGCTCCTGATATGTGTATGTAATGCAACACATATGTGTTTTTTAGAAGACCCTCACTCACCAACCTAGTTGGTGACATGCTTCATCATCGGGTCCCACCCAAGGCACCGAGTGTACCTTGGGTGTGCTTCGACGCCTGGATGCAGCGGAGCTGGTTCTGTGCAGCGAGTGTGCAGGGAAGGTGAAATGGGTGTGGTTTAAAAAGCTGTCTGTGGGGTCCCGTTAAGTAACAAGCGGACTATTTTAATGTGTGGGCCCCCGGCAGTGATTAAAAGGGGAGAGGTGGATATCTCTGGAGTGAATTAGGCTCCGATATCCTGTGTGGTCAACATGTTTCAGCCAGTCTCTCTATGCTGGGCTGGCTTTCTTCAGGACCTTATGTGCGTGAGATTAAAAGGTGGTCTAAAACTAAATCTGTAAGAGACCATCTATGTGGTGCACTCGCTAAGGTGCATTATGTGGTAGAGGATGATTTCCTCTTGTGACGCATACCTGTTGTTGGGGGTAAAAAGACGACAGACAAACATACACATAAATACATTAAGATGATATCATTTAGACACATCTATTAGTGTGAATCAGGAGCGTGGTGTCCGTGCTCTATTCGGACAAATTGCGTGGTGAGGACGGACCGTGGCGTTTTTGTGCATTGTAATTACATCATAACAATGTATACGCCTCTTATATATGCGTTATAGGTGAAAATCAAAATGCGATATTTGCATAGTGGTGAATAAAAGGATAAAAAACAACTTATGCTCACTCAGAAATTGTCTGAGAACCGCCCCATGAGTTCCGTAGGGGGGCCCGACCTATTGTCACACTCTGTGTGTGTTGGAAAGGAAAAGAGAAAGAAAGAAAAGTGAAAAATAAAAGGCACATACGTCATAAATCACTGGTGTGCCGTGTGGCTGGGGGACTCCTTGTCCCTCTATGGTTGGAAACCGACAGAATAAAGCCCCTTACTTCTTCAAGATCAGAGGCCCGTCTCCGTACCTAGTCTGGCCGCATCGGAACTCCGACGGTAAATGACTGGTGCGGGCTGGGAGTTTAAATACCTTAGCAGTTTCTGCCGGTGAAAGCAGGTTTCCTCTGACGACCTCCAGGTGCGAGTGGTCTGTTTTCATCCCTTGCACCTGCGTGAATGAACAGAGAAGAAAGCGTGCGCACGTATTTTGTTTGTTTACGCTGCGTGTAAAATAAAGTTAAATTGAATGATTGTGAATTCAGTGGAGTATCGGGTAATTCCCTGTATAAAGTTGCTTCACTTTATGATTAAAAATAGGAAGGTTTGGCTGTGTTATGCTGGAGAGAGCGCGATGATTAGGTGGAGTGTTTAGGTATATCCCCATGGAGATGGGAAAACAAGGAGACTGGGCTCCGTACTGTGTTTACATCCAGGGAGATGTTAACCAAAAGTGTACGTTTTGGACACTGCATCTGGGTATCATGCGAGTGTTCAAGATGTATTATTTAATGGATGGTAGGGGAGGCCACATTTTTGCGAGACGCCTATTAGTGGGAGCCTCGTGGTTTTCCGCCTGAAAGTGGAGAGGCTGGAAGATGGATCTCCGTATTAAGCATGTGGGGTCCACATGGACCGACCCTCTGCATTTGGCAATGTGTAAATAAGACGTACATAAGAAAGGGGTCTTGATGGAGACGCATAGGTGTCAAAAGCACTTAATGAATACATAGGTGTTTAGGGCTCTCAATAACTATAGTGACCATAGGCATGGGGGACTCATGTATTTACCGCAGAGGTGATGGAAAATTTACAAATAGTCAGCGGTGAAGACTATTCCACGGAATATTATCATTCAATCCTGTTTTGTTAGTGGAAAGGCGATATATCCAGCTTTGTTCCTTTTGTAAAAGGATTTTGTCATTAGTGCTACTGTGGCATGTGATCTGTTCTATAATGGTCCACCTGATGTCATTAGGTGTATGCCCTGTAGTGAGGAAATGGTCTGTAAGTTTGCTCAGGTTCTTTTTGCAGCGTATGGTGCTGCGGTGTTCCACGATGCGTGTCCTTATTTCAAGACCCCTTTCTTATGTACGTCTTATTTACACATTGCCAAATGCAGAGGGTCGGTCCAAGCGGACCCCACATGCTTAATACGGAGATCCATCTTCCAGCCTCTCCACTTTCAGGCGGAAAACCACGAGGCTCCCACTAATAGGCGTCTCGCAAAAATGTGGCCTCCCTACCCTCCATTAAGTAATACATCTTGAACACTCGCATGATACCCAGATGCAGTGTCCAAAACGTACACTTTTGGTTAACATCTCCCTGGATGTAAACACAGTACGGAGCCCAGTCTCCTTGTTTTCCCATCTCCATGGGGATATACCTAAACACTCCACCTAATCATCGCGCTCTCTCCAGCATAACACAGCCAAACATTCCTATTTTTAATCATAAAGTGAAGCAACTTTATACAGGGAATTACCCGATACTCCACTGAATTCACAATCATTCAATTTAACTTTATTTTACACGCAGAGTAAACAAACAAAATACGTGCGCACGCTTTCTTCTCTGTTCATTCACGCAGGTGCAAGGGATGAAAACAGACCACTCGCACCTGGAGGTCGTCAGAGGAAACCTGCTTTCACCGGCAGAAACTGCTAAGGTATTTAAACTCCCAGCCCGCACCAGTCATTTACCGTCGGAGTTCCGATGCGGCCAGACTAGGTACGGAGACGGGCCTCTGATCTTGAAGAAGTGGGGCTTTATTCTGTCGGTTTCCAACCATAGAGGGACAAGGAGTCCCCAGCCACACGGCACACCAGTGATTTATGACGTATGTGCCTTTTATTTTTCACTTTTTCTTTCTTTCTCTTTCCTTTCCAACACACACAGAGTGTGACAATAGGTCGGGCCCCCCTACGGAACTCATGGGGCGGTTCTCAGACAATTTCTGAGTGAGCATAAGTTGTTTTTTATCCTTTTATCCACCACTATGCAAATATCGCATTTTGATTTTCACCTATAACGCATATATAAGAGGCGTATACATTGTTATGATGTAATTACAATGCACAAAAACGCCACGGTCCGTCCTCACCACGCAATTTGTCCGAATAGAGCACGGACACCACGCTCCTGATTCACACTAATAGATGTGTCTAAATGATATCATCTTAATGTATTTATGTGTATGTTTGTCTGTCGTCTTTTTACCCCCAACAACAGGTATGCGTCACAAGAGGAAATCATCCTCTACCACATAATGCACCTTAGCGAGTGCACCACATAGATGGTCTCTTACAGATTTAGTTTTAGACCACCTTTAATCTCACGCACATAAGGTCCTGAAGAAAGCCAGCCCAGCATAGAGAGACTGGCTGAAACATGTTGACCACACAGGATATCGGAGCCTAATTCACTCCAGAGATATCCACCTCTCCCCTTTAATCACTGCCGGGGGCCCACACATTAAAATAGTCCGCTTGTTACTTAACGGGACCCCACGGACAGCTTTTTAAACCACACCCATTTCACCTTCCATGCACACTCACTGCACAGAACCAGCTCCGCTGCATCCAGGCGTGCCAAGCACACCCAAGGTACACTCGGTGCCTTGGGTGGGACCCGATGATGAAGCATGTCACCAACTAGGTTGGTGAGTGAGGGTCTTCTAAAAAACACATATGTGTTGCATTACATACACATATCAGGAGCTCCTATTTAGTAGCTTGTTCCCTTTGATACTTGCATTATACCTAGGGGAAGTGAACTGGCTTCTACCTCCTCGCTCTTCATTTTGATTGTTTCCTAGGTCACAGACTAGCCAGAAGGGAGGGGCTGGACACTTGGACCCTGGAACAAAGGGCCAAGCATCCATGGATAAGGGTACTGGGCCTGGTGAGCCAGCCCAGGGAACTCCAGAGGTGCAGGAGGAATCTAACCCTGATGGGGAGGATCTGGCCTCTGAGGGAGGGACTCCATCCCTGCCAGAGCTGTCAGATTTGGCAGAACCTGCAGGAGCAGGTGGACCCTCCAGAGAGGAGTTCAGTCAGGGACAGAGAGACTGTCCCACCCTTGAGAGCTTGCGGCGGATTGCCTCTAAGCAAGAGGAAGGGGATCACAGTGGGTTTCACAGAATCTACTGGGAAGATGGACTGCTTTATACTGAGGCCAGAGACCTCAAGGAGGGGGCCACCAGGAGGTTGGTGGTGCCCCAGAAGTACAGAGAGTTCATCCTGACTTTGGGTCATGATATCCCCTTGGCAGGACATTTGGGACAGACTAAGACATGGAACCGGTTGGTGAACCATTTCTACTGGCCCTGTATGTCTGAGAAGGTAAAGGAGTTTTGTAGCTCCCGTGTCACCTGTCAGGCCAGTGGCAAGGCAGGGGGCAAGACAAAGGCTCCCCTTATACCATTGCCAGTGGTTGGGGTTCCTTTTGAGAGGGTGGGGATGGACATTGTTGGTCCCCTAGACCCACCTACTGCATCAGGGAATAGGTATATCTTAGTGGTAGTTGACCATGCCACTAGATACCCTGAAGCAATCCCTCTGAGAACCATTGATGCTCCTGCAGTGGCTAGAGCACTACTTGGTGTGTTCACCAGAGTTGGTTTTCCGAAAGAGGTGTTGTCAGATAGGGGCACGAACTTCCTGTCCAGCTATCTGACTGCTATGTGGGATGAGTGTGGTGTCAACTACAAGTTCACCACCCCCTATCACCCACAAGCAAATGGTCTTGTTGAGAGATTCAACAAAACCCTGAAGGGCATGATAAATGGGTTGTCAGAGAAACTCAGGAGGAGATGGGATGTTCTCCTCCCATGCTTACTGTTTGCCTACAGGGAGGTGCCACAGAAAGGGGTTGGTTTCAGTCCCTTTGAGTTGGTGTTTGGACACCCTGTGAGGGGGCCATTGAGCCTGCCGAGAGAGTCTTTAGAGAAGCCTCTTAAAGAAGCAAAGGACAATGTGCTGGACTATGTGCTAGGCCTGAGATCGAGAATGGCAGAGTACATGTACAAGGCAAACAGGAAACTGGAGGCCAGCCAGGAGCTCATGAAGCACTGGTATGATCAGAAGGCTACTATGCCTGAGTATACTCCAGGACAATTGGTGTGGGTGTTGGAGCCTGTGGTTCCCAGGGCCCTCCATGACAAGTGGAGTGGGCCCTATCCAATCTTAGAAAAGAAGGGGGAGGTTACCTATTTGGTTGACCTTGGCACCCCCAGGAACCCTCATAGGGTCCTGCATGTGAATAGATTGAAACCCCACCATGACAGGGCAGACATGACCATGTTACTGGTCACTGATGAGGGTGTGGAGGAGGAAACGGAGCCTGTGCCCGACCTCCTCTCCACCAATGTGCAAGATGGGTCAGTGGAGGGGGTGATACTCTCTCCCAAGTTGACAGACCAGCAGCACAGAGACTGTAAGCAAGTGCTGGAGCAGTTTGCTGGCCTGTTCTCTTTGACCCCAGGCATCACTGAGTGGTGTGTGCACCACATTGACACTGGTGACAGCCTACCTGTCAAAAATAAACTGTACAGGTTGTCTGACCATGTCAGAGCCAGCATTAAAGCTGAGGTCGCTAAGATGCTGGAATTGGGGGTAATTGAACCGTCTGAGAGTCCATGGGCCAGTCCAGTGGTGCTGGTACCCAAACCTAATCCTCAGGGGGACCCAAGGAGTTAAGGTTCTGTGTGGACTACAGAGGATTGAATGCAGTCACAAAGACTGACGCTCACCCTATACCTAGAGCTGATGAGCTCATTGATAGGTTAGGGGCTGCTAAGTACCTGAGTACTTTTGATTTGACTTCAGGTTACTGGCAGATTGCCCTCACTGATGGAGCCAAGGAGAGGTCAGCATTCTCCACACCAGAGGGACATTATCAGTTCAAGGTAATGCCCTTTGGATTAAAGAATGCACCTGCCACCTTCCAAAGGTTGGTGAACAGGGTCTTGTCTGGGTTGGAACAGTTCAGTGCAGCTTACCTGGATGATATAGCTGTATACAGTTCTACCTGGGGGATCACTTAAGCCACCTAAGGGAAGTGCTTCAGGCCATGCAGCAGGCAGGCCTGACTATTAAGGCAAGCAAGTGCCAAATAGGGCAGAGTTCTGTGGTGTACCTGGGCCACCTGGTAGGTGGGGGCCATGTACAGCCTCTCCAAGCTAAAATCCAAACTATTTTGTATTGGACAGCACCTGTTACCCAGACTCAGGTCAGGGCATTCCTTGGACTGACAGGGTACTATAGAAGGTTTGTTCAAAATTATGGGACCATTGTGGGGCCCCTCACAGAACTGACTTCTAAAAAGAGGCCCAAGAAGGTGATTTGGACCCCAGAGTGTCAGAAGGCTTTTGACACTCTGAAAGCTGCTATGTGTTCAGCACCAGTGTTACTGGCCCCTGACTACACAAAATAATTTGTAGTTCAGACAGATGCTTCAGAGCAAAGGATTGGGGCAGTGTTGTCACAGCTAAATGAAGGGGGCCTTGATCAGCCAGTTGCCTTTATTAGCAGGAGACTTCTTCCCAGAGAGCAGAGATGGAGTGCCATTGAGAGAGAGGCTTTTGCTGTGGTGTGGTCACTGAAAAAGTTGAGACCATATTTGTTTGGGACTCACTTTCGTGTTCAAACTGACCACAGGCCCCTCAGATGGCTCATGCAGATGAGAGGGGAGAATCCCAAGCTGTTAAGGTGGTCCATTTCCCTACAGGGAATGGACTTTACAGTGGAACACAGACCTGGGGTGGCCCATGCAAATGCACATGGACTTTCCAGGTTTTTCCACTTAGCTGAGGAGGACTACCAGGGTGTAGGTTAGTAACCCCTCACCTTTCGTTTGGGGGGGGGCTATGTTGTAAAGTCATCCTGTGCCCTGGCTACACCCCAACTTTTTGCTGACTGGAACTGGTGGTAACTGACTCTGACTGACCCTGGGCTCTGTCTAACTATGCCCAGGGCCGGTGCCAAGCTGAAAGGAACACATTAGAATACAGTTAAGACACCCAACATACACTAGGGTACACTATGGGATGGTGGGGTACCCCTGTAATTGGCATGACCTACCCCATAAGCCCCTAGTATATAATAGGGCAGGGGATTGAAACTACCTAGAAGTCCCCAGTATCCTGGGGCATGGCAGTTTAGAGGCCATCAGCCTTTTTGCACTTGCATGTGTGCCCTGCTGAAGCCTGTGCTCAGTTTAAAAGCAGCTCTGTGCACCAGGATTGCTCTTAAACATGTAAATTGTGGCCAAACTCGACTTTGGGGTTTGGGGCACTTAAAACTGGTCAACCTAAAATGTTTTGGCATAATAATGACCCCCAGGGTCTCCCCTAGGTATCCCAGGGGTGGGGGGTCAGGTATCTATAAGGTAGACCCTTATAAAATGAGTTTATATATGCCCTGGGTTAAGTGAAATTCACATTTCACTCTCCCCATTGTGTAAAGGGCTGCCCAAATTCGACTTTGATGCTGGGGGCACTGGGCATGGAGGATCTGCAATATTTTTACAGATTCAGCACCCCTAGGGTCTCCCTAGGTGACCTATGGGGTGGGGGTCCTGTGAAAATAAGCCAAGTACTTATAAAATATGTTTTTGTAAGTCCTGGTGCTGAAAAAATGGCCAATGTCATTTTTCCCATTGCAAACCCCATGCCCCATAGGTGAACATGGGGGAAAGTTATTACACAATAACTTCTGATAGGAGAGGGATAAAGATTCCATTCAAAGACTCACTAGAATGGTATTGATTAATCCTACAATATGATGTTATTGAATTTTTCCCAAAGTGAACAGACAAGAAGTTATAACACTTTCTTAGTTTTAGTTCCAAATCCAGCCTTCCAGTGCTCTGCCCTGATTGGTCAGAGTTAAGGGGATTAGCCAGCCTGCCTGAAGAGGTGATAAAGATCCCCTGGGGCCAGCCAGATGGACTGGGAGGGCAGTGAGCTGTTCTGCAAGAATGCCAGGCCAGGGGGAGGGGTCGTAAACAATGAGCTTCAAAGGGGCAGAGCCCAGAGCAGTGTCATTTACAACTTTGAACCCCCACCTCCGCCCCAGATGGCAGGATTAAGGAAGATATGTGCAGATGTAGGGAGGAGAGGCTAGGTTAATTAGCCAACTCAGTGGGAGTGTTTAGCCAGCTCTTACCTCCTTGCTGGAAAATCAGCCATTATGGATTTGGAAGCTTTGTTGCACTCTGGGATAGAATAATGCCACACTCTGCAGGAAGGAGTCACTCAAGTGGGAAGTTACCCTACTCCTATTGGTGAAGCTTGACCTCCTGGATAACCCAGAGACTGTGGAATAAGTATCTGAGAGAGGCCCAGCCCCTCAGATCTGCTGCTTGAAACTGAAGAAAGCAAGACTGGCCCTGCTGAAAAGTTCTGCTGTGCAAAGACTTCTAAGGCCTGACCTCTGGAGACTGCACCACCTGAAACTACAGCTTTGTGGACTAACTGTGCTGAGTAAAAGAAGTCAAGAGTGGACTCCCTGCAAGCTACAGGTTAACAGAGCTCATCTGGACCCTCACCCCCAAGAAACATCAACCTGGGGAGCTACCAGTGGATTTGTAAGGGTGACGTCCAGTGCATTGTGGGAATTGAAGTCCTCAACTTTCAAGGACCATCTTGGAGCTTCCAGACCCTTGGAGTAAGTTTGAGACACTTTGGGACCCTTTGAGGAACTTCAGGAAGAAGTTCAAGAAGTTTGGGGAACTTTGGAGGAACTTTGAAAAAAAGCTCCATAGGGGGACCGACTCATCCTGGTCAGCCAAGCCGCCTGCCTTCAACCGCGAGCCGGCCAAGCCCACCAGGTTCCTCCCGCTAAAAGCTCCATCGCATCGACTTCCAGAGATTGACCGGGACTAGAGAAAATCTGAAGCCGGCGAACCCTCACCGGATCCGGCTACATGAGGAGCATCGAGAGACCCCACGAGAAAAAGCTCCAGAAAAGCTTCTAAGTCCGCTCGTAGAAAAGCCGACCGGGAGCAACCGCGAGAGCCAAGCCGCCTGTCTTCACTCGCGTGTCGGCCTGGATTTCTGGATTACCCCGCTGAAGCGATCTTGAGAAATTTTCGAAGTCCGCTCCAGGGAAGTTTACCGGGACCTCGTCACAAGTCAAGCAGCGAACCCTCACCGGATCCGGGCTGGCTGGGAGCGTCGAGGGGCCTCTCGAGAAAAAGCTCCAGAAAAGTTTCTAAGTGTGAAGGTAAAAACTTTAACCGGTACCTTCCGAGGGTGGTAGCCGCTCAGGGCTCCATCGCGGTCGGCCTGAAACTTTGACTTTGGCCCGGTCTATCGCGAGCCTATGTCCCAATATGGTGCTATATGCTTCTAAGTGCTATATTTTATTTAAACTTTGAAAATTCATATCTCCGGTTCCCTACATTGGATTTTTGTCGTTTTGGTGTCATTTTAAAGATAAAAATATTTCCTATTTTTATAAATTGGTGTTGGATTTTTATTATGAGTTGTGTCTTAGTTATTTACTGAATTTGTGTTTTTAAATGCTTTACATACCTGTCTTTGAAGTTAAGCCTGCCTGCTCGCAGCCAAGCTACCAAGGGTTGAGCATAGGATTATATTTCTAAGACCTATGCTGGGTCCTATCAAGTGTTTGTGGTCTTATTACTAGTGGCAGACCTACATTTGCCCCTACCAATAACCCACTTTCCAACACATATTCACCAGCCTCCTGCGATATGTCATAATCCAAGGTTCCATGTGGATCTTAGAATGCAAAGGGGTTCTGATGAGGCAGTTGCTGGAGGCAGTTGATGGATGAGTTGAATAAACTTGGTCTTGACACCTACAAGAGGCGTGGAGCTTTCTTATTCCACATAATTTGGCGACGAGCGAGGGATTAGTAATCTTGTCACCTCAACATCGAGCCCAGAAGGAACTACATGTGTTATTATTCGGTGGAGAAATTGAATGCCCGACTTACTGCAACAGCTGTTTTTGGAGTGGAGAAGTGGTGTGTGGTCCTCCTGTGCTGAAGCGTTTGGGTGTTACAGGAGCTGCACTGCTTTCAAGTGATCTGGTGAGGAGATCGGCGGGAGGGGCAAGCGCTGAAACGCATGTGCGTGCCACTGCGATTGCGCATTACTCTGTGCCCCATTGCCTTAAGAAATAAGGGCGAAGTCTGCACGGTAAGGGCAGCGTTCTGTCGAAAGAGGTCCATTTGCTACTGGGAGGACCTTAGGAACAAGCCCCACTGACTGTGGAAATAGACCTGAAAACAAGCGTGACTACGCACGGCCGCCATTTTGTGTAAGTGGGAAGGATCTAATACGAGAACAAGGTGTTCATGTTGTTCTCGGCAAAGCAGCTTGCAACGTGTGCCGATTTGAAGGAGCTTAGGTGATTGGCACACCACTTTCTTGGCAAAGGATCAGTCTTTGTGTACTGATTCAAAGGAGCTTCTGTACCTGGCATACCATTTTCAGTCACCTTTCTTCGTGTAGTTTCAAGTGAGCTTCGGTGATTGGCACATAATTTTCTTAGTAAAGGATCTGTCTTTGCATGCCGATTCAAACGAGCTTCGGTGATTGGCACACCATTTTCAGTCATCTCTGTTTGGGTAGTTTTACCTCCCTATTAATTAACTCAGCAATTTTTTTTTTTTACTGCTGAAATTGTGTTATGAGAATAAACACAGCTCTATTTTGCCGGTAATCTACATCTTCAGGATTTAAGACTTAAGTTTGGAGGTTGGTACAACATTAAAACGACTATTAATTTTTAGAACTTCAACAGTGACTCTTGTTTTTAATTTATAAAAAATATTGTTTCATTTTCCAAACAGAGTTATATCTGTGTCAGAAGGGATTACTGTGTAAATTTTTCACAGTGGAATGCATAACATGACACCGCTACCATTTTTTTTGACCAGTCCTGGAGAGCCAACAATTAAGTTGCAGAAATGGAAGAAGATCTTTGTGAACTATGCGAGAGTTTGCATCACAAACTTGAGTGCAGAATGCAAACACTCTTTATTACTTCATTGTTTAGGTGGAGAAGGTCAGGAGGTACTTGAGAATTTACCGGAACCAAGTGCTGCCGATCAGAGGACATTAAATGAGTATGAAATATGTATATTACAATTAGATCGACATTATCTCCCACGTGTCAGTACCATTATGGAGAGATATCATTTTGGTTTGCGAAAGCAAAGGAAAGATGAATCAGTTCAAGAGTTTGTAACAGGTTTAAGGAAGTTAGCGGCCAGTTGCAAATTTGGTGGAGCCGTAGAAGAAAGAATAAGGGACCAATTTGTGTTAAAGTATGCTCATGATAAAATAAGAGAAGAGTTATGGTTGAAAGATGTACCGCCCTTAGATGAAGTGTTGGCAATTGCAAAACGTGTAGAACACTTGATGAAATGTGTAGATCAATTGAGCAATGCTAAAAACAAGTCTAAAGAATCTGTTACAAGTATTGAGGAGGTTGTATGTCAAGTTAAGAGTAAGACTTCCTTGGATGTAGAAAATGTGAGATCTACTCGGGCCACAGAAAGTAACAGTGCGCAAGATAACATGGTAACCTGCTTTAGATGTGGCAAGGTAGGTCATAGAGCGAATGCTACTTTCTGTCCAGCTTTGCAGGTCATTTGCAATGCTTGAGGGACGAAAGGTCATTTTGCTAAATGTTGTAAAAGTAAGGTTAAAAGAAGAGATCAGCCACAAGTTAGAGATCGTATATCAGGTGGATAATGGAAAAGCCAAACATCCGTCCCATGTTGTCATGATTGAATGAATTGAACTTGAAATGAAGTTTCATTCATGTTCACTCCTGACTATGATTAACAAAGATACGTTTGATATTTACTTTAGAGATAGAGTGACACTTCTAAAAACAGATATTTCAGCTGTAGGATATGGAGGGTTGCCGATAAACAAGCAGGGGTATTTCACGGCATGTATCGAACTGAGTGGTAGGAGGACTGCTGGAAAGGTATATGTTGCCAGGAGAGGGGAAACACTTTTAGGTTGGCCACATCAACGTTTACTTGGTGTTCTGCTGAATCCGAATACTGATCCACAAGTACAAGTGCAAGAAGTTGATGATTCTATGGCAGTTCTGGATAAACAGTTTGCTGATGGGTTTCAAGATAAGTTGGGGTGTCTTAAAGGGTATAAACATCACATAAAAGTGAAAGAGGGTGCTATTCCCATAGTTGCCAAAGTAAGGAGAATACCTTTGAATGAACAAGCCGGTGTGCAAAAGGAGATTGAGCACCTGATTGAGATGGGTGTTATTGAATCCATTGAGGCAACGGAGTGGTTGGCTCCGATTTTTGTTGCCAAAAAACCTAGAGGTGAAATTCGCCTATGTATTGATTTGCGTGCTCTTAATAAGGAGGAGGTTGTGGATAGGTTTCCTCTACCTAACATTGACGAGATTATCAGCACACTGGCAGGTGCTAAGTACTTCAATACTTTAGATTTAGCTTCCGCTTACCATCAGGTGGAGCTAGATAAAATATTACAAGATTTGACAGCGTTCATTACCCCTATGGGAATAATTAAATTCCTGAGAATGCCATTTGGGCTTGTCTCAGCAGCCTCTGTGTTTCAGCGAATCATGTTGAATGTGCTTAAGAGTCTATCTGGTATAAAATGTTATCAGGATGATTTGTTAATCTATGGGAGCACAAAAGTAGAACATCATTCAAGGGTGTACGCTGTATTGGAAAGATTGAGGAAAGCTGGATTGACGCTGAGGAAGGAAAATTTTTAATTCTGTGTAGAGGAAGTTAATTACCTTGGACATTACATCACAGGACAAGGTGTATTTCCTAAAAAAGAGTTAGTTGACACCATAGTGAAATTGCAGGAACCTGGTAATAAAGAGGAGTTGGTATCCTTTTTGGGGATGATGGAGTATTACTGTAAATTTATTCCAGGATATGCAGACAAGACACAAAGCCTTAGGAAGTTGATTGGAAAGAATGTGTCCTTCGATTGGAGTTTGTGACAAAGAATTCAATTCTATCAAGGAAGACTTGAAGAAAGCACCTTGTTTGCAGGCTTTTGTACCGGGTGAAGAGACACATATCATGACTGTCGCCAGTGCTAAGGGCAATGGGGCAGTGTTGCTACAGAAGAGAAATGGTGTAGAACATTTAATAGCTTGTGCTTCCAGGTGCTTGAGAGGTTCAGAGTTAAATTACTCTGTTATTGAGAAAAACGCCTTGGCAATCTATTGGGCTTTGAGAAAGTACAGGAATTTGATTTGGGGTATGAAGGTTAAGGTACTTTCAGAACAGAAGCCCTTAAAGGAGGTTTTCTCAAAAAAGGACTTGATTCAATTTCGTCAAGGATTAGGAAGTGGGTCATTTCACTTCAAGAGTATGATTTTGAAGTTGATTATATTCCTGGTGTGATCAATTGTTCAGCAGATTGTTTGTCACTTTTGGTGGATGCTAAGGAGGCTGACCAGGAAGAGGAGAGACTTGTGGATAAAGATATAAATGTCTGTAAGGTGATGATGGGTGCAGTTGAAGAGATGGAATGGAAGAGTGAGATAGTTAAGGACATGGAAATTTCCAAAGTGATTGAATTGTTGTTAGTAGGGAAAAACAAACATCTGGAAAAACCTTGGTCTATGGTTTGTGAGGAATTGTCGGTGATGGATGGTATGCTTGTTCGTGGAACTAAACTTGTACCACCATCATTGGTACGGAGAAAACTACTCAACTTTGCACATGGTGGTCATCTGGGCATAGTGAAGTCTAAAGAGAGATTAAGGATGCAATTCTGGTGGCCAGGGATGGATAAAGAAGTTAAAAGGATGCTGAGGGATTGCTTGGAATGTTGTGTGAGTGATAAGATTTTGAAAAATAAACAAATGCCCATGGTCTGCAGGAATCTTCCAAATCATCCCTGGGATGAAGTTGCCATAGACATAGTTGGACCTTTGCATGGTGTGAGTGATACCCCTTATTTGATAGTTGTGTTGGATCTATATTCAAGATGGATTGAAGTAAGCTCTGTTAGAGACATTTCTTCTGCAAGTGTGATAAATGCCTACCAAAAAAATGAATGTGTCCTCATGTAATGCAACTGGTGCTATGTAAAGCGCTCTGATACCCGATACCTTCGGGTCAAGTTTGCGCTATATAAAACTCCGTAAAAAATAAAAAGAATTTTTAAAAAAATGAAATATTTAAGAGAGAAAGCTATCCCAATTCCATTCTTTCAGATAATGGTCCTCAGTTTTGCTCAACAGAAATGCAGAAATATGTGAAAGAATGTGGGATAATTCATAAACGGAGTTCAGTTTATCACCCAGAAACCAATAGTGCTGTGGAGAGGGTGAATACAACTCTCAAAGAGAGCATTCAATTAGCTAGAGCAAGTAATCTAAATTGGAAATCTGTCCTGCAAGACAGGATAACAGCGTATCGCATGTCTCCTCACTCAACCACGGGGAAAACACCATTTGAATTGTTCAAAGGAAGAGCTTCCAACTCAAAGTTGTGTCCAGGTTGAATGGTGTGGAACAAAGGGTTGAAGAACAATGAAATAGGTGATTGGAGGTGTAAAGAATTTAAACAACAAATGGTTAGGAAGTGGTACTTTGATGAAAAGAAATGTGTACGAGCCAACAGTGTGATCGTGGGTGACTATGTCAAAATAAGGGCACCTGTAGGATGTCAACCATGGTCAAAATATACCAAAGTGAAAAGGGTTGTTAAATTATTCAAGAATGCTGTGAAGACTGATGATGGGAGAATTTGGAATAAAAGCAGGGTTGTTGTAGTCAAATCCATTTCAGATTCGACTTTTATGCAAAATGCTTGTGATAGCAATCAGTATTCTAAAATTGGTTGTGATTCTTCACTAACAGGGTCACATTCTTTGCCAGGCTCTGTTAGGGAGAGGAGTCAAAGAGTGCGTAGACAACCTTTGTAAATGAAAGATTATGTTTGTTAGGTTTGTATTGAAGATTTTATGATACATTTTACTCACACATCTCCGTTGGTCTTCTTTATTATCCTTAATATTTGTAAGCCTTACATTAAGAGAGGTGATTTGTCTTTTTGTTAAGTTTCTTTTATGTTGTAAAGAGGAAAGATGTGTGATATGTCATAATCCAAGGTTCCATGTGGATCTTGGAATGCAAAGGGGTTCTGATGAGGCAGTTGCTGGAGGTGGTTGATGGATGAGGTGAATAAACTTGACACCTACAAGAGGCGTGGAGCTTTCTTATTCCTATGTGGTGAACACCACACCTCCTCCACATCCTTTCTGAAACTCGTCACAGAGTTAGCAAATAGTGTGGGTTGTACGACGGTACAACGCAGGTAAATACATCCTATGCCTTTGCCACGCATTTTTAGCACACATGGTTTTACTGCGAATATGCATTTACAACGCATGCCAATACCACACATTGTTTTTAGATTTAAAAACAATGTATTTGTGAGGGGAGATCCCCCACCCCCCCAACTTACCTTAAATATGTGGTATTGGCATGCGTTGTAAATGCACATTCGCAGTAAAAATATGCATGCCAAAAAATGCGTGGTAAAGGCACAACAAGGTAAAAACCTCATTGTAAAGGCTGTTTCCCAGAGTGTGATGAGTTAGAAACAAGCTGAAGCTGTGCAGGGCTTTAACATCAGGTCCATGATGATGAGCTGAACAGTTTCAGCTCTCTTCCATGACTACTTGAGGCAGGAGCCCCTAATAAAGCAACAACAGCCTAATGCTGAAGTGGGACATGTACAGACACCTATGGGTAAGTAAAATATGCTCCTAAGTTAAATGTGTGCAATGATGGCGGTGAGAGTATGAGTGTTTGTGTGTTTGTGTTAGAGAGAGAGAAGTGTGAGTAAGTGTGAGGGAGTGATTGTAAGAGTTAGAGGGAGATAGTGAGATGTGACGGAGACTGTGTGAGCTTGTGAAAGTATGAGCAAGCATGTGAGTAGGTCAGCGTGTGAGTATCTGAGTGAGACAGTGTGAGCATTTGAGTGAGAAAGCAAGAGTGAGTGACCATAAGTGAGGCAGTGAATGAGACAGTGTGAGCATGTGAGTGAAACAGTGAGAGTGCATAAGAGTGAGTGAGGCTGTGAATGAGGCACTGACAGTGAGTGACAGTAAGTGAGACTATGGGAGACAAAGTAAGAAGAGGTGTGTGAAATAGTGAGCGAAACTGTGAGACAATGAGTGAGACAGAGTGCAAATGTTGGTGAGAAAGCAAATATGGGTGAGTGAGACAATGAACAAGAGTAAGGCAGTGAGTGAGACAATGTGAGACTCTAAGGGCTTGATGATGAGTCTGACGGTCCATGGACCACCAGACTTGCGGGGGCACAGCAGTGGCGGTCTCCCATCTGCCCTATTACAATTATGGCAGTCGGACCGCCATTGCCCTGCCGCAGCCGCTAGAGAACCGCCGTTCCCTGGTGGTGGTGCGGCGGTGTAGAGGCAGTAATATGCTTGGCGGAACCGGCGTGGTCCTGCCAAGCATTTTACAAGTTTCCTCTCCACCACAGTTTTCATGGTGTTTCCTCCTCCAAGAAAACCGTGGCAGAGAGGAAACAAAGAGGGCCCTACAGGGCCCCCTAGTGCCTCAGGACATGTGAATGCACACAAGTTCCTGTACAACATGGACTTAACAGTCCATGCTGTGCAGGAACTGTTTTTAGCATTCCCATTGTGGTGCCCATTATTGCAGGAAACGCTGTGGGAATGCCATAAAAAAGCCAACCAGACAGGGAGAAACTCCTAATCTGGTGGGCGGCCCGACCACAGCTTTGGCAGTGCGGAGGCGGGGCGGGGCAGGGCGGACCAGGGCGGACTCGGTACTGCACCGCCAGACTTGTAATCAGGCCCTGAGTGAGAAAGTGAGGGAGACAGTAAGTTAGACATTGTGCGCATGTGAGTGGGACAGAGATAGTGAGTGAGACAGTGAGTGAAACACTGTGAGTATTTCAATGAGTGACATTTATGAGACAGTGTGTGTGAGCCTTAAGGTTGTGTGAGCATGTGATAATTGATGTATATGAGGTTGGGCTTGTAAGCCTGCCGCTGGTCCTGATATAAGAAAGGCAATTCTTGGTCTAAGGATGTATCCCTGGCAACATTCTGGTACTGGCTTATTGGAGGTAATTCTTGGCATAAGAGAGGGCCGCCCATGATAAAATACAGGCCGTAGCATACTGGAGGCAATAAATGGTTTCTGGGGCACCCACGACAAAATGCTGGTGCTGGCGTATTTGAGGTAATTATTGGCTTAAGGAAGGACATCCATAGCTCATGTGGGATGAAAGCGTGAATAAAATTATGCCCCTGACATACGGGAGGCAATTTTTGATATAGTTACCCACTGTATATGGACAGTGTCAATGGAATAATTGTGGCACTGGTGTATTGTGGGTAAATCTTTACCTAAGGGAGCCTTCCATGGCATATGGGAGCACCCATAGCAAAATGCTTTTCACTCTCTTTGGTACATTGAAGTTAATTTTTAACTTATGGGGTGAACACGTGAACCATTTTGAAAAAAAATGGTGTAAGGATTCATCGGCACCACATTCAATTCAAAATAACTTTATTTCGGCCACGAGGGCCATAAAAGTACAGATACAAACACAAATAAAAGATCATAATGTGTAGAAGTTAAACCAATCCAATACAGTGCAGTATGTCATAAAACTTCTTCAATAAATATTAAAATATATAACATATAAAAATAGACATTGAAATTGTACAATGCATCAGATACAATCATCGTGAGATAAAAAATCACAAGAGATTAAGCAGGAAGTAAGAGCTTCCTGCGCAACATCCACATGGCCCTAAGGAACTTAGCAAGAGTTATGGCAAGTGATAGATAGCAATCAGATCTCAGTATAAGGAGTGCCACTTGGTTGGGTACACTGGTCATAGTCACCTGCAGATAGGAACTAGCCAAAACTTTCGGGGGCAAGCGTAGGCAGGACAAACAAAGACATGCGGCATTAAATCCATTAAATCCCTTCCATAACTGAGTTTTTACTGTCCACTGAGTGGTTGAGGGATTTTTATCTTCTAGTTACACCCCATCTCCTTTTCTTATCAGAGCTCCCTAGAATGTGGTCGAGCCCACCCTGACCTTCAGGAGTCAGGGTGAACCCGATGGTGAAGCATGACACTAATAGACTGTGTGAGGGCTATATATAAAAAAGGAATTATTTTCCTTTCCCACTCCTAGTGATGTGGAGTGTAGGTGGGGCAAACACTTTCTCTCATCATGTCCAGTGTCATGAGATTAGGATGGATACCCTATAAGTAATGTAGGTATTACACTCCACCACTTTCAAAGACCACCAACTGCCACTGCACTTTTCTTGGCATCTTACATTAACATCAAAGCTTAAATATAGACTTGCACTTGTATCAACTTCACAATACCGATTATGAACATATTGTCAAGGTAAGTAAATGTAGAGTTAACAATAGCAAATTTAGCCTTCCCTAAGTATGCTTACTTTGATTATATATTGGTATGATGCTCTTTGTTGCACCAATAAATGTGCAGGTCGATATTCTTGACCTCAGTATTATGACATTGTTCTCACTCGGAGGTGCTTTTCGTACAAAAATAGCACTCCTGAATAGAGTGTTTCAGGTAATTATCATGGATAAGGGAGCCCAATTCACCTCACATTATTGGCAGGCTTGTTGTTCAGAGGTAGCCTCCAAGAGTCATTTTACCACTAGTTTCCCTCTTTCCCTCATTACTGACTAACAGAGAGACTAAACAAAACCATGGGGCAATATCTGATGTGTTATTTTTCTGAGGTCAAGTATCACTCTTAGCTGGGCAGTCATAGATAAATATGTTTGCCGGGTTTGGTGACTCAATGGCTAATGAATCCCCTGCAGGAATCTGTGTTTGACTTCATGGTCATAGATTTGAATCCTGGTGGGTGCGCTCATCCTTATGAGGTCAATAAAATGAGTACCATTCAGTTGGATCACAGTATACATCTGTTATTTCAGTGCCAAAGTACCCTTCAAGGTGAATGTGTGCATTTCAAAGACGTGTTATGTTTGTTGACCAGGAAAATCCATTAGCTCCAAACCAATTCATCTTTTGAAAAGTGTGTAGCACTGAAACCACAACAATTACAATCCTTTATTAAATTTGCTGAATTCTGGACAATGGAAATGTCAGCCGCCACGTTCTTAATTTATTCGCATTTGAAACGATTGACCACCAATGCTCATCACTTTACTTGAATCTCACAGGTGCTTCAGCAATAGGGTCCTTTGATGAGTTTCCCCTTTCCTGACTAACAAAAGATTTCTGGTTAGGAAGGGCAACAGCACTTCTCAACCAATCCTTTTCACATGATAGGTCCCTCGTTAATTTATTACTTTACCCATTTTGCTTAACGTGTGGATGGAGCCACTAAGAATTCTGCTGGAAGAGGCACAAGTTGCAGACAATACCTCAATATACTTACAAATATCGTGATCACAAGATGCTGTACTACCAAAAATTGTAAAAAATAACCTCCAAAGCAGGATGTCAGCAAATGTCCTCAAGATAAATCCTAAAATAAAATCAAGGTAATCCTCATCAGACATCCTCAGAACTCCAAATTTAAATAGACTGGCTATCCAAGCTCAACGTCAATGTTTTCTCACTCCCTTCTGCAAATAAGGCTAAATCATTGGGATTGTGCGTTGATTCTCAATTGTCTATATGCTTGCAATCTCACACAGCTGCTGCTTGCAGAGCCTCGCTCCACAACCCAAAACATCTTAAACCCCTGCTTCATCCTAATGCCTTCTGCACTGCTTTTCAGGCTATTGCTATATCTCAATTGGACACGGATAATTCGCTTCTAGCACACTTATGAAATCCATTCTATATTCAGCACCTTGGATGACACCCAGAACCAAAAGTTTGAACCACATATCACTGGTTTCCTCTAGAAAACGGAACACAATTTAAGTAAACATGCATCACATACAAGGCCATTAGGGGCCTCTCTTAAAAGCTCTGCTGGTACCACAAATGTGAGGCTTTTCAATAGGTTTAGTGCAGAATCCCAAAAAAACAGCTCTTGCAAATCTGCCACACAGTACTTCCTCAGTGCAGCTCTCACCATCTAGAAATCACTTCTATTTGATCTGAGGTACTTAAAAGACCTCATACAATATTGCATTGAAATCTTGCCTTCGGATATCTCTCTTCTCTGTTCTTGTTTGGCACTTCTAAAATTAAAATTGTGCACTGTTAGGAAAATGTTCTATTTTAGTGTGTGTCCCACTACCCAAAAGGTAAAAAAAACTACAAGGTATTAAGAACCCTTTTTTGTCAGCTAAATAGGTTGACATGTTTCAGCCTGTCCTACTTGTACTAGGTCTATAATTTCATCAGGACTTTATGACGCTCCTTACTGATGGATATCCCTACCCTACTGTCTAGGTCGGTGTGGATCTCTTCTTTCCTTCTTCATGTTTGTTTGTATGTGTACGGTTTAAAACAGCTGATACTAAACCAGTTGCCATTTTTTTTTAATCTCTTTCCTAGCACGATTATCTGCAATATAAAAGTAGAGGGAGATCTGTGACTGTGATTTTAAATGTAACAGGGTAATGAGTTTCTTTAATATTTTACATATTATTTGGGATGCTAAATGATGCCTTACATCCTGGAGTATTAGTCAAATTTAATGCACATTTACAGACGTTTTACTTAGCACTTACAACTACCATTATTCTTGTATCTATTTAGCCAAAACAATTACAGTTCTTCACTGCACACAGCACTTTGGAAGACGTGTATTTAATTACAGTATGCAATGTCTGTATTTTACAATGTTAACTGTTTTTGTATGTTTTAGGAGGAAGAAAAGGAAAAGCATGCTGCATTCCCAGAGCCTAATATAGGGCCTGATTTATATTCTGGCAGACGGAGCATTCTTCCTTGGCCAGGCGGAGGACTTTACGTCCGCCAGGCTGAGACTACTCCGCCCGCCAGATTTATAAATGACCACAAAGCTGCCAATCATTTATAAAGGCATTGGCAGGAACCTCTGTCACTGCAGTGCCTGTCAATGCATTTTACTGTTAGCTGCAGGGCTGCATCAGAAGGACCCAGCCCTGTAGCAAACAGCATTCTTTTCTTCTTTTCAAAACGAAAATCCCGAAATTGGATTTTATTTTTCAAAAGAAATAAAGTAATGCTCCCCCCTCCCATGACTGGGGGAGCATCACAATGTTTTTATTGTTCCTTACTGTCAGGGTTTACCTGGCGGTAAGGAACAGTGAAAAATGACTACATATCCGCCCATCTAACTTGGGTGAGCGGACATGACAGAGTAGTCTCTGGCATGAGTAACCCTAATGTCCACCCACATGGAAATGCGGCAGGCGGACCACAATACTGGCAGGGAGGGAACTCTGTCACTGATGCGACGAAATACCCTCTCTGCCAGTATATAAATCAGGTTCATAGCCTCTTAGGAGGGTAACCAATTGAAGGGACAATGTGCATATACTCATGCTTCTCTATATCATCATTATAGGTGGGTACGGAGAATTCATGCATCTTTGCCATCACTGAGGGGGACTGCAAGCCCCAGCATACAACAGTAGCCCAGGAAGAGGCACTCGCCTCCACAAGCGCTTTTAAATGCATTTGCTTAATGTGCCATGGGACGTATGCGGGGTGAGTCAGGACAAGACGGGCCTGTCTGAGCCAGGAAGATGCAGAGCAGGGCTACCCCTCTGAGAACTGTTATTGCTGGTGATAGAACACCGAGTCCTTGGTCCAAATTTCACTGTAACAGCCCTTTTTAGATGCCTAAGGAATAAAAGGGAGTTAACGTCATCCACAAGTTCAGTTTACAGTGTAGCCAATTCGGCCATACAATAAGGTACCAGAGTCGACAAATGAGGTTAAGTATGGGTTTAATACAAATTCAAAGCCATACTGATGTACACAAGTCTTAGGAATATATGTACAGAATCACTACTGGCAGGACAAATCGTCTAACAAAACTTAGCCTCAATAACTTGAAACATAAAAGGAATTCAGTGATAGCAATGCAGAAAATAAGGAATGCAATTTTTACAGTCCTCTTTCCTATGATGCATGAGGAAATCTAAATCTCCTAAACTAAGTTTCAGCTAAAAGCACTGATTTGGGGAGAACCCTAATCAGAGCCAGTAAAGTAGGAAGATATCAGCATAGCGGAACTTCTGTAGAAGTAACCCAAAATAAAGAGTTTTGTACAGCACAAAGCCACACAACAGGGATATCACAAAGAGGCCTGTACTCCTCTAAGCCTAAAGGAAATCTGACTAAACATGAAGTGTGGTCACTAATTAAAACCCACAAAAGAACATTTGAGAATCCCATATCACGTGCCTCATTACTTTCCACCTTCACAAAGTAAAAGTTGGCAACTACATTGAAACTCCTTTCCTTTGGTCGACACATCAGGACGTCTTTGGATTCCTCCCAACTCCCAATTAAGCACAGACAGCAGTCCTCCCTTTGTTTGTTCAGGCTTCCCATCCTTGCCAAAAGTACTGCTCCTGAACCTCACTATCTCTCACACACAATTCAACGCTCTCTATTCATAAGATCATACGACTGCACCTGCAGAGTTGAGAAAAACATTGAAACCCGAGCAAGCTTCTTGTGGAAGGTTAAATATTAAGAAATCCATATGCTTAGGACCTTTGGTCAAGTTAGCATAGCTAACCTTCCAAAACACATTTAAATGCACGATTATGGATACATATACAGCTACAATACAGATGCAGAGTATTATTCAAATGAATACATGATTATACAAGAGTTAACAACATTATTCAAACCACACAAATGCAGATATATATGGGAACTGTAATTCAATGTTACTGTAAGGAAAACAACAGTATGTACACTTGTATAAATGTCGAGATGACACTGTAAATGCACTTTCTGTAGCTGTTCAGTGCACCATATCACGTTAATGATATTAAGGCACACAAATACATGAGGCCATGTGTAAATATATATGTACAGCCTGATTAAACATAAACGGGTAGAGCCAAAATTACGTTGCTCCAGTCCCCCCTCTGATGGCAAATCAAGCCATCACAGATCGCAATCACTTCATATCAGACAGACCAACTAAAACCTTGTGGTTTTAATCATCTTTCATCTAGATTCTTCCAGACAATTCATGTTGTCATAATATCTACTCTGACTCTCTTCTAACTGTGCGTCCCCTTCTTTCTCTTCACTCCCTGTTTGACTTTCAAGCACTTATATCCCTTAGAAATCGCAACTAGGAATATTACACAAAGGGCAATTATCACAAGGGATCTCAAGATGGCACCCCAAATTACACTTCCCAGGTTTCCAAACCATTTTCCCACAGCAGAAAAATAATTTACAATAGCTTCCCAAGAACCTGTTGCTTCCAACTCCTGAAAGTCCTTGTACATGTCAGAAATATTCTTGATAAACTTCTTCAAGTCCTTACTCTTGTCAAGAATGTAGGTGCAGCATTGCTGGACCTTTAACATTCCACATAATCTGCCCTTCTTTGCGAGCAGGATGTCTAATGCAAGACAGTTTTGCTAAACTATGGACCTCATAGCTACCATTTCCGTATTTACAACCAATAAAGCTCCAGCTGTACTAGTAGCCAGCTTATCTACTATGGTGGATAACTTCCTAATTTTTATATCATTTAAAATCACAGTCACAGATCTCCCTCTACTTCTACAGGATTAACACCTTGTTTAGGCCTGGAATTCTGTTCCCACAAGGGTCATTGGGATGTTCCACATGAAAAGTCTTTGGTGAAAACTACACCTTTGCAACAAGTACCATACCAGCCTCTGAGCAATATGAAGTAGGTGTGTCCTCCACAAATATAACAGACTCCAAGAATAACAGGAGCATCACCCACCAGGAATAAATTCCAATTTCCCTAACTTCAAATATATTGTCACATTCATCTTCCCCACCAAGTGATTGTCAAACGAGGACCTCAACATAACTTTGCATAATTTCCCTTTATGTTTCCAATCTAGGGTCACTGCTGCTTGATTTACTTCCAATAAATGTTCTATCTCCTCCTTGGTCCACTTATGTTCAGTCTTAATATTTTTGTCTGTCTTTGACTTAAATTCCAAATTTCTCCTCCTGTCTTCAACCAAATGTAAAATGTTCTTCTCAACCTCTGTTATAAGACAAGTCAAATTGTGTATGTGACCTTATGCAATGTCTATGGTCATGATGGGTTTAAATAACCTTTTATTGATTACAGGGAACTTAGCATTGGGGTCAATATGACGACTTAGATGCTCAAGTATGGGGAACTCTTAAAAAATTAAATCCTGCTTGGAAAACAATGTTCAAAATGTTCCATTCCAGAGAGAAGGCTAATCAAAATACTACACGCAACACCATAAGTCAAATGGATATGGTGGTAAGTAATATCTTCCGCAGCTGATGCAGGCAATTGCATGCAGACATAGCAATCCCTGGCATCCATTTTGTCAATATACTCATAAAGCAGCTTAAAAGAAGCATTTTCAGAATAATCGCCTCTAGATGTATCTGCGTGCAGTTCTAACTCATCTAATGCATACAAGCTATTATTTCTAGGGAGTGAAAATTTGGGATTACTTGCAGACTTTGTCTTTACTGAATTAGATATAGATGGGTATAATCCTACAAGCAAAATGATCAGTACTACAACTACAACTATTAGTGTGCCTGCTATTATGTAGCTTCCTCTACTAATATTAGAATTGGCTTCCATTACTTCTCTATGTTGGGTGGAACTTAGCAGCTGTAGCATCCTCTCTGTAGATTTCCACCTGTGCAAATGGCAAAACCAGAGTTCATAAGTATGCAGTACTTTTATTATGTACAAATCTTCATGAAACTTCCTTATCACTACTCCTTCTTCCAAGTGACAACCTTACAACAGCCTCGGGCCTCGGTACTCTTCTTATTTCTCCTACAAAGTCCCTGATAAGATAAGGTTCAAGTTAATTGACAATCAGTTCCAAAATAAAATGTTTCAGTTCGTCTACTAGCACAGGGAATTCACTTGCATCCAGGAAAGGAAATTCAGCCATATCCAGGATAAGATGTCTCAAGGCACCCAATCTTGTTAACAAAGGAAGTTCAAAGGTAAGATCAAATTGAAGACCAGGTTCCCGAAGTTTCAGTTGAATCTTCATGATTATCCCAGAATTCCCAGAACTCTCTCAGTCATTTGCTACAAAGTAAGTCCATTTAGGGGAAGAATACCTCCGACAGGGCACTCTAGCTCGTTTTTTCATCTTTTGAGTACAGTCCCCTCACCTCCTTCATCACTCAGGTCAGAATCCCCAGCATCTTCTGTAATAGCTGGAGCCCACCTTCCACTTGCGGAACCAGTCTACATCTCTTCTGTTGCCTCAGCCAAAGTTCTCCTGCTGTCACTCATGGTTCTACGGCACTAGGCCCTTCATCGGCGTCTGTGTCAGGTTCGATCACAACCACAGGACTGGATTCTTGGCTTTAACTTTAGTTCCAGATTCTCCAAGACCCGCCTAAGACCAAACAAGTGCCGTTTCAGATTTTTGCTGGTCATCTACAGCTTGATCATCCTGCTCCCGTGGTCTCTCGACCACCATTGGCACTTCTGGGAGAGGTGCTTGTTACGTCATCAAGGGGACGAGAAACTTGCTGAATCAGTTGCACTCCGTAGTTAAAGAAGTTAGAGGCTTGTGCAAAGCCCCCATTGCACTGGAGTGGGATACACTCCTCCATGAGCTGCAGGTACTCTCAGAGGAGCCCTGATGTCCCGAGATAGATGGGGAGCTGTGGCATACAATACACTCTCTTGCACTCTGTGAGGGTTCCCTGCCATGTCCCCTCTCTTGACCCACATGTCCCCCTATTGTCTCTTGGTTCGAACATAATGTCTGTAATTTGACTGTCTTTCCGTGTAACTTTTACGTTATTACACTAATCACGTTTGGATACAGATCCTACGGGTTTCACCAACAAGTGCCGTTATGCTTATATATTATTTGAGCAGCGATCTAGACTAACTGACTGTTATGACCTGCCAGTTGCAATTGTTTTACAAGTTTGTTGATTTATGCAATGTTTTGAAGCAATGCCTCCTGTAGTGCTCAATGCCATTGCTAAGAGTATCTAGACCCTCTGGGAACCTGCAATGTGATGTTGCTTGTAACTGACTACTGTGATTGATGTAAAGCTCTCTGCATCGATTGAAATCGATAAAAATGGTTCAAAAAGAAAAAAAGGGGGTGCATGGAACTCGGCGATTGTGGGCAGCATGCACCCAGATAGGGAAACCTCCGCACTTCACGACAGTTGTAGTTACTAGAATAACCAGGAAAGGGCCACACCAGCAGGGCTCCAGACAACTTTTTCGCACATGCTTTTTCACCAAGACCCAGTCTCTGGGGTTAAGGTCATGGCACTGCCCCTGATGTGGCGTGGTGTTTGTGGCTTCAACCTGATGAGACACATAATCCACCATGTTAGCCAATCCTTTGCAGTAGTCAAGTATCAGATCCTCAGTAGTCAGTCAGTCAGTCAAACCACTTTATTCGGTTACTTAAAACCATAAAAGTACCATGCATTAAATCACAATACAATACAATACATGAAACACATACAGTACACATTAAAAACACATACAATACACAATAAAATATCATGCCCGAATGGTCAATAATAGATCCTCAGTAATGTTCACAAGCACATTTGCAGGTACAGCTGGCAATCTCATTGCCCTGCCCATGATGATTTCATGGGGGGACAGTCCTGTCCTATGATTAGGTATGCTGCGTCTACTCATCAACACAAACGGCAAAGCATCAAACCATTTCACAGAAATAGAAGCACATACTTTTGCAAGTCTGGATTTCAAAGTCCGATTGATCTGTTCCACCAGACTGGAAGCCTTAGGTCTATAGATACAATGCAGTCTCTGTTCAACTTGTAAACCTGCTTACAGCATCCTCAAGATTTTAATGTTAAAGTACGTGCCTTGGTAGATATCAGAGAAGTTGGGAAGCCAAACCTAGGTGTTAACTCTCTCAAAAGCAGCTTTGCTACTGTGAGGCTGTCATTCCTCCTAGTCGGGTATGCTTTGACCCATTGTGAAAAGATACACACAACAACCAAGACATACCTCAAACTGTTGCTCACAGGCATCTCAATGAATTCCCAACTGCACCCTGTTGAAAGGACCACCTGATCTCCCTATGTGTCTCAATGTCACTGCAGTTCTTTTTCCTACATTGTTCTGTTGACACACAACGCATCAGTGGTACAATGCTTCAGTCATTAACCTAAACGTTAGATTAAATCAAGTCTCCCTGAACAACCTAGCCATGGCATCTCCCCATAACTGAGTCGGACCATGATAATGCCTAGCCATTGGTGGCAACAGACGTTTGGCAGCACATGCCTTCCATCTCTTGAAACCCAAATCTCATCCTCATCCCTCTTGACACAACCTGCATTAATGAAACTCTGCTGCCCTGCCTCTGACACTTCTTCCTGTAACCTCTTGATTTCCTCCCAAGTATGAGCTGTTGTTAACAAAAGGTTGCAGTTGGTCTCGTCTGTCCCCTCATTCGTATATTCACCAATGAAAGTGCAAGCATTATGAGCACAGTACTTTGCGACCTCGTTGGCATATGGATTACCAACAGTCAAATAATCATCCCCCTTACAATGAGCTGCCCTCTTGATAGCTGCAATCTGTGCAGGCATCTGCAAAGCTTCAAGGAGCTTTTGAACTTGTTCTCCATTTTGGATGGATGATACTTAGGAGGTCATAAACCCCTTAAGTACCATAACTGTCCGAAATCATGAATGACACCAAAGCTGTATTGACTATCAGTAAAAATGGTCACTCTGCTGGTCAGAGACACAGCATGCTCTGGTAACAGCAATCAAATAAGTCACTTATGCAGAAAACACTCCTTGGAGCCACAAAGCTTCAACTACTCCTGAAACCGAACAAACTGCCTATGCAGCTCATAAATTTCCTTCATGGTCCCGCAAACACTGGCCATCCACAAATAAGGCAAAATCAGATTCAGGCATTGACTCAGCTTGTATATCTGGTCTTGGCTTTGTGCACAGTTGAGTAACATCGAGACAGTCATGCTCTACCTAACTCTCATCATTATCATTCTCAGGAAGGGACAACAGGATGGCAGGGTTCAAGACAACATACCTTTTCAAGGCAACATTCTCAGCCACATATATGATCTGCTCATACCGAGTCAAACAGCTGTTTATCATGTGTTGAGTGCAAGTATGCATCAAAAGTATCTCTACGGAGTGGGGCACATACACAGTTAAAGGATGACCCATAACAATGCCTTCACATCTCTGTATTCTGACATTGCAGCAGCCACAGATTAAAGACATCCGGGAAACACTGCAGCTACTGGATCAAGGGTAGAAGAAAAGTAGGCTACAGGTCTATGGGCATTTCCGTGAGTCTGTGTAAGCACTGAGAGAGTACAGCCCTCACTCTCACTGCAGAAAAGTGAAAATGCTTTATTATAGTCAGGCATGCCTTGTGCCGGGGCATGGCAGAGACTTTCTCTCAACTCTAGGAAGGCAACCAAGCAATCATTATCTCAAAGTACCGGATGTGGCAAATACTTGTGTGTTAGCCTCTGTAAAGGCTTGCTCACTAGGGACAAGTTGGATATCCACTGGCGACAGTAGCCCATGATTCCCAAGAACATTCTGACTTCTTTCTGTGTTGTTGGCAGCTTCATTTGCAGAATCGCCGAAATTCTTTCCTGTGTCACTTTCCTGACTCCTTTCTCAATGTGATGTCTGAGATACAGGACTTCTCTTAAACAGTATTGTAACTTATTGTGGGGACACCTTATGTCTCAGCCAAGTGGTTCAACAGGGCAATAGTATCCATCTTGCAAGCTTCCTAACTATTTGACAGAACCAGCAAGTTGTCAATATACTGTACCAAGACAGAGTAACAGGGCATAACCAAAGACTCTAAATTCTTTTTAAGGATCTGGTTAAAGATAGACGGGCCCACTGTATACCCTTGTGGGACTCAGCACCATGCCAAAACATGACTGCTGAACCAAAACGCAAAGAGGAACTGACCGTCCTCGTGCAAGGGTGGGGAGAAGAAAGCCTGACACAAATTGATGACAGACAATCATTCAGCCTCACATCGAATCTAAAATAAAATAAAATCCCAGCAGGATTTGGTACCACAGGACAATAAGGAACCACAATATTGTTTATCTTTCGAAGGTCCTGCACTATGCGGTACTTACCGCTAGGCTTCTTTAAGCCCATAATGGGCGAGTTACTTGGACTCCCCATAATCGCCTTCAGAATACTTTGCTAGATCTTTGCCTCGATTACTGGAGTTATTCCAGCAATCGTTTCAGGGGTCAAGTTATATTGCAGGGTTCTTGGGTATTCAGCATTTGCCTTTATCTGTGTATGGACAGGCTCAACTCCTTTGATGAGTCCAATGTCCTTCCCAGAGAAGTCCCACACCTCTAACTATACTGTATTTCTCACCCGAAGGGCAACTTTTCTCTTGGCATCATAGAGAACAACTCAATGGCTGGAATTTGATTAATCATTTTAAAAGCAACATATTCATCATGTGTCTGAAACTTCACACCTCTCGAGGTTCAGTAAATGGTGCAATTCAGCTTGCACAATAAGTCACGCCCCAACAAACTCACTGGGCTCGCATCACAAACCACAAATTGGTGATGATCGTCAAAATGTCCTATTTTTACAGGCACATCCTCAGTTACGGGATTGGTCATTTGTTTATTTGCAACGCCGACAATTTGGATTCTTTGTCCCGAGAGGGGTAGGTTGGAAACTTCCACTGTTCTCACACTAGAACGGGTAGCACCAGAATCAATCAAAAATGATACGATGTGGCCATTTACCTCACCATCTACAAATGGGACACTCTGGTCTATCTCTAAGACTGCGCCAAGCATGCAATCTTCCTCCCCCTCTCAGGCACCGGCAGGAGGACTGATCAGAGCCAAAATTATCAAATGTCCCAAACACAGGGTACTGCTGCACAGGACTGTTATTCTGGAAAGAATTTCGGTTCACATTAGGAACCTGATTCAAAATGAATCTAGGACCATTAGCAGCTTGCTGTGGAATTGGGGGTTGTGGAGCTTGCACCACTGGGGCTTGTGGTACATTAAAATTTTGAGATCTTGGTCTCGCAACATTTTGTGACTGCACAGGGTTATTATTCTGAGGCTGTGCAAACCTTGGACTTTGACCTTGATTTGCAGGATTTAGACAACATTCCTGCTGCCAATGCCCAAACCTATTGGAATAATAGCACAGTTTGAACTTTTTCAACGTGTCTTTATCAGTCCCCGTACTCAGTTCTATGGGAATACCACGACCTCTACCTTGTTACTGAAATCCACCTCCGCCTTGCATCACAGGAGCTCCCTGCTGATACACTCCCTGCTTGGGGGGGAACAATCTCTACAAAAGACTGACTTTGACTTGCCCTCTGAGCATCCATCATTTGCACCACCATTAGTTTCTTTTTCAATTTCTTCTGCCTCATATCTATTTCATCATTACAGTACTTGGCGTATCTCAAAATCTCATCAACCAACTTATTCTGCCAACAAATCAAATGCCGTTGAATCATCATGCTGATTTCAGGCCTCAATCCTGTCACAAACCTGGACACAAAATGTCCCATATCCTTGGGCTCCAATGTTTCCATTCCACTATACTGTTTAAATGCCTGCAAAAATCTCTCATAATATGTATGAATCAACTCTTTATGTTCCTGGGTCATTTGGTCAATCTTGACCCAGTCAATATCTTAGGGCGATACTTTGGATTTCAACCATGTCATCACCTGGTTATACTTTCTCATTACTATGGGTGACAGACCATTAGTCAATGGATCCCTTACTGGCTCTCTCTCAGACCACTCTATGGCTATTTTACATGCTGTTCACAAGTCACTTGGAACCACAATATCAAATGAAGTATTCAAATCAGTCGACAAAACGTTTGAGATTTTCACGAACTGCTCAACTTGTTTATACCATTCTACAGGCTTGTCTCTCAACCTAGGAAAATCATTAGTGAATGATGCAAGATCACTCCTACTCCAAGGTACATGAACATAACCTCCACTGGGTACTTCTCATAAAGGGAAACTTTTAGCTTCTGCCCCCCCCATCCCTGGAGGAGGCAGTTCTTCCATAGATCTCTTGGGTTCTTTCTTCTTTGCCCATTTACCTACCCACTTATCTAGGGCACTCCAAGTCAGAATGCTTTGAACTAATTCCAAAATTTGCAGCTTCATTCCAGGTCCACTCCATCCACTCTATGTCTTTATCACTAAAACAGAGTTGATGACTTTTATGTAAAGCTTTAGTCCAATCCAAATCTACTTCATATTTCTGAGCTACTTCAGAAAATTTAGCGTGGGCTTGCCTTGCTCGTCTGGTAACCTCCTTACTCTTAAACACAAGTTCACTTTCCTGATAAGTGTCCAACTGGGCCAATTCAAGACTTCCAATTATCAATTCGTCCAATTGAAGTTTTAATTTTCCTACATCCACCGGATTTACCCTCTGGGATGACTTAATCGTTTCTTGGCTCAACTCTGAGCTTCCACTCTTATTCAAAGTGGCATTAACAAGCTTCAACCATTCCTCTAATTCCTGAGTGCTAATATTTGGCTGTATTCCAAGGGATTTAGGTACCATCCCCTCTCTAGGGGTGCTACTGTGTGTGTTCAAAGGTGGCTCCTAGGTAAGTGTACCTAGATCTGGCAATACTGGGAATGATCTCAAAAGTCCAAATCCCATCTGGTTCATTGTCGAATTTGTACTTGCACCACGAGGGGAACTTGCAATCATTGGGACTAAAGTGACAAATGTCCCCACATTTGAGCTAGGTGGGGCCCTCTCTGGGGCTTTCAACTTGGCAGGAACAGCCAAATTATGTCTTACATTCCCTGTGGAACTGGGATAATAAATAGGAACCACAGGACCAATGGTAACTGGGTCCGTGAGAGCATCTGGGACATTAGGAGTGGTGAAAGTACCAGAGACACAAATCCTTGGATTTCCTCCTGTGTGGATTTGATTCACATTTATAGGGGTGGCTCCTGTCGTACTAGGGTTCACACTTATAGGTGCAGTAGCCTCTCACAAGTTTTCATTTATATTACCGCTTCCACTCCCCCATTATAGGGTCTCATTGTACAGAGGTGGGCGTTCTGACAACAACATATTTAGAAGACTGTCACTAGAGTCACTGTCACTATTTCTGTCTTTCTCATCTTGTTCCTTTAACTCATCTCTTTTTCCCCCTTCTTCTTTTCTTTCTTTCCCTTTCTCAAATTCATCACTTGTTAAGTTAATGCAGGGTACAACTTAGCTCCCTCTATCATGTCCGTTCTCCACCTCACAGCAGCATAAGTACGAACTGCCTTTTTAGCTCTCCCCTGATACCTCTCCTTATCTCGGGCATGAGCTGCACGCTCCCAAGCATTGAGCACTTCAAACTTTGTAGATCTAGGCTCTGGTTTCATATCATATAATATTCTCCTCTAATTTTCAATAATTCTCACATTGAATGTAACATAGTATGGAAATGCCAGTGCACCTTCTTTCTCAGTGATTTTATGCCATTGTTTAAGCCAAATACAGATGTGGAGCTCTACGTTTATTGCCATATAATGACCCGCAGTATCCTTGGATGGTGCCTCTTCCACTGCCCTAGCAGCTATCGTCACATCTCCCCTAGCCAAATCTGGTATGACTTTAAAACATTTCATTTTCTGGTAAGAATGTCAAGAATCACAATTTGAGTTTTGGTTCAGAGCCGTAACTAATAGTTTACTCACCATTCTCTTTGCAAATCAACAACCAATACCAGTGTGGCACTTCATGATGTAGACAACCAATAACAGTGTGGCGTTACACCAACCGACCGATCTCAGCGCAGCACACCATGACATCAATCTCACTCACTGCAGCAGCTCACCTCCTTTACAATTTTCACAAATGCACTCTCCTCAGCAATACACATGCAAACAAATACAAAGCAATTGTAACAAATAACTTTGTCTGCACCACTAAAGAAATCAACAGTATTCAATCAAACAAGAAATGATTTGGAATAACACTTTCAGAACTACTGAAACACATTTGAATGAGACCTCGACCTGCAGGGACTCACCCGATTAGTACAGCTTCCCCTGCCAAAGGGTCCACTATGGTAATCACACCTTATTTTCACACACAAAGATAAATGTCCCTATCTTAACTGTGCTGTCAAAGACGTCTCACAACAGGCACCACAAAACAATGGCAGTCTATTGCAATACAGTGTCTTCACTTTTTAACATCATCTCAGGATCTTAGGCCACGTCGGACCTGATAACAACTTCAACTTCTCCACGTTAAGTGTCACATTCACACTACATTCAAAACATCTCTGCCAAACATCACACAATCTCCATAAACACTGCAAGCTAAACACAACCCATTAGAACGTGCAACCTTATTAATACTCACACCTCCGCTGTTAAAACTATTTCTCGAACTGCTGAAACTCCGCCGATCCTCCAAATCGAGACATGGGCTCTAGGACTGGGACTGGGTCTGAATTACTCTAACAAATTTTCCTAACTCCCCCTATTCCAAGACCTAATCATCCTCATTTTGCTACCATCTGTTAGAGCACCGAGCCCTCGGTCCAAATTTCCATTCAACTGACATTTTTAGGTGCCTAAGGAATAAAAGGGAGTTAACGTCATCCACAAGTTCAAATTACAGTGTAACCAATTCGGTCACACAAGGAAGACCCAATGTCGGCAAATGAGATTAAGGGTCTGATTTAGATGTTGGCAAGACAGCAACAGAGTGAGCTCTTTTGGCGGTCTTCCTGCCCACCACCCTGGGGGTCCGCCCACCCAATTTAGATGCTTGCTGGCAATGGGAGAGAAACCCGCCATGGTCCAGCCAGGATTCCTGCCCTCCAGATTTGAATGTGGGCTTTTTCTAAGGGAATTCCGGTTGGAATCCCTCCTACTTAGAGCCAGTGGAATAGGACAAAATGGGGTGAAAACTCACCTTTTTTCGGGGTACAACCTGCGATTTTGTCCTCTACTTCTTCACCCAGGTCTCCCCTTATCTGCTGCACCTTGCCTGCACCCTATTTTGAAGGACCTGAAGGTAGGTGTTCGTGGTGTGTGTGGGTATATATTTCATGGTGTGTGTAGGTCGTTGGGTTGCAATGTAGAATGTACAAAATATGCTCACTACACATAATCTGCATAATGTACATACACATATGTACACATACACAACATATATGCGCTTTGCGTAAATAAAGTTTTTTTACTTACCGGTCTCCCCGCCACCACGGTCGCTCTCCGTCAGTACTCCACCAACAGGACACCGCTAGTCCAGCGGTAACATCCAAATCTGCTCAGCTGGGCCCACCATCAAGACGGCGATGGCGGATGGTTTACCAGCACAGAAGGCTGCTGCAGCGGCCGTCTTCTGCGTATTGCATATAGATCTAAATACGGCGGGCAGAAGACCGCCATCCCGGTGGAATTCTCAGTCCCGCTGCTTCGGCGGGACAGCGAGAAGACTGCCAAGATCTAAACAGGTCCCTAAGTATGGGTTTACTACAAATGCAAAGCCAGACTGATGTACACACGTTTTAAGAATATATTGTAAAAGTACAGAATCACTATTGGCAGGCCAAATCGTCTATCAAAGTTTAGCCTTAATAACATGAAACATACAAGGAATTTGGTGATATCAATGCAGAAAATAAGGAATAAAATTTGATGGTCAGTATAAAATTTGCGGTCCCCTTTCCTATGATGCATCAGGAAATCTAAATCTCCTAAACTAAGCCTGACCTAAAAGCACTGATTTGGGGAAAACCCTAATCAGATCTAGTAAAGTAGGAAGGTGTCAACATAGCGGAACTTCTGTAGAAGTTCCCCAAAATAAAGAGTATTGTATAGCATAGATCCACACAATAGGGATATTGCAAAGAGGTCTATACCCCTCTAAGCCTAAAGGGAATCTGAACAAAAGTTGAAGTGTGATCACCAATTAAAACCCACAAAAGAACGTTCGAGAATTCCATATCATGTGTCTAGTTACTTTCCACCTTCTCACAATAAAACTTGGCAACTACACTGAAACTCCTTTCCCTTGGTCTGCACATCAGAACATCCTTGGATTCCTCCAGTCTGCCAATTCCGCATTGACAGTAGTCCTCCCTTTGTTTGTTAAGGCTTCTCGTCCTTGCCAAAAGTACTCCTCCCGAACCTCATTATATCTCACACTCAATGTGCCTTTCTCTATTAATGAGATCATATGACTGCACCTGCAGAGGAGAGAAACCAAAGCAAGCTTCTCGTTGAAGGTTAAACATTAAGAAATCCAAAAGCTTAGGCCTAGGGCATTTGGTCAAGTTAACATGGCAAACATTTAAATACACGGTTAAATGCATGATTATGGATCCATATACAGTTACAATATAGATGCAGAGTACTATTCGAATGAATATACAATTATCTAAGAGTTAACAACATTATTCAAACCACACAAATGCAAATATACATGGGAACTGCAATTTGATTTTACTGTAAGGAAAACATTAGTATGTACACTTGTATAAATGTCGAGATTACACTGTAAATGCACTTTCTGTAGCTGTTAAGTGCACCACATCATGTTAATGATATTAAGTCACATGATTACACGAGGCGATGTGTAATATATATATGTGGTCTGGTCAAACCTAAGAGGGTGGACCCAAAATGAAGCTGCTCCATTGGATACAACATTGGAAAAAGGTGCTGGCAGACTCCATGAGGTCACTGATTTGGTAAGGTCTCACTTATGTCGAAAGTAATTATGTTGCTGCTAATTGTTGAGCCAAAGGCCACTGGAAAATAAAAATAATTAACCATTTGGTTAGCTTAACTGATTGATTGATTGGGCTGGTTGGATTAACTTATTTGTGGGATTCATTCCTAACTGTCAAAATCTGGGGAAGAGGGAAGCTCAAAGCAGCCTGCAGGGTACAGTAAAAAGGCTGCCCAATGTGCTGCAGGGAACTGCACCATAGATGAGAATGACAATCTTATTGAAGAAGTGGAAACAATCCTTAACAAGGGGAAGAAGACTGACTGTCCTTATACTGGGCTGAAAATTGCTGGTATATTAAAAAAGGGACATAGAAACTGCTAAGACATCTAAGCAGACCTCTGACAAAATAAGGTCTAAAAGGGAGGGGGCAGTCTCAGATGATATTAATAAGGCAACTGAGATGGCTAGTACTGAGAATGACATGTGGCAAACCCAGGGTAGCACAGCTGAATGTAATATTAATAACACTGTTTATATCCCTGAGGTACTCTGTGCAAATTGTTATATTCCCTTGCTGATGGAGGGACCATGGTCTCGCAGGCCAGAGAAACACAGGGAGATACAACATCTAACACGACAGAGTGCGATTGCAATAAAAGTGCAAAAGAACTTAAAGATCTTATTGGGGAGATGGGGGAGAAATACTTAACTTACGAACACAAGTTGCACAATTAACTAATATGATGGAGAGGGCGGGACTGGTGCAATTGACAGAAAAAGAAAACGCTTGCAAGGGGATTAGACACAAGGAAGAAGGGAATAGGTAAAAGGTGGGAGGAACAATCATACATGGGAACATAGAGCCTGCAAAGGAACACATCCCTACTAAGGATGAGGTAACATTATGTAACTCCAACTGAGAGGGTACGCAAAGGAGTCGAACCCTATGTACCCCCCTAGTTCTCTACATGCCCCAACACATAGCTGGAACCAGATAAAGTAATATAGAAGCATACCCCAAATTCCTACCCCACAGCTCGCGCAGTGAGTGCATTAGGAAGAATGATGGAAGCAGGAAACTGGACCACCAAGATGGGGGGAAGTCTGTATGATGAGACTAGAGCACATGGAAATGCCTATAAAAGATTATATATGGTCAATGTTCCCAGGTTACCAATGAGAGCCAAGGAGGATAGTTAGTCTCTCAAAATAAAGTGATACATTGGGTAAGGAATCACAGGCACTGTTATTCTCTGATAAGATCAGACCTTTTATAAGATCAGACCTTTTAGGGGTGAAGTGTTGCCCCTCTTAGAATGTGCAGTTTGACTATATAGTCCTAGAGATGAGCATGGAGCAGTATGCTACTGTGCTAGTGGATTTAGATATGCAAACCTCTCCCCCAAAGGGCTCTCCAGTACAGTTTAGGTCTAACTTGCCATCTAAAGAGCATTCTACCACTTATGTGAACAAACACCCCCCCCCCCACTTTCTAAGTAAGAGAATCCAGAAATGTGCCCAACGTGAGATGTAATGATAATGTCCTCAGCGAGATTGATTGACTTAGGAAGGATAATGTTGCACCCCCAGGGGGAACTTTGCATGTATTCCCCATTTCAAACTGGGAACAGTCAGATAGTCAGATAAACATATGCATATGGGTGGACTGCCAAAACAGGGTGAGGATTATTTAACTTACACTTCCCCACAGTGCAAAGATGGCATATTGCAGTGTAATCTGCTTTCTTGGAACATACTAAGTATAAAAACTAAGGTGATTGACCCAGAATGGGGAACTTTTATCGATAAATTCCATATTTGTGTGTTCCAAGACACTTGGGCTCTACAACCCATATTATTTAGGGCGAGTTATATAAACTATAGAAGCTAGATTGTCAACTGCAGGTCACCCGTCAGGAGGTCTAATAATATGGATTACGATCTCCCTAGCATGCAAGATAAGAAGGTTAAATCTTTAATCTTATGATATTTTGGGCCTTGATATTAATTCTGTGATGGGGCCATTTGCATTAAGATTGCTGAATATTTGTAATCATCCCTGTAGTCTGAATTATGACTCAGAAATGCTATTAGCCTTAGTAGTTTCCCTGGAGAATTCCAATACTGAAATTAATTTTATTATAGCTAGGGATTTTAACGCGACATTCAAACCAGTGGATTTTATTCCAAATCTTACAGAAGAAGAAGACGAGGAAAGGGGTATTCCAAGATTGTTGAATCCCTCTTTACAGAGAAGCTCCAGGGTAGCCCTGCGAATAGCATCTATTTCGCTATCGCTTGGATTACGTGTGTGCAATAGGCGCACATTCTCAGATAAAAGGGCTAATTACAAATTTAAAAGGGCAAGTTCTACAAGCAGAATTAACTATACATTGCTTGATTTAAATTTATGGCCCAACTTTCAGGACATGATGGTCATTGATAGAACTGACAGTGACCATAACACCCTAGCCCTTGAGTTGAAGAATATCCCATACTTAACTAATATTCACTTCCCTTGCATATTGGATCCACCCATTGTATCTTCCAATGATAGTAGGAGGTTAAAATGGCCCTGTGTGCAATTGGATAAGGAAATCCTTGCTTGCATTTATAATGAAGTTACTTCTTCACTATGTCTACTTGCCAACCATGTGCAAACTGAGCCGGCTATCATGCATGCATTTTATCATTTACTTACTTTCATAAAATTTTTTATAGAACCTCTAAAGCTAAAATTCCCAGACGGAAGAGGCAGAATTGTTTAGTAAGGATTGTAAGTTAGCAAAGCACAAACTGATGTCTGCCGTGAAAAGTGGCATTCGAACTGCCATGGTAGAAGGGAGTAAATTATACAATAGAACACAATTACTTGCCAAGAAGAACTGGAAGGAGGAAAACTGGTGAGAACGCATTAGAGTGGCCACAATGAAAGACAGCCGGTCATTCTTGCATTTGCTTGCCAAAGGGATACCATTCACAGTAAATGAAGATGATTTTTATATCCAACCACACATTTGGGAACAGAATTTTACTAAGCAATAATCTACTAAAGAGACAGGTGAGGGTTTTGATTTTAGAAGGGAGGGTCTGACTGAAGCCCAGCAATGGAGTAGCGGGTCGCTAGTTTCCTTCTCCATGCCAGAAACTATAACAGCTATCTAATGTATGAAAAAGGAGAAAGCTCCAGGTTTAGAAAGAATACCTGTGACCTTTATTGATCCAAGCCGATCGTATGGGGCAATATATTAATTATGATTTCTAATGCTATAGCGAAGGGGCTGACATACCGGAAACTTGGAAGGGGGCCAAAATAATCCCAATTTATAAAAAAAGGGGATAAAGGTGATCCATCTAATTATAGGCCCATCAGTCTGATAGATAATGATCACAAAATGTTTAGTAAGCAGGTATTGGTGAAGATACAAATTTGGATGAAGGGTAACCAAGTTTTATCTGATCTACAAGCATGCTTCAGGGCAAATACAAGCACTATACATTAGGTATTTTGTTTTTTACTGATTCTTTGGAAATTGGTCCTGATTAACAAGGGGCACTTGTATGTAGTTTTCATTGACTTAAGATCTGCTTTTGAGTTAATCTTCCAGAGAAACTGTGGGTTGTACTTAAGGAGATGGGGATGCCATTAGATCTGTTACACTTAATAATCTGTTTATACAATGGGAAATATGCTCAAGTGAGGTGGGTCAGGGAGGGCAAATTGACAGAATGCATAGACATTTCCAGAGGGTTCTGACAGGGATGTGTTGTAGCTCTAACATTGTTTACACTCTATATAAATGAGCTAATAGACACTATATATGACTGCAAATGTGACCCCCTTAAATTAGTTGGCCAACGAATCCCTACTCATCTCTTTGTAGATGATATACTGCTGATATCAAAGACACCCATGGGATTACAAAACATCATGAACCGTTTTTCAGATGCCTGTGGTAAATTTGGCTTAGAAATTAATGTCCTCAAAACCAAATTTATGACTTTCCAGCCACATAAGACATTTAGAGGGAAAGTGAGGCTTGGACCCAGGAATCTAGAACAGGTTAAAGATTTCGATTATCTGGGTGTAAGGCTAGCCAGAAATCGCTTGCGGTCTGCCCAAATACTGAAAACAAAGTCAGATGACCCTGCAACATAATGAGGTGGCAATTGTAAAGAAACTGAAGAGATCTAACTTCCGCCCAAATTCTCCTGAACTAGAAATGTATCATGCTAGGGGTCTTGGTGCAGTTCTTTATGATGGCTGATCAGATTCCCATAGTTCTGCTCCAAGAACTATGGGGATCTGATCAGACCAAAGGGATGGAAAAAATAGAAAGCAAGTTTATTAGATTGTTACTGATTATGCCACAGAGTAGCCCACTTACCCCATTATGTCTAGACCTAGGACTGAAGAATGTAATGCATTATGCTGCACTTAAACCTCTAGTTTACTGGGTTAAGCTCTTGTCAGGTAAGTCCTAGATTCCTGTCAAACACGCATTTGCCGAGGTCAAAGAGCTCGATTAAATGAGATTAATAACTTGTTCTAAGCAAGTTAAGATGTGGCTGCATAAATTAGGCTTGTGTGAAGCCTGGGACAACCCAGAGAATCTGACCAAAGGAATGGTAGATAAATTGAAGACCAGATACTGGGATTATATTCTGGGAAGTTGGTTGTTATTATCCGCTCATGGCAATTTAACAGGGCGTTCCACAATGTTAATCGCTCCTTGGCTTTTGAACAATTCATAGACTGGGTAGAACCCCCATTAGCAAGATTTGTTTTTCTACAATTTAGATATGGGATCCTACTGGTGAATGCAGTTAGAGGTAAGTGGCGGATGAGCTCCACAATGTCAACCTGTCCGGCTTGTAATTTTAGCATTGAATCTGTGGAGCATTTTATGTTTTTCTGCCCTGCATATGCGAAAACCAGGAGGAAAAGGGTAATCCCAGTTTGCCGGTTACTTTCTGTAACATGGGTCACAGATGCTATTTGCATATTAAGCTCTGAAAATGCTGAGTCGGTTGTATTTTCAGTATCAAGGTATTTACTGTATAATTGATGCATTAAATGTAAAACATTTGGCGCAAAACAACATCCCTTTGATAGCTGTTGATTTTAAGCACATGCAGTTTCCATATTGGTCAGTTTTCAGACTGTTATCATCAATTTCTGTATGTATTAACTGTTGGTTCAAGAATTCAGGGAGGTCGCAGGTACTGCTATTCTCCAGTGGTTAATTTGTAAACAAAAAAGTGCTGGAGCTCTCGTCAGGAGACAGCTGGCACCAGCACATTTCTCCTGTTAGCGCTGCCTAAAACAGAACCAACCACTAACAATGAAAGTGGGAGAGTATGTGGCATAATGGCCAGAGCTGTCAACTTCGAAGCTGGGAAGTAGGCTTGAATCTCCGCATTGGCTCAACATCCTGTGATTCTGGGAAATCACTTAATCTCCCCGTAAATGAATGTGTCCTTAACTGGTGCTCATGAAAAGTGCCGGTGTTGATTATTATGTACCGGTGCTGAGCACCAGAAACCACCGGCCTAAAGTGCGCACTGCTTTTCTCCCTCAAAATATTTGGATCTTTAAGATACACTTGGAGAAATAGTTGGAAACCATTAATCCTTTTTTGCTGTCATGATGCTGATGAACGTAAGCACCTGCACTTTTATGATAGATACGTTTTTTATTGCATTATGAACTGATTATATGTATAAATTCTGCTACAGTGCCCATGTGAACTGTACAGTCTTTTATTTTAAATAAATATTGATCATGGAGATAGATGTATACTGTACAATAGTAACTCAGATAGATGTTACTATTTCTATAGAGGTTGGAGAATAATTTTGTATTATAATCAATGTTGCATTTTAAAACTTTTATGATTTTTTTTTATATTGTGCATTGCATTCATTGGTGTTTTGTGCGGAACTGTGTTTTATGGTTATACATTGACCGAATAAACAACTACTAGTACTATAGTTGAAAAAGCTTATATATAGTGACAAATGAGGTAATATTTCCATGTGCTTTTATAGGAACCTGAATTTTTACTGTGTCCCTACTTATTACTCCATCTTTAATCTTTTTGTTGTGTGTCATGCTCCTTTCCTACTGTGGATTACTTGTTACTTTGGCTGGCTTTTTATCAACCGGGGAGCGCTCCTTTGCACTACATGTGTTGGTGCTTCAAAGGTTATCCTGATTTGATTGCATCATAACATGACACTGAAAGCTGCAAGTGGCTAGATAATTATGTGCATCTAGTTACAATACATACATATGTTTACTTTTACATAGGATATAGGACCATTATTTCCAAAGGTACTTTTTTTTATCATATCAAGAAAACCAAGAATAAAGGGATGCCTAGATGTTCTGAGTTATCGTTATTTTCGAGAACTCAGCAAGAAATTATCCAAAGTACTGTCTGGAATATGGTGGGGCCATCCTGATTTTTAGGGACCAGAATGAGATCTGATGATGAAGCATGACACCAATAGGGTGTGTGAAGATCTAACAAACAAACAAAAAAGGTTGTGGACTTGTGACAACGAATCTCCCCTCTTTCACTAAGGATACCTCATTGTCAAATTTGTTTAAGATGGGAGGAAGTACCCTAGGCTTCCCTCTCTTCCTCCATATAGAATTTGAGTGGCCCTCCTTTGCTATATGTGTTTTGGTACATACATAGTGTCACATATCTTTCATTGTTACAGTCTTTTTGGATTTTGGAAAATGAAGGGCCTGATTAGTGATCTTGATAGACGGGTTACTCTGTCACAGTGGTGACAGATATCCCACCCACTGAAATATAAATCCCATTATATCCTATGGGACTTATATTTCGACAGATGGGGTATACATCACTGTTGTGACTGAGTAACCCGTCTGCCATGATCTCAATCAGGCCTTAGTTTGAATTGACAACTACCATCACCAGGCTTTGGTAACTTTCTTTATATTCTTTACTTGTTATATACTAGTCTTATAGTCTTATCTACAATCACAGTTGTGGGATTACCAGGTAAGTTTTCTTTCTGACTGGCAAATCACAATTATTACTGTGTATCTGTTTATTATACACAGTGGTGTAAGTATTTATGTTTTTTCATCTTTCTGAAGCTAGGGAAATGTAGACTTACCAGCCAAGGGATCCTGATAATTGACTCCCATTATTCTAATGAATCTGCTTTACAATAAGCGGCATCACAATTCTTTTGTTTTTTCAATCAAGTGCATATTGGGAAGTGTAGTCTCGATAAGGATCTGTCATCACAAGGTTTAGTCTTTGTGCTAGTTTCAAGCTGTGATTGTTACTTGTAACAACAGTTGTGATCTTTTCAGACTGACAAATCAATTTTTTTAATTTATTTATAATGCCAAGTGTAAATGTGACTGTAGTTGTGCTGGTAAAAGAACTGGATATTCATTTCATCACAGGTGAATCCATTTATCAATTTCATATTTCCTCTAAGGGGTTTCAACGCTGAGACCATTTACTATGTTCACGTAAGCAATAACCTCCCATCAAACCCTGCTGCCTGGACTGGCGCTTAAAAGCGCAACGCGACACCGCAGTGAATGTACCTGGTGGATACATCGGGGGAGAGAGCTGTGCCCTGTTGACCTGATTGCATAGTACTCAACTTTGATAACTCACAAATAGCAGGTAATCTGCTAAACCAACTCCCCTCAGCTCCTACATTGTCCTCTCAGATATATACTGTACCACTGGGCTTCTTTTATAAACCTCCTCACCTTTATACATACCTGTTGTATAATCAATCTGTCAATGGAATCGGCGATCTAATCTGGCCCCCCCAGAGGGATATTTTAGATATACCTATTAGAAATAGATACACCGTATTGGAGAATCTAGATAGCTGTGATTGACTCACAGCTTCTAATCAGGTGGCTCAATCCATAAATGAGGGTGACGACAGAGGGAGCGACTTAGCAAAGTATTCGTTAGAGCACAATGTGGTAGAAGCTGTAACGCAGAGGCTTGAAGCTGTAAAAAGCAAGGCAGGAACAAGCCAGGTAAAGGAATCTTTGCCTAGAACAGCAGGAAATAATCTTGTGCTCCTTACGTGGAATATAGCTGGGTACAACAATAAAAAAGATATAACTGAATGGCATGAGGAGTTGGTAAACTCACATATTATTCGCCTGCAAGAAACATGGGAGGAAGACCCTATAAACGTAAATGGTTATCGCTCATTTCAAAAACCAGTCCTCCCATCAATAAGGGGTAGAGCGAAGGGAGGCATTCTAACTTTAGTAGCGAATAAAATCACGTTAAAAATAGTGACATTTTGGAATAGTTCACCCTACTACCACGTGATAGTAGCGACAGGTAATAAAAGTAGTGACTTGTTAATAATACATTATTATAACAACAATTTTACTAACCCAGTGACAGTGGTGGAGCTAGCCAAGAACACGGATGACCTGCTCTATTGCTATCCCAAACCCTTACAAATTATCTGGCTGGGGGATTTTAATGAAGATAGATGTCCCAGAGGGGATCAATGCTTATGTGGGGTTGGGGATCATAATGGGGAAGCAATTAGCTATTTTTACCATTCAAGTTATGGTAATGCCTTAAACAACTATTAGTGTCTTGGCAATTAGAGATAAGAAACGAGACAGATCCAAGTGCAGGTGATCCAATCCCTACTTTTTATAGGGCAGGATTTTGCTCATCAATTATTTACATAATTTAATTGGATATTCATAAGGGATATTTAATTAAACCAAAGGTTAAGATGACGGGTTTTAGCGACCATGCCCACATTTCATACAGTTTAGCGTGGGGAGAGCAAACGGTAAGGAGTGACACAAACATCCCTATGCCAACCCTCCAAAGGAAGAATGGATATACCTTAAGATGGGATAAAGTGGACCCAAACATATTAATAATCTATATCATTAATAATAATGGAAAAGAGGTTTCTGTGTGCTTTAATCCGCAAGCCGATGAACAACAAATAACTGATGCATATGAAAGAATCATGGAATGCACAAGACTTAAATTAACCGCTCCAATCCCTAAAAAAACCTGCCCTATAATGCGGTTGTTTGATAAGGAGGGCTCACAAGCCACAGCTAACCTTAAGAAAGCATTAAAGCAGGCATCAAGAAATAAAGAGCTAATAAGCAAGTACAGGGCGGCTTATAAGCTAGCGAGGAAAAAAAGAAAAAACAGCTTAAAACGGAAGCATGGGAGAAGTTATAGCAAGCTTCTAACTCTAAGGATAGTAAACTATTCTGGGGTGTGGTTAATTCCCCCTTCCTACAGGAAAATGGTGGGCCTTCATTGAATTCACATATTGATGAGGAAACATGGGCAACCTATTTCCGGACTATCTTTCAAAAGAAGGCAGCCACTAATATGGCGGTCATTGAGAGATGTCAAAGAGAGCCTAGCACGCTGAAGTTTGATTTTGAAGAAATCGAGCTTGCTTTGTCCCAGTCTACCCCCTGAAAGCGGCTGGCCCGGATGGGGTCCCAGGGAATTTATTCCTCTCAAACAAACATTTCTGGGTACCCCTGCTGACTATCGTATTTAATGCAGTGATCAAAGTAGGCCCAATGACCTCCTGGAAAAGACCAGGATATATCCCGGTGAATAAGAAGGAGGACGGCACAAATCCAGCCAACTACCACCTTATTTCATTAATCAATAGCTCAGCAAAATTAACGGGCAGACTCTTGCTTAAAAGGCTGGTAGAGTGGGCGGAGGAAAATGATATTCTAGCGGACGTACAATATGGTTTTAAAAGGGGTAGGGGAACACTTGCTCAATGTTTGAATTTATCGCTATTAGCCTTAAAATATGCCATAGCAAAGAAAGGCCAATTGTATATGGCCTTTATGGATCTCTCAGCGGCTTTCAACTGTGTGACCCACAGTAAGCTGTGGTCCGTAATCGAGGCCATGGGATTGTAAGTAGACATAATAATATTTATAAGACAAATGTATGTGGAGGCAGAAGCGGTAGTGCATTATGGAAGGCAAGGGGAGTGCACCAAACCTTTTAAAATTGAGAAAGGTGTAAGGCAGGAATGTGTCCTGGTCCCAATTTTATTCTCTCTGTATACCAACAGGTTAAACACGGTTCTGATTGATCAAAGCAAGGATGTTCCTCATGCAACATCTATCCTTCTCCCAATCCTGCTGTACGCAGATGATGCGGTTCTGATGGCCAGAACCCCGATGGCCTTGCAAAAATCCATTGGGATTTATTCGATTTTCATGGCAGACTTGGACCTTCAAGTAAACAGAACAAAGACATTTATCTTGGTGGTGGGTGGGGACAAGAAAAGAGCAATGAGGCTTACATATAGAGGGCAATAGCACAGAGCGGGTTAATAAGTTTACCTATTTAGGCATTCTGTTTGACTCCAACTTAATGTAGAAAAAAATGCTAATAAGTAGAGCAAACCACATGTCAAAAAGCATAGGCACACTATTTAAGTTTGCAAAAAACTTAGGCAATAGACCTATCCAGGAGATTATTAAAATGTACTTGGCAAAAACAATATCTATAGCCACTTATGGGGCTGTAATATGGGGCACTGCTCAAGTTGAAGCATTACAAAAGATATAAGACAAGTTTGCCAAGAGGCTATTGCCAAATCCGGGTTTGTGCCCCAACTTTATTGCACACAAAGAACTAGGCCATACATACATCAGTGACAGTATCAAAATAACCCCGTTACTGTTGTGGATATTGATCTGGAAGAGAAAAGAGGTCCAACTTAATCAGCACATTATAAGGGATGTTATGAACCTTGATCATGCTGTATCTATTCCTTGGCTAACCTATGTGAAACAGACTCTAGTCTCTATGGACCTGGAAGATCTTTAGGAAACTCCTCTCAGTTGTGTAACCTTTCCAAAATGAAGACTGAAAGACCTTTTTTAGTGAAAACCAATCAGGCAAGTTGGAAAAGGAACACAACAAAATGCACAGTAACTTTATATCAGGCTTTACGTTAAGGTATTACCTAAAAACACTAGGAAGTTGGTGGCAGTGGGTATATTGTTAGCTAAAAGAAGGCTGGCCATGAGATGGATGCGAGGGCCAATTCCCACGTTTGCTGAGTGGTGCACCGACTTATCCTATTGCAACACTCAATCTGACAATCATAATGCACTCATTCCTACCCGATGTAGGCCTGAAAATATCTGGGGACCGTATCAGGCGTACCTTACTCGTAGAGCTACTACAGATGAGGGCACGGCGAGTCAGAGCAGCACTGAAGCGGAACAGAATGGGCAATAATCGCACACATCGGGTAACTAGGGTGATTCAAAGAGACTGATATGTTGTGACATATGGGGAATAGAGATTGTTGGGGGAGGTACTGCTGGGAGGACAACTAAGGCAACAAGGAAGGTTGACAATACTGGAGGCGGTCCAGGAACAATAGGGTCGTGCCCATTGTAATGTTTCCTACTCAAACAATAAATGTGATAATACCAGTGAAGAATAATGTTAAAGAACACTGCCTGATGTATAATGAACAGAATGTAATAATGAAAACTACTGTAAAGATTGATGTGTTTATTAAAAAATGACAATAAATAAAAAAAATTAAAAAACTTTATATCAGGCTTTATTGTCTGTGCTATCTGGGCTGTCTTCCTACCTTTCTTTTGTTCTAAATCCCCACCATCTATATTTACTGACTACGTTTCGTTTAAATTATATCCCTGTAATGTTGGGTTATCTGGCTAACACATATTACCTAATTCATCTCCCAATGTGTCCATGTGATAACATTTCAAACCAAACAGTTTCACATATCCTGTTTTTTTGTACTTTTTGCTAAACAGAGAGGAAAAAGTATATTATACCATTAGTGCGAAAGTTAAGTCTGAACAACTATATTTCAGCACTCCTAGTTTTTCAGCAATTGGAAGCGCCATTTGTATGTTTTGCAATGGCGGCCTTTCTACAAGCGGCACCAAAAACCAGAAGGGTATCCTCTATATAAATAAGCCTAACTAGGTATATTAAGCCGGACAATATAAGGTGAAATAGATGGGCCTACCGGCTAGTACAAAGAATAAATGGTGGTATAAGATTACATATAATGGATATCTATGAAATACATATTTTAATTATTTTAAATATTTATTACGTAGTGCAGTACAAATGTAATCTATTAAATATTTGATACTAGTTAAATCTGGAAGTGTTATATTTTATATCTATTTTTAAGGAGTTGATATTTGGTTTTATTTTATCTCAACGAAAAGGAGGAATAATTAATGGATTAATATATTGTCTATAATAAAATTTTATGTACTTTTATGCATTTTTAAAGCGAATAAAGTTGATAAATGAATGAATGCCTATTTTATTGTTAACTTCCAATAAGGCATGCTGCTCTTGTGTTTCATTATTTGATTTTTATTTAGGTTTTCATCTTTCTTGTGATCACACCACATATATTATGCCTCATGGAAATGTTAATAGATAGATAGATAGATAAACTTCTCGTAATTCCTGTTGTGAATTTCTGTTGTTCTCATGGGGTACATAATAAGCCTGTGTCAATAGACAACGGAGAAACAGCAGCCCTCATCCTCCTGGACCTATCAGCCGCCTTCGACACGGTCTGCCACCACACACTACGAACACGCCTTCACGACGCCGGGATCCAAGAGAAGGCCCTGGACTGGACCACATCCTTCCTTTCAGGCAGAACACAAAGCGTCCGCCTCGCCCCCTTCCGATCCAAGGCCACCAAGATCATCTGCGGCGTACCCCAAGGCTCCTCCCTCAGCCCAACGCTGTTCAACATCTACATGGCACTCCTCGCCCACGTCGCCCGACAGCACAACCTCAACATCATCTCCTACGCCGACGACACCCAGCTGATCCTCTCCCTCACCAAAGACCCTCACACCGCCAAAGCCCACCTCCACGAAGGAATGAAGGCCGTCGCCGAATGGATGAGGACCAGCCGCCTGAAGCTGAACTCGGACAAGACGGAGGTCCTCATCCTTGGTTCCAACCCTTCAGCCTGGGACGACTCCTGGTGGCCAACATCACTGGGAACAGCCCCGCCACCCACCGACCACGTACGCAACCTAGGAGTCATCCTCGACCCCACCCTCTCCATGACTAAGCAGGTCAACGCCGTTTCCTCATCCTGCTTCAACATCCTCCGAATGCTCTGCAGGATCTTCAAGTGGATCCCCACCGAAACAAGAAAAACAGTCACCCAGGCCCTCGTCACCAGCAGGCTGGACTACGGAAACGCCCTCTATGCAGGAACGACGGCTAAGCTCCTGAGACGGCTGCAACGCATTCAGAACGCCTCTGCACGTCTTATCCTCGACATCCCCCGACGCAGCCACATCACACCCCACCTGAGAGACCTGCACTGGCTCCCTGTCAACAAGAGGATAACCTTCAAGCTCCTCACCCACGCACACAAAGCACTCCACAACTCCGGACCAGCCTACCTCAACAGACGACTCAGCTTCTACACCCCCACCCGCCAGCTCCGCTCGACCAGCCTCACCCTCGCCACAGTCCCCCGCATCCGGAAAACGACCGCCGGCGGCAGATCCTTCTCCCACCTCGCCGCCAAGACCTGGAACACCCTCCCCACCAACCTCCGACAGACCCAAGACCTACTGGCCTTCAGAAGACTCCTCAAGACCTGGCTCTTCGATCAGTAGCAGCACCACCCCCCTCTTCCCCCAGCGCCTTGAGACCCTCGCGGGTATGTAGTGCGCTTTATAAGTGACATGATTGATTGATTGATTGATTGATAATGTTGTGTTTCTGCATTAACTGCACAACCCATGTGGCTAAGGCTAGTTGCAGACCTCACTGAGGGGCATATTCTCAAGAACGGGCGATAATTATCGCCAACCTAGGTTAACGCAACTTTACATAACGCCATCTATCGCGGGAAACTAACGCTGTGTTAACGGCGTATTCTCAATACACGGGCAACAGGCGATAGTATCCCGATAACGCGTCAAATGTCCGTGTAAAAATTACCGGGACGGCGATATAAAAGGAAACCCGAACGTTCAAAAAGTGGTGATGGGCCCAACAGAGATAAAAGCATCAGTGATAAGCAGCGCCAGGCTTGCTATTCCCACGTCAGGCGGGAAAAATCACCAGAAAAACTGCCAAAAGAAAAAAAACACAAACTACTAAGAAGCACCATGGAGGAAGCTGAAGCAAGTACAGAGGCCAGCCAGAACCCCACAAACCTCCCGGAGGACCAGCCAGGGACCTCGGAGAAGGAGAAGGGCAAGGAGATAAAGAAGAGGAACCCGCGATTCAGTCCGCAGGAAAACAAGATTCCCGATTACGGAGGTGATAGAACACCACCAACAACTGTTCATCACCTCCACTGTGTCATTGGCAACTAAAAATGCAATATGGCAGTCCATCTTGGCCAAGGTGAATGCAGTCGGAGTGAAGAGAAGGGAAGTGGATGACTGCAAGAAGCGCTGGAATGATCTGAAGCGCAAAACCAAGCTGAAACTCGCCAACAACCGGAAAGCAGCAATGCAGACTGGAGGTGGGAGTCCAGCGCCACAGCAGGAGCTGGATGAGATGGAGGAAATGGTGTCCACAGTCATCAGTGGGGAGACGGTGGCAGGAGTCGGGGGACCGGACACTGCTCAACATGACCTGACCCAACAGCAACAGGGTGAGTAACGACCAGGGACTGGGGGGACGGTGGGAGATGGGCACAATGGCACACATGCCCAATCAAGTATAGCACAGTGCACACCCACAATGACTCTGGATCATGTCCCTGATCTCCTTGGCACACTGCAGCACACAAAGAAACAGCAAGTAGGCCCCCGTTGACAATGTGCCCAGAGGGGGCCCTCACCACACATCACTAATCTCACAACAAACCCATGCACATGTGCTGAACCCAGCAAAGCTGCGGGTCCGTGAGCCACACTGACAATGCAAGTGACACTGCATGACGATTAGCATGGCTGCAGTCCAATTATCATGACATGGTGCACGCCACGACACTGAGGTGGCTGAGTGTGGACCACATCCGTAAAGGAGCAGGTCACACTCTGACACATCCAAGTGCACAAACAACCCCTGACGTCAACAAGACATCTGCGGACAAACCATGTCCAAGAGTCCCAACTCCCACCAAGAGCCCAATTTACCCAAGTCTGCAACATCTCAGCACGGCATAAGCACAGAAGTGAAAGGCACACTGCCTGAAAGTGATAAGGGCCAGCAAAATCAGAGCTGCAGGGGCGACTCTCCCACAATGCTGCACACATGAATAAGAAACAGAGCACATCAACATTGACAACAATGTGGTACAGACTGCAACACTTTCACAACAGAACAGAGGACACAACTGCTGCCGCTTGTGTGTAGAAACTGGCCAATCACATTTGGCATAGCAGGAAACTGTGAGATGATAATGTACAAGTACAACCCCACATCCCTGATGGTGTAGAAATGTCCACTGTCCTGCATCATATAGGCATCTTCTCCCAAACAGTCACAATGTACATTGTCATGCAGTCTGTTTGTAAACTTGTCCAATGCGTCAACATACATGGAATCCACTGTTAAACTGCATCTCCCCTTCACATTGCAGAGCGAGAATCAACACCTCCTGCAGAGCAGACTGTACATCTCTTCACTGATGATGAAGAGGACCCCCACACCATCAACACCGACGCCCTCCAACAGCTCATGGACACCCTCAGCACCCCATCCCCAGAAGCAGGGCAGCCCAGCTGCATCGAGGAGACCCCACCCCCTGCACAGACCACACAGCAGGAAGCACCCCCCACCCCGGCTGTCTCCCAGGACCCCCACGACCAACACATGGCATTCCAACGCCATGTGTTAGAGGGCCAGAAGGAGATGGCTGATCAGGTGCGGGTGGGGTTGGACCTCATGGCAGCCAAACTAGATGCCATACGTGGATGTCTAAGTCCCATCAGGGACCACTTACAGTCCCTAACGGACACCCACAGTCCGCTCCATGCTCTCCAACAAGCCATGGCTGACATCGCTGGAGTCATGACTCTGAGACAAGAACAACTGTCTAGTCAGAGTGGCTCCAGCGAGGACAGCCGGGAGTTGGGACGCATGCGGAGGATCATGGAGAACATGGAGCGGATGCAGGCGGAAAGAATGGCTGCCACGGCTGCACACCAGCGAGATGTAGCTGGGATCTTCCATGCCCTGCAGATCCTCATCATGGCATTGCTGCCACAAGGCCTGGCGCAGATGAATGCTGCTGCTACTACTCCATCCACATCTCCGCCCCTTGACGTGTCAGTGCCTCACAGTGCGGCAGACAATCCATCTCCGTCCCCTGTGTCACTGCCACACAGTGCGGCAGACATTCCACCTCCGGCCCCTGATGTGCAGTGCCACACAGTGCTGCTGACAAAACACCACCACCCACATGTGAGGCACATCACACATCAGAGGACGATGATGTGGATGATTCTGCCTTTGTGGTAAGAAGAAAGCGGTAGCATTCATCTCCGCCACATGGCCTGTTTCAGCTTGGTTCTTCCCTCTGCATCACGCCCTGGAACAACACCTTCCACTGTCCCCCGAGACACTCTGCGACACTCACCTTGGCCCTCGACATGGACTGCCATATTTGTTTTGGTTACCAATGACACAGCAATCAGACTGCGGACTGCACTCTTCCTCTTCCGATGAACTTGTCAATCCCTAAAGGACTCTGGCTGGCCCTCCACGGGGCAACAATGTCAAGTGGGGTTTGCATGGCCATGTACTGGTCCAGCTTCAACACTCCACCGAATGTGATTAAAACATTCTAATTCACACAGATGTGTCATGTCAATGATCAAGCAAGCATGAAAGTATGGATGAATATAGGGACAGTGATACCAAAAAAAGCTACTCCATGGGAACTGATATCAATGCGCATGTTTGACCGTGACCCAGACAGGCAGTGTGATGACTGGGAATGTGTGAACTAGCTGTGGCCTCATTGCTCCTAAACAACAATCTCGCAATTTCCCAACTTAGCCCCATGCCAATGTAGGAAATAGGGCTGTGTGTAAAAAAGTCAAAGTTATGTGGATGCCACAGCTCGGAGCAATGATTTGTTTGAGTGTGCAGCGGTTGGACTCCTGGGATGGTCTGTGCGTAAGTGTGAAGGTCATTCCATGCAAGAGAACTGCGAGGAAGGACTTCTGTGTGTGGGGTGTGTATATGTTGGTCTTTGGTTAGCGCTGTGCGTAGTGTGGGAGTCGTCATCAGCTGCTATGGTATCTCTCAGGGGGTGCCGGGCGCCTGCAATTCCAAGCTCGGAGGTGCAGATGTGCCACCGCCTTCTAGTCCAGACAAAGGAGCTTTCATCCCTAATGTTAGTTTGTCATCTGCTTGCATTCTGGAAATGTGATGTGGATTGGGGGGGAGGGGGATGTCACTGCTTCGCCTTCTGGCACGGTTGAACCCTTACCAGCCATGTACGTGCCCTCACGGTCAAATTTGCATGCTCTGATGTAGCAGTGTTGTTTTGCTTCAGTCTGACAGTGATGGGTACAGGTAGCTGTGAGGAGGCGCATGACTTCTCACCTTGCACCTATTAGCTGACACTGTTCACTACTTTTGATGGATGACGTTCGTGTACACATGTGATCTGTACATGGCACATATGTCCAGGGGACACCTTGGTGTGTTCTATGCAAGGTATTCCTGCTGGCTTTTTGGCTGGTGTGCATCTCCCATGTTGCTGAGGTGTTCACTGTGCCCCCATCCCCCTTACATCCATGTTGCTCATGTTGTGGGACTTGAGTCACAGGGTGCATCTCTGCATCAAGGTGGTTCATATTTGACCCCAAATGACACCCGCAATTTCATATTTGACCCCAAATGACAGCCTGTCTTTTTTTGAACACCAATGACAGCCTTCATGTCATGTTTTTGTACACATGTGATACGCTGATGAGTGGGATTACGTACTACATTTGACACCCTGTGATGGCATTCCGAATACGTGACACCCTGAACAGCCTCTCTGTACAGAGGTGACATACCCTAAATAGGAAAAGAACGGGGCCCCTGTATAGCGGATAGGCGTGCCCTAACAGGGAAGAAATGAAAACAGGTAAATCATAGCCTGGGCCCGGCAGATTACATACGTATGGGCATCAAAATTTCTATTATCAACCTATTAATACCATGGAGAAATGTGTATATTTTTTTGGTTTTTATTCAAGAAAGATTTTTACATTTATTCCAAATATATTTTCATATTTATTTACAAAATCCAAATACAAACAACAATGACTGTGTAGGGCATATTTTTTTTAAAACAATCATTCAGCATCATGGAATATTATTAATTTAACAGTGTGGTAAAAAATGCAATGGCATCTATATCTTTAAATAATAAATCACTTGATAGTTGATGGTATAGTACACCGCATAATCTGATGAAACAAAAATACTGACTATATGATCTTGTACCAACAAGATCTATCAATACTGGCGGTATAATCTTACACACTACGCGCGTTTCGGCTTATGCCTTCGTCAGGATACCGTCTCAGAATTTTGCTTGGAATTTATTGTAGTCCAGACTGTGTTCCAACAGGAACATGTAAATTTGATGAATGCTGTATCTTTAGCAACTGGGCTGTACGCTATATCTATTTGAAAGAAGAGAGTGCCCTATTGCCACTCCAAGGATGATGCTCTCAAGTTCACGGGTTGTGCTTCTAAAAAATGTTTTTTAACGCTGATCGTTAACTGTGTATAATTCCATCTAATTCCTAATGTTGTGCTCCGTAACTGGTACTTAATACACCCGTTTTCAAGATGAGTGTTCAAATGCACGTATCTGTTGCACGCTCTCCTGAAAAACGATATTCTATTTTTTGAAAGCTGGATACTCAGTCTGTCGATGGAGGATAAAAAGGCAAGGGAGTCTAAGTGATGGCTCTCCTACAAATTGGTACACAAGTAAATCTTCATGACAAAGTGATAGTGCGGAACGATCAGCCGGGGTGCCGGGCGCATGCAATTCCAAGCTCGGAGGTGCAGATGTGCCACCGCCTTCTAGTCCAGACAAAGGAGCTTTTATCCCTAATGTTAGTTTGTCATCTGCTTGCATTATGGAAATGTGATGTGGATTGGGGGGGGGGGATGTCACTGCTTCGCCTTCCGGCACAGTTGAACCCTTACCAGCCATGTACGTGCCCTCACGGTCAAATTTGCATGCTCTGATGTAGCAGTGTTGTTTTGCTTCAGTCTGACAGTGATGGGTACAGGTAGCTGTGAGGAGGCGCATGACTTCTCACCTTGCACCTATTAGCTGACACTGTTCACTACTTTTGATGGATGACGTTCGTGTACACATGTGATCTGTACTTGGCACATATGTCCAGGGGACACCTTGGTGTGTTCTATGCAAGGTATTCCTGCTGGCTTTTTGGCTGGTGTGCATCTCCCATGTTGCTGAGGTGTTCACTGTGCCCCCATCCCCCTTACGTCCATGTTGCTCATGTTGTGGGACTTGAGTCACAGGGTGCATCTCTGCATCAAGGTGGTTCATATTTGACCCCAAATGACACCCGCAATTTCATATTTGACCCCAAATGACAGCCTGTTGTCTTTTTTTGAACACCAATGACAGCCTTCATGTCATGTTTTTGTACACATGTGATACGCTGATGAGTGGGATTACGTACTACATTTGACACCCTGTGATGGCATTCCGAATACGTGACACCCTGAACAGCCTCTCTGTACAGAGGTGACTTACCCACCATCTATTTGCTATTTGTGAGATTGTTAGCACTTAATGTTGCACTTACACCTGTCAGAGTGATGTGCTAATGCAGAGGACTGACATGCACACAGGGAATGTGTGTTGCAATGAATTTATTTGCACATACTGTTCATGTGGTCATTTCGTACTGTTCCATGATTGCTAAGGACTGTCACATTGTGACGTGCTCATGCGAAGAAATTGTTAATGATTGTGTTCCTTCAGACTATTCCTGCTGCAGCTGCAGTGGGGTGTGGTCCACCTGCCTCATCTTCCTCATCATCGTCCGGTGCATCTGGCACTTGGATCCATGGGGCATTGGTGTGTACACATATGTTGTGCAATACACAACATGCAATGATCATCTTGCACACTATTTCTGGGCTGTACAGGAGTCTTCCACCTGTGATGTCCAGGCACCTGAAACGTGACTTTAACACACCAAATGTGCGCTCAACAATGCCCCTGGTGCGTTTGTGGGCCACATTGTACTGCCTCTGGGCCGGGGTGTTCTGGGCTCAGAGGGGTGTCATCATCCACGGGCAGAGTGCATATCCTTGATCACCTGTGAGAGGTAAGTGAGATTAGTGTAAACTGGTGGCTCTGCATGCTGTGTTGGCAGACTTACAAGTTTTGTGGTGTGTGATTTGTGTGACTTTGGGATTCATGTTTGCCATGTATTGCTTCTGGCGAATGTGTGGGGTCAATGTGTATTACGTAGCCTCACAGCTGCTCCTCCCTCCCCCCGAGCCTATTTACTTGTGTGCGCTGCACGGTTGCATCACTTGCACTCCTACGGCACACCATTGTCATGCCTGTCTGCGCATGTCCGCAAGCCTGTCAACAACACTGTAATTTTGGCCGTTGAAGGTGGGCGGCCACGTGTGTGTAGGCCTATGGTAAGGATAGAGCGGACACAGATGTGGAGTTCAGGCCTGGCTGAACTCGCGCTGCGATTGAGGCTAGGCCTTTGGCTTATGCTGCGGCAATGAAGGTACACACACAACAGTTGGCATGTATGAGCCAAGACCCCGAGCAGTCTTGCACGCCTTTATTTATCCATTCAGGCGAGCCCGCCCTCCGGGTGCATGCTGCATTGCAAGTTTGTCGATTAAGGGCCGGGTGGAGCAGACACCACAACAGAGACACACGCCATAGTTACTTTTGTGGCCAGCCCGGAACTGAACCACGCCCAGAGCCCGGAACTGAACCACGCTTAGAGCCCTGGACTGAACCACGCCCAGACCCCCGGGCCATTTCTTCACACTCCTCACACGCCTACGCGTGAGCTGCCGCCGCGGCACTGGGATGTCGTGCGCTTCGGAGTACATCTCCAGGCGTTCCACCTAGGCTTTCCAGAGGCCTGCCTGGGACGGGGGTGGCCCCATGACTGTGAGGGGCTCCAGTGGCATTACCGAGGACATGCTGTTGGCTGCTGGAGGCGGACTTGTGGGGTAGCCCCACGGGGCGATGACTTGTGGTGCACTGAGTTAGTGGCACCTGAGGCACTGCGTCTGGCAGGGGCCTGCCGCCACGTGGCGATGACTTGCGGTGCACTGAGGTAGGCCCACCTGAAGAGCTGAGCGGGTGTGCAGCCTGCGATGATGCGGTGGCCTGGAGGCTGGACGGTGACTTGCAGTGCACTGAGGTAGTGGCACCTGAAGAGCTGAGCGGGTGTGCAGCCTGCGATGATGCTGTGGCCTGGAGGCTGGACGGTGACTTGCAGTGCACTGAGGTAGTGGCACCTGTAGAGCTGAGCGGGTGTGCAGCCTGCGATGATGTTGTGGTCTGGAGGCTGGATGGTGACTTGCGGTGCACTGAGTTAGTGGCACCTGAGGCACTGCGTCCGGCTGGAGCCTACCGCCACGTGGCGATGACTTGCGGTGCGCTGAGGTAGGCCCACCTGATGAGCTGAGCGGGTGTGCAGCCTGCGATGATGCAGTGCGCCTGGAGGGCCGGACTGGAAAGGATTTGTCTGTTAGCCTGCTGGACCGCAGTGGAGGCCGGAAGGAGCAGTCAGCACACACAGAACTCCGCGGTGCGGTGCCGCAGGGTGCGCTGGGGGCCTGTTGCGCAGAAGCCAGCGATCGGCTGAGGAGGCTGCCAAGCTCGCGGGCCTCGGCCCTGAAGATTGCACCGGCACGTGGGGGGCCCTCTTGAAGACACGCCGGTGGCGGCAGGTGAGCAGTGAGGCCTGGGTGCGCAGGGGCGGGCAATCACCGCTGGGCCCCGGACGGGTCTGGGGACCAGCGGGGTGGGGTGCAGCAGGTGCACAGGCACCACCGGTCACAGCGGCGGCCTCATGGTAGGGTGAGGGGTGCCACCCTGGCAGACACGCCCCTGCAGGCGATGACGAGTTGTGCGCCAGGTGGCGTGTGACGTAGGCTCCTCGTCACCGGTGTTGATTTGGCCGATGAAGGTGGTCGGCCACGTGTGTGTAGGCCTATGGTCAGGATATGGCGGACACAGAGACACACGCAGTAGTTACTTTGGTGGCCATCCCGGAAGTGAACCGCGCCCATAGTCCCGGGCTATTTATTCACACTCCTACGCTGGACTGCCGTACGCCGGCCCAGCCCACTACGCTTACAGGGGGGGCGACATAGGTACATGTCCGAGGTCTTCCCCACTGCCTGAGGTAACAATTGCGTCCACTGTCCACAACACTACACACACCAGCTGTATATGTCCACATGGACATGTCTGTGCTCTGCATACTCATGACTGTCCAGCACATCACCGCCACACTTGGCATTGTGTACATTCTTATTCATGGGTCACTTGCCTCCTTCGCACATTCTTGGTTCCCACCTCTCCCCACATACTGCAATTGTGTGGCAGAGGGGCTATGCCTTTGTGGGTGGTTTGTCTACATGTCTGGCCCCTGTTACCACAGTTACTTGTGTTGCCGTGTCTGGTAGGTGGGCATGTTGGTTGGCATGTTGTATGTGATTTTGTTACGTGTGCATTCCCACAGTTGTGAGTTGTATGATTGTGGAGTTGAGGTGTGTGGTGTGTTCCGTTGGTACTTACCAACAAGCAGTCCATTTCCATAGGTGCCATCCTGAAAGTGCTGGTTGATGATGGACTGTCGGAAGATGTAGGAATCATGCACACTGCCTGGGAAGTTTGCGACGAAATTGGTGAACAGTCCCCGGTGGTCCACTATTGCCTGCACATTGATGGAATGCGTGTGCTTTCTGTTGCGGTAATTGTGTGCAGTGTCGGCAGGGGGCACAAGTAGGACATGTGTGCAGTCAATTGCCCCCAACACGTGCGGGAAGCCAGCTATGGCATAGAAGCCTTGCTTGGTCCCCAGCTGTTCCTGCGCAGTGTGGGGGAAGTGGAGGTGCTGGGGTATCAAGCTGATGATGCCATCCAAGACAGGTGTGAGGAACTTTGATAGGGCTGGCTGTGAGACTCCTCCGACTCTGGCAGTTGTTAGTTGGAAGGTACCAGAGGCCAACAAGTGCAGCACAGCCAGCAGCTTTGTCTGCGGAGGGATGTTGGTTGTCTGCTGTGTTGGTACCGTCAGCCTGTGGGCAATGTGGGTCAGGATGCGGAGGATGGTTGTCTTTTTGAGCCTGTAGTGGGCAATGACTTCCTCTGGCGTTAAGTCTCTGAGGCTGGTGCGTTTTCAGAAGGTCCGCTGTCTTGTTCTGCGCTGCCTCGGTGGTAGTCCAGGGAGGGGTGGTCCGAGGGGTGGGGGTGGTCCTGGTGGTGGTGGCGGTGGGTGTTGTGGCCCTCTTGGGTCTCCAAGCTGCATGATTAGTAGCTCCATGGCATGTGTTGGTCTTCAGATGTGGCTCTGGGCTGGGCTCCCTTTCTACTGCAGGTTTTCGTCCTACTTAAGACCAGAAAAAAGCAGGTCTTAAGTTCCTGCTGCTAACGCGCCTTATCGCATGTTTTAGGCCCGCATCGCCAATCTGGCTGGTCGTTGTGAATATCGCGAAGTGGTGTTATCGTGAGTTTTTGCACGGGAACGCCTACTCTGCATATGATTAGCGCTAGTTGTCGCTGTCAGCCTTGGCGATGTTTTTAGCGGCAGCTATTGCAGGAAAACTGACGATATGGGCTGTTAGTGCAGGCTTGTGAATAGGGCGATAAATCTATCACCACTTTCGTGGCTGTAAAGTGCCGCTAAATCGGCGAGGAGTCCTTGAGAATATGCCCCTGAGTGTGTTGATTAATCGGTTTTCCTAGTCTTTTAGGCCTTGTTTGGACCGGCCTGCCCCAAACGGTGTTCCCTCGTTTGAAGGCAAACATTGTTTTTTAGAGTTGTTCTTGCCAGCATTCAAAATATTCTAAAGCTGATTGATTTCAATTTGGTTAACTACGGGTGAGAATTTAATGTATCGCGACACAGGTACTTTTTTTGTGTTGTTCCTTGAACTGCCATTCTAAAAGTGACAATATTATTTGGTAGTGCATTTTTTGGTCAGGTGATTCAAGATCACGATGTTCAAAGCAATTTTTTCTAATCTGTAAGCACTGCACAAATAGCACATTTTTCTCTTGAATCTCTCTCATGTTATCTATCAACACCGAGTAATGAATTATTGTGTTGATTTGTTATAAACACTTTGCTGTAGTTTAATACTTTGTTCTGTGATTTTAAAATTCTGGAAGTCAATACTATTTTTGCTTTTGGAAAAAAGCTGCGAATGTGGTGCCTTTCAAAGTACAGAGATGACTTATGGGCTGGCGGTCATCTCAAAATGTGTCCTCTGGTAATCCATCAGGGTGGTGGAGATATTAGCCTATATGCCTCCAGGAGCCATGACGGAGGGAGTACCATCCACCAAGGCATCAATCATGCCCTAAATCTTGTTTTTATAGCAATGCAATTATGCTTATCAATTTATTAAGATTTGGATACAAGAGTATGTTAATATTTGGCTAACAGAGTGTATTTATCACTTCTTGTGCTGGCAGGTGTAGTGTATACAACATTCTCTTATTTTGTAAATATATTTTATTACTTTTCATATAGTCGCAGTAAATTCACAATAGATTCGTTTTGTAGATGATGGGTATTCCACATCCTATAATCAGGGCTTCTATTCGAGGCCATAGCCATAGTTATCATCACATAACTGTGGCTTCCCATACATGTATCTTGCAGGCATTGGGGTATTACAGTATTTCTTAGACAAATAGCACAGATAGTTTTGCGTTTGTAGAAAAAATGTAAACAGAAAATGAGGTCAAAAACTTTCCTCAATCCCTATCCCCTCTCATCCCTGGTCCTCTGGGGTGTCAAGAGCCACATGGTAAGGCAGTGATATAGGAATTAGAGAGTGCTTGAGGGTGTTGGGGTGGTGGGGCTCTGGTCTACTAGAATGCAATGTGGGTGCTCCTGGTGGCTGTCCCCAGGCTTTTGCATTGCCATTTCAAATCTAGAAAAGAGTGCTGCATGAGGGATCTTCCGGACTGGTGGGAAGCCAAGTATTCACAAGGGGTTGACAGGCTCAAGGGAAATGTACACAACATTTAATTGGCTCATTCGCAGTCACTAAATATGGGATTCCTTCTTCATATGAGCAACAATTTGCTTTGACCCCCACAATGTAAGAGTCATTTATTTGCCTTCTTATTTGCTTGTTGTGATATTTTTAATCTTCAAATATTTTGAGCTGTAGTTGTGTTGTACTCAATTATCTGTTTCCATTTAAGAGAAGTTGCTAATAGACTTGAACTGTCTTTTGCATTTAAAAATAAAAAAGTAAACAATGCATTGCATGTGGGATTTCCCATGTATATTTTAAAACTGAATTTACTAGTTGTGTGTACCATCCAACATCTTTCTTGATGAAATATCCTCCTAGTTACAATACATTTATAGGCATTGTAATAAATCTATATATTAACAATGAACTACTAGATTTTTCATAAGGAGTATAAGGTAAGAATTGTAACTCTCGTACTAAAACTGAACTGTACACCAATTCTCACTTACCTAGCATTTTTTGATGATCACTTAGATTATACATATGAAATATTGCAGTTTTGTTTATGAGGTTTCATAGAACGATCTTAGTTCTTGTAAGGAAGTCTGCAAAGTAAATATGGTATTAAAATGTTCTTTAAGGTGTTCCTGTTCTTGTCTATACTTTTTAATGTGCTTTTCGCTGCAACTAAAGCAATTAAAATAATTTCTGAAATTGAATAGATCTTCTCTACCATCATCTTAAAATCAGTATCTATTGCCGCATATGTTTCTCATATACTTTCTGTATCCATTTCTCTAATGTTTTGAAAGCTTGTGCAGCAGATCTATTTGTTACAGCTTTAAAACAATTAAGTCTTGCATTATTCTTTTTGTTTCTTTTCTCTTTGGTATCTACATGTTGCTTTATAGTTTCCAACAAAAAGGCATTCACCCACTATTGACATAACTTAATAAGTGCTTAATTTGAGCCGGTGGTTGGAGATGAGGCCAGTGGCTGAATAACCTTTTTCTGTATACTCATCTAAAAATTCTAACAAATATAACACTTTGGGCCTAGAAATAAACTCATGTACCACATCATAGCATTTTGATTACAAAATATGTTACATAATGATTTTTATACTTCAATGGAGATGTAGTATAGGGAACATTTGCTTCAGATTCTGGTTTACTCCTGATTTTCAGAATTGGTCACTGTGGCTACTGTTGATGTTTGGGTAATGCCCACTTTGTAACACACCAGTCCTTAAGTGACTGGTGCATAAGCAAGAAAAATGCTCCAGTTATAACTTCCTGCCCCAATGGAGCCTCAATAATTGCTTGTGGGACTAGTATCTTCTTGTGCTAGGATAGCTAAACAAGAATCAATTACTTCACTCAAATAATCACTGAGATTGTTTCTTCTTTATCTGCTTCAATTTGTATTTGAACCCTGTGTATTAAATCTGGTTCATTTAAATGCCCATCTGGTATTTCTATCTGTACAAAATCATCAGTCTGTTCCACAATCAGGAAAGGTTTCAGTTTCTGATGGGTTATGGTTATTCCTGCCACACTGTCTAGTATGGCCACCACCAATGTTCTATTCCTCAGCAGAACTCTCTTTCTCTGAGGCACCCTGTTTCCTTACTGCTACTTCTCTTTTTTTCTGAAAAAGGCAGTTTTGAGGGACCTGGCCCCCGACTGTCTCCTCTTCCCTGCTCATAGGCTGGTCCCTTATACAGAACCCAGGGAAGAATGGTCACCTTTATCTCTATCTAGGAACAGGGTCAAGATTGATTTGCATATAGCTGGGTATGAACTGGGGTGGCGAAGTGATCTAAAAAGCGATGATGGATTCAACCCAGATCTTTGACTGGGGGTGAGTGTCTGAAAAGTTTCAGCGCTCCGTCCATCATCTCCTTGTGTTTGCTTTGTTCGCCCTAAGTTGGCAGAGTATGCCCAGACTTGTGTCCCTTGCTCTCTTTGCCACTGGATTCAAGAGAGCCTGGCTGATGAGGGGTGTTACCCCGAAACCGGTACCAGGATGCTTGTTTCCGGTCCAGGGAAGACCTGGCTTAGCAGTTCAGGCTGGACTGTTCCCATAAGGAACAGGGTCAAGACTGATTTGGATATAGCTGGATCGGAACTGGGGTAGCGAAGTGAGCTAAAAACGATGATGGATTCAACCCATATCCTTGACTGGGGGTGAGTGTCTGAAAAGTTTCAGCGCTCCGTCAGTCATCCCCTTGTGTTCACCTTTACCTCTTCACCTTCTTCTCTCCATGATCCTGTGATGAATGGGAAAAGAGCTCATCAGTGAACTGTTATCTCTCTAGATCCCTAATCCCCCCCTTTCTCTTAGGTTATATCCCCTGCTCTTCTACTTCATGATAAAGTTGTGGCTTATTTTTCAGTCCACTATGGAACTTCGGATTCTCTCCCCAGAATCTTTGCAGCTCCGGCTTTCTGTCGTTTGGTGGACTCTCATTCACTGCCCTGTTTTTAACTGGGAACTCTGCGGTATTGCCCTTAAGGTATCTCACCCAAGGGAAACATCGACTTGAGATATTATTTTCAGTAACTTCTCATCTTTATGATCTTGTGGAGTCACAGCATATTTTTGACGAATAGCCAAAAATGCTGCACCACTTTTATTATTAATAAGAACTATTGCAGATACTGTGTCTATATTCCCTTTAAGTTTCATCCCTATATCAACTGCAGGTAAAGCTCCATGATCTTCTATAATCTGTTTCTATACTTCTGGCGATACTACTATTGAAGTCATACCATGCATGGACATGTAAAGGCTAGCAATGACAATTCTCCATGGCTGACATTGTTGAATATTTGGTACAATACGCATCTGTAAACACATGTATAATAATATTATTTGCCCTGTGGAGTAGAACGAGGAAACACTGCTTCTGTTTGGTAGGTATTTCTTATTAACCAAAACAGTATTTCATTCCATTTAGTGGGGCACTGCTCCATTATAGCACTTATTGTTTGTAGAATAATAGTCATAGCTTGTGTAGATGTTTTTCACAGCCCCTATCACCTCAGTACCTCGATGTTGTTATATATACTGCTTTCATTGTCTATATATATTTATAATCTCAGTGAGCATCTCCCTAGCCTCTGCTACAGAGAGGTGGCTTGGCTCTGGTTGTGATGTATGTAGTTGCACTATCCAAGTATGTCTTGGCATTGGAAAGGGTCCTAAGCATACACTTTGCACTACATGTGGGATTTTCCCCTGAAACAGTGTTACATGCTTACTATATTTTACAGGCACTTCAGTATACACAAATAGATCATATTGAGAGGAAGGTTCAATATTGACATACTTTGTGAATAGCTGTCATGCTTCTGCAACTTCTAATTAATTCCAAGAGTACAATACTTCTGTAGCATATACTGGGGCAGCACCTACTACTAGTATTACTTCACCCCTATTTAATGGGTATCCCCTAGCTGTTAAATGGGTAAAAAGGGCTGGGCAAACATTCTCTGGAATTTCTATCTCCTCTAACTCAGTTCCTCTGATTCTCCAGTCATTGTTTATAAAGACTAAACCTCAGCAGTCACAATAATGGTGAATCCTTTGTATCTGTTAAGCACTTAACAAATCTCAGTGGAAGTTGGTGGTAACTTTCCGAATTCGGAGGAGGATCTCAAAATTCCTTCAGACATCAATGGTTAACTTCTCCCTGCCATCAGCTTTTTAAGATCCCTAAGGTTCATGCCACGTGGCCGGGTGCCATGTCAAGAACCCCCCCAATCAAATGTGCATAAATTTAAAGATTTCTTTAGCCTCAGGGGAATCTGCTTATTGTAACCCCTTTGAAGAAATTGAAAACAGATAGGTGTCTCTCACTTTTCTCTATAATGAGCTAGTCTCACCTAGCTCTAGTAAAACAACCCTGCCAGGGAAGCTCCTATCAGAAGGGGTTATTTGTAGTGTCTTCAACTCTCAGCCTGACCCCCGAAAGCAGTAGACACACACAGCAGTTGGTGTTTATGATTGATTATTTACTATGTATTATCAGCGCACATCAGAATTATGAAAATTATTGTTATTTACTCAGTATCCATAATATAAAACAAGATGAATATTAGAAAAACCCAAAGCATCTGATATTTAAAATCCCTACTGTCTGTAATAATCAATTTAGCCTCTACCTAACAATGTATATCTAAAATTAATCGGACTCCTGATTATGATATTGGCTGAATGTTAAGTGCCTTTCCTCACTACTTTATGCAAAGCCCTACTTTATGCGAAGTCATATATTATCCCAGCATACCTGTACTAAGCTCTCAGGTCTGCAGTCGGATATCAAATCTCCAGAATTCTCCCCTAGAAACCTGTCTTCAAGTCTGCTCATCCCAAATTCTTAGGTCTTTTTATACCTTTCTCCCCAATGATTCTCGATGGAGATGGGATGGCGAGTTGCTGTGCAGCTTCTTACATCTGCATCACTTTGTGAATAATCCCTCATTAGAAACATATAAAAAGCAAGCAATTGTATAAAAACAAACTTCCTTCCACATGAGCTCTGTACTCATTATATCAAGCTTGTAAAACGCTGAATTAGCCACAGCAACACTTGAACCAGAGACATTCATGTAACTCACAAATTTCCTCATGTTGAACATTAACCCAATGTGCAGTCTTAAAGGCTTTCTTAGCAAGCCACATGCAGGTTATACATCTTGGCAAAGTCTGCGGCCAAAGACAGGCTCACTGCTCTCTTTTGAATGAAAGAGTTGTGCTACCACCCCTATCCCCGCATCCTGTGGTCAGCTTTGGCAACCAGACCTGATCTCCAGCAACAACCCTAATTGGCTGAAGGACTGTCTGGGAGAGATGCACATTCCCTTGCAACATTATAGGATAGCGGTCATCAGTGATAGAGCGCGACTGTGCTTTACAATTTGTAGGGGTGCATTATAATCATGAGTAGGTTGCACCTGCATATATTCTTTTGTCGTGTTAACATTTGCTTATTAGAATGTGTACTGTAATAACGTGTAAAGTGAAGTGATAGAGGGATTTTGTACAACGTGGAGAAATTAACATTGTAATTGTGTCCTAAATGATGAAATCTTAATGTTGTTTTACGAATGACTGAGAACTTAATATACTGACTATGTAACACACTGATTTAACGTGCACAATAATAATGTTCATGTATACGTATGATTAACAGCGTTTCGTAATGATTCTTATGTTAGCCGATTTTCTGTAGGCCTCATGTGTATTTCCCTGGCTCTCAAAAATATTTGTTTGTAATGTTCATGTGTATGCAGAATCTTTGCTTTCTCACGTTTCTGTTGCAGGTGGAGAAATTCATCCTTATTAGTTAGAATAAAGTTGTTTTTGGAGTTAGGCTTAGGGAGGAGAGGATACATTTGAACAAGTAGTGCTGATGATGTCAGGCGGTGTTCTTTCTCACTGGAGAAGGCCTGATAATCAAGATCATCGAGCCAGAGGCTGGAAGTATCAAAATCAACTGGAAAGTTACCTACGAGGAGTTGTTTAACTGGATGGGATGATCGCGCTCCTTCTCCCTCCTCGCGGCCAAGGCTTGGAACTCCCTCCCTCTACACCTCTGACAGACGGCATCGCTTCCCAAGTTCCAAAAGGATCTCAAGATCTGGCTCTTCGATGGAACTCAGTGATCCTCCCTGATCTGCGGACCCCCTCCCTTTTCCCCCCCTTCCCTCAGCACCTTGAGACCTGCTCCGGGTGAGTAGCTAGCGCTTTACAAACGATTTTTTGATTGATTAATTTGAAGATGGGTGTGTCCTAGGATTTCCATGTTGGAATTAGGGACAGTGCCCCAAGGGTTTAGTTAAGAGAGAAGAGATCTAGAGGAGAGAGAAGGAACATCTTAGAACGAGCTCTGTAGCTTTATGCTACTTGATCCGTGCATTGTGAGAGTACTTCTTAGGAAGTCATCATGTGCTGACACCTTTTCCTAAACTTGTCTGGGGAAATGTTATGTAGGGATGTCACGCTAGTGGTAATGTAGGGACAGACTAATGCATTTTACTTACAAACCTCCAATGAAGAATAATCTTGATGTAGGGGCAGTCATTGCCTGCGTTCTGATTCTGAAACTGGTAATCCTTTGTATGCTCCACCGCATAAACTTTGCCTGTAGGTTTGGCTTTGTATTAGTTCAGATGTATTTCTACATCCTCATTTTGAGGTGCTTGTATGTCCAATTGTTCTTAGCTTTGTAATAAACCTACTAAACTTAGAATCTGGAGTCGGTGATTCTTCGAAGTCATGGTTATTGAGATTAGGATTTCTAACCTTGTAAGATACTTCTCCCCTCCACACTTTTAAGCAGGAACCAATGATCCGTCGATCAAGGGTTCCAGAGTAAATTTATGACGGGGAACCCGGCCCCATCAGTTGGTAGCAATGTCGGATCGTTTCGTCTTGAAGTGAGGGGAGAATCTAGAAAATTCTAGAAAAAGTTTAGACCCATAAAGCCCAAAGAGCCCATAGAATGAGAGGCCAGAAGATCGAGAGCTGAGAACTATGGACTTTGGTGGTGTCCGACGGAGAGTGACGGTGCGGCGAGAACAGCGGTGAACGGTGGAGTGAGTTTGAATAGGGATGTTGTGTGTTAGATTGCGATGATGATTGATGTCTTGTGGAGTTGGGATGAGAGTCGAGTGAACGTGGTTTCGGGCCAGACGCGTGCGGTCCATGAGATGTGGTTTGATTTTGATGTCAGGCTCAAGGAGTAGCCTAAGACCCTGGGATAGATTTGTGGTGTAGAAGACACTAATTTGTTGTAATTGTCTGACCATTGATTTGTTGGGAAGTCGTGAAGTGCTATCGACTACCCGCCTGAGACAAGAAACTTTGTGTGAGTGGATTTGTTAGAATTGTGTGGGAAGCCTTGTGTACAGGGGTGGACCACAGTGATCCGAGTGGCCAGCGCAGGTCAGAGGCCACGGTGCATGAATGGTCTTGAGTGATGGAATTCTATTGATCTTGAAGAAAGGCAGACAATTACTTGTTTAGGTGACTGTCTGGTCATTTCGTTGGCAGACAGTTACTTGTTTTGGTTTATGTGACTGTCCGGTCGTTTGGTGGACAGACTGTTACTTGTTTCTATGAGTGAGAGTGTGAATGCGTAAAGTGAGGTTGTGAAGGAGGGTGAACCGCTGTGAAGGGAAGAGTGACGTCGGAGTGTGTAATGCCGCGCTGGGATTGGTTGGTTGTCATCAGGAAGTTAAAACGAAAATATCTTGGGAGGAAAAGAATTTGGTTTAATCATGAGATTTTTTAGAGTATTACAAGACCTTTGTAGGGGAGATAGAGGAGTGGTAACTCAAGTGGGTGAGGAAGCCCCGCCCGTGGAAACGCCAGCACATTACATGGCAATGAATGCAGGACTCCACACTATAGTTTGGCTCCAAAATTGGCACAAGATAACAGAAAAAGAGGGAGATTTGGCTTTTCCACATTATGGTTCATTCAGATTGGAGGTGCTATATCAGTTGAGGGGAGTGATGTCCTCTTTGTGACATCCGCCTAGACCAACACAGTTTGAGGCATTAGATGCCTGGATCGAGCAGCACAGGCGAAGAGCAGGGAAAGAAGTCAGGGAAGGATGAAAAAAGCGATGAAGGCATACCACGAAGTGCGATGGGATGCACAGTTGAAGAGGTGGAGAGAAGACACTATTGAGGGTGAGAGGTTATACCCACCATTGGTGAAAGAGGGAGACGCTCGGAGCAGGAAGGAAAAGGATGATAGTGACACCGATGACAGTTTGCTAGATGGGCTATTAGTAGAGCGTCCTCCACCATACAACCCAAATTCAGAAGAGGGAAGATGGGAATTGGCAAATGCAACGACCATGGAGAGAATGGGAGTTCCACAGACAGACCCTAGTGTGAGTGTTGTGGGAAAGATTTATGATTCAACAGCATCTGATTTGCTGGCTGAACAATTCCATAGACGAGATTCTGCGATATGTCAGATATTGTAGTGACAAAGTGGATTCTAAGCATAGGAAAATAAAGGACAAGCTGAAGCTAGTTCAGATGAGAAATGCAGATAGGGTAGACCAAGTACAGACGAACGGAGAAACATTGGGTAGGAAGCAGGGAAATAATCATGGAGGGACTCAGAATGCGTCAACACACGCGGGTCAGGGAAGAGGGAGAGCCATAGATCCCAAGACAGGAATGGAAGTCGGTACCCTAAAGAATACCACTGCATGTCATTATTGTCACAAAATCGGGCATTGGAAGCGCGAGTGTCGATTGAATACAGCGAATCAGCTTCAGGATGAGGAGGTAGTGTAGGTACCTGAGATTGTAAATACTGGAACGAGACCCAGGTCCATGAACAGAGGAGGTCCAAGCCAGCAAGTGCAGGTTCCCCAACCACCGGGAATTCCACAGGGAAATCGCGTGTACCAGCAGAGGCCCTTTATTGAAGCTCTAGATGATTTTGATCTAGAACCGTTGCAATGACAGTGCCTGAGGGGGAGGAAGACTGTACCCTTGGAGCAGTCTTAGAGGTAGACCAGAGAGGACCATATGTAGAGGCAGATGTGGACGGTCATCCCATTACATTCTTGATTGACACTGGTACTACCCGTTCTACTGTGAGGTCCGCAATAGTCCCAAACCTACGCCTCTCGGGACAATCGATCCAAGTTGTAGGAGTCGCTAACAAGAAAATGACAAACCCATTGACGGATAAGATACCTGTGAGAATAGGAACATTTCAGGATCAACACCAATTTGTGGTGTGCAATTCAAGTTCAGTCTGTCTGTTGGGCCGTGACCTTTTGTGTAAGCTGAACTGTACCATTTATTGCACGCCTAAGGGAGTAGAGCTGCAGACTAACGATTATGACATTGCATTTAAACTGGCGAACCAGAATCTCTGCATAGAGATTTTCCCCGTGTTGACGGTGGAAGGCCTGCCATATGACTTGAGGGACTCAGTCTCTCCTGTGGTGTGGGATTTCACGGGAGAAGAGATAGGACTGATCCGAGGGGTTGAGCCAGTTAAGATACAGATCAAGCCGAATGCTGAGTTTCCAAGAACACCCCAGTACAACCGGACTCCGGAAACGGTAGCAGGAATTACACCTGTGATTGAGTCGATGATCGAGCAGGGCATTCTGAAGGAAATTATGGGGAGCCCATGTAATTCTCCCATAATGGGGCTGCAGAAGCCGAGTGGGAAGTACAAGATCGTGCAGGACCTGCAAAAGGTCAACCCGATCATGGTTCCGTGTTGTCCTGTGGTACAGAATCCATCTGTGATCTTGTTCCAGATTCCTTGTGAGGCTGAATGGTTTACGGTGATTGATCTATGTCAGCCGTTCTTCTCGATACTCTTACATGAGGAAAGCCAATTTTTATTTGCTTTCTGTCTGGAAAACTGTGTATTAACGTGGTGTCTTATCTCACAAGGGTATACTGAGAGTTCATCAATCTTTAACCAGATTCTGAAGAAGAACATTGAGAGTCTAGTACTGCCACAGAGTTCGGTACTCATGCAGTATATCAATGACCTCCTGATTGCATCAGAGACTGAGGAGGCTTGTAGGGTAGATACTATTGCACTGTTAACCACCTGGCAGAAAATGGACACAAGGTGTCCGCAAGCAAACTCCAGTACTGTTTTCCTGAAGTTCAGTATTTTGGTCATCGTATTGAGCAAGGCAAGAGGAAGGTGTCACCAGACGACATTGAGGCGATCATAAAAATGAACACGCCTACTATGCAAAAGGAAGTCAGGATGTTTTTGGGAATGGTTGGGTACTGTCGTCAGTGGAATCTCAACTTCTCATTGAAAGCAAAACCTTTGCAGAGGTTGACACACAAGAATGTGAGTGATCCTGTACCATGGGATAACGACTGTTTGGTTGCCTTCTTTGAGCTGAGAGAAAGCCTGTGTCGCGCTCCGGCTCTAGGATGCCTGATTACAACAAAGCATTCTTATTATTTTGTTGTGGGGGTGTGCACTGTCTATACTCACCCAGACACATGGAGGTGTCCGTAGACCAGTCGCCTATTTCTCATCTACATTAGATCCTGTAGTTTCGGCATTGCCCGGATGTCTCAGATCCGTTGCTGCAACAGGTGTCAGCATTGAAAGATGTGAAAGTATTGTGATGGGTCACCCTCTTACTGTTTATGTTCCACACTCAGTTGAGCTCCTGACGACGAGAACCAAAACACAACATTTGACGAATAACCGGCTCACATGTTATGAGCGAGTTATTCTTGCATCAGAAAATGTATCCCATAAAAGATTTTCTGTGTTGAATCCTGCTACTTTGATGCCCATTCCAAACATTGAAGAGGAAGATTGTGAGGACCATGACTGTCTCAATGTGACTGAACTTTGCACCAAACCGAGGCCCACCATTGTTGATGAACATCTGCCTGAGTCAGACCAAATTCTCTTTGTTGATGGTTCATGCCTAAGAAACAATGCAGGTTGTTTGAGAGCAGCGTTTGCTGTCTGTACTATTTCTGGAGTTGTGGAAGCTGCTTGCCTACAGGGAGTACACTCCACACAAGCAGTTGAAATCATTGCCTTGACACGTGCATGCCTTGTTTCTGATCAAATCTAAGTCACCATCTACATCAATAGCCAATATGGGTGCGGTGTGGTTCATGACTTCGGACAGCTATGGTCATATAGGAGGTTCCTAACATCATCAGGATCTCCCATCAGAAATGGGAAACATGTGAGACAATTGATGGAAGCTTTGCAACAACCAAAGGAAATAGCTGTGGTTAAGTGTATTTCCCATGGGAAAGGGGAGGACTTCGTAACATTGGGCAACAGGTACGCTGACAAAGTTGCACGTTTCGGTGCTGAACAAGGTTGCATCTTTAATGGGAATTATGCAGGAGAGAGCACAGAAAGAACCAAGCTCAACATGACGGTAGCCATAGAGGACACTTGGGATGAGGTCAAGCGTCTGCAGGAAGAAGTATCAGACCAGGAAAGAGCTGGTTGGATTAAAGCAGGTTGTGAGAGAAGAGATGATGGCCTTTGGGTTTCAGCTATTGGTCGAGCATTGTTGCCAGATTGTTTACTGAGCCCTATGGCGAGACAGATTCACGGAGCGTTTCACATTGGGAGAGAGGTCCTTTCAATCGAATCCAACTCGACTTCCTCGAGATGCCTAGGTGCAATGGATTGAGATACATTCTGGTTGTGGTGTGTGTTTTTTCACAGTTGGTGGAGGCATATCCAATGAGAAGGTGTAATAATCTCACTGTAACAAAATTGTTGCTTAGGGAACTTATACCGCGCTTTGGATTTCCAACTTCATTGGAGTCGGATAGAGGAACGCATTTCCACAGTACAATTATGAAGCTGTTGTGTACTGCCTTATAAGTTGATCAGAGGTTGCACTGTAGTTACAGGCTGGAGGCGTCTGGCCTTGTGGAGCAGATTAATGGAACTCCCAAAATGCGGATGGCGAAAGTGTGTTCTTCCACGTCTTAGAAATGGCCTGATGCATTGCCCTTGGTGCTAATGAGTGTGCGTAGCATCCCTGATAGGAGGACAAGACTTTGGCCCCATGAAATATTGATGGGGAGGGCAATGTGCGTGCCAGCAGTGCCGTCTACAGCATTGATAAACATCACAGATGATTTCATCCTTTATTATTGCAAAGGACTGGCTGACGTGGTCCGTTCTGTGTTTCACCAGGTTAAAGCTGCGACTGCACCGGCCTCAAAGGCCCTCTGCCATGACTTGTGTCCAGGTGATTGGATACTTGTCCGGAAACATGTAAGGAAGAACTGTCTTGATACTCGCTGAAGAGGTCCATATCAGGTGATTTTGGTGACTAATACAGCTGTGAAGTGTGGAGGCTTGCCGAACTGGATTCACACCTCCCATACCAACAGAGTTTCAGGACCCTCGGAAGACACAGCTCCTCTCCCTGAAGAAAATCCAGCCGTGGCTGCGGGGCCACTGGAGGACACAAGCCAATCTGTGGGGGCTCCTGACGTGGCTGGTTACCCACCAGAGCAAGCTGAGGGGGGTCATGACACACAAAGCCCAGTTATTGACTCTGAGGGAGATGGTAACGTTGTGAGTGGTACAGAGTCAGACTCAGCTGGAGAAACAGGTGCAGAAAATGGTCGAGTGCAGAGAAGGAGAACAGAATCTGCAAGGCAATCGTGGCCTATGAGACAAAAGAGGCGGAACTTGAGACTTGCATCTGAATCTGAAACGTCTGAATCGGAGCTAAGTGACACAGAGCCAGCACAAGAAGGCTTAAGGAGATTGAGGAGAGCAAGAGTGCTGTGCCAGAGGTATGCTGCCCCAGAGTGGACTTATCTATTCACAGATGCCAGGAACAGTGGGGACCGGGAGGCTGAGGTCTTTACAAGTGGCCGCAGAGTTCTAGAGCTAATAATTGAGATTGAACTATTGGTCCCTGGAATAGAAGCCAATGGAGTGTTGATAGTGACTGTACCAAACCCTCCGATATTGAGTGGCGTGAGGGTTTTGATTCTGCGAGATCTGTCATTTCCAACCTTTGGGTATCAGCCACCGGCTCAGAAAATTGCAGCAGTTCGCCTTGAAATTCGAAAGCGTGTCATTGATGAAATTGGCTCTGATCTTGTAAGGGATTGCTAATCAAACTGTGAATTGTAAATAAAAAGTTTTGCATTAAAAGAAGATAACCTAGGCCCGAGAGGAAGAAGATAAAATTTAGGGATTCTCCGTAGAAGAAGAAAGAGGGCTAAGGAAGTATTTTGAACTGTGTAAATATTCGTACAACGAACTGTGATATTGGGTTTCCCGGACTCCAAGGAATTGTGCATGAACTTTGTTGATCAGCAATAAGAGGCAGAGAAAGAGACTTTGTGTTGATCCTTTGCTATGCTAACCCGAACTCAGTTAAAGATGGAATCTGGAAATCCAAACCGTAAAGCAAAGTGTATAATAGGTACACTTAAAGTAGGGGTAATAGTAGTTATAGCAGAAGTTGTTATTACGTCTGTAAAGATTTCACGTGAAGCAGAGGATGATGGGGTGAAAGTATATGGGACATCCACACCTACTACTTCTAGCACAAAAGAGGGTACATTAGGAGCTGAGAAAGCTATGTTAGAGCAGACTAGTTGCATGTTGCATGCAGATTTATCTAAAGGTGATTATACATTGAATGCTTATGCGAAGTTGTTATATGAGTATGTAAATACAATGGATGTTAAAGATTGTTATGTGTGTATGCAGTTGCCTGCGTCAGTTGAGGAGGAGATCCGCTACCATCACCTGTCCCTGACATATGGTATCATGTGTAGTTTATTGCTTAGTATGTTTTACGGTAAGGGTCATTATCAGTACTATTTTTCAAATTATGATTTGGTGCTTTCAGAAGTCCCAGCTTACAAGCACCTGAATAAGTATGATTATTATAAGCAAGAAGAGAGGAAAGGGAAGTATTTGACACATACTGTTACATTAGATATAGCTTACGCTCATTGTCACAATATAACTTGCATATTAACTGAGGTAGAGAAGAAATTTGTAGATCAAGTAGAGGATAGACATAGGCAACTAACAGTTAAACTTAACAGTAGAAGAGAGAAATTTGAGTGGACCAAGGAGGAGTTAGCCCATAAGGTGAAAGGGAGATATGGTCTGATAGCTTTAGATTTTGAACAGGGAGGAAAGCTTTGCATTAGACAGGTACAGACGTATTATGATAAGATCTTCGTTGGGCAGAGTGTGTGTGATCACATTTTCACAATAAGCCACCGCAAAGAAATTCTTGCAAGAAGCGGTACAAGTGGTGCCAAACGTGTATTTTGTTTGTGGGAAGAATGCGTATGTGAGATTGCCACTGAATTGGTATGGAACGTGTTATGTGGCTGTTGTGTTTCCCAAGATATACCACGTTGAAGATTTGGGGCCGTTGGAAGGGGGATTACATCATAGAGAGAAGCGAGGTACAATTGCAGGAGAGATTGTTGGAGCTGTATTTGGAGCAATTATACCAAGTTTAGGAGTGGTTTTGAAGGACAAAGATTAGAAGGTTGTCAACTATTGTGTATAAGTTATCAGCGAATACAGCTTAGTCTTTGTTGCTTGTGGATGTAGAGATGAAGTTGATAAGAGCTATGGTGATGCAGAACCGTCTTGCGTTAGATGTGTTGTTAGCAAAAGAGGGCGGAGTCTGTAAAATGCTGAGAGTTCAACAGTGCTGCACTTATATCCCAGACCATAGTAAGGATCTGAGGAAGTATATAAGTAACATCACTGAGATCCACCATGAGATACACGACCTGGCAACAGAGGGAGTTTGGGACAAGGTTGGAAGAGGATTTGGAAAGATTGGGAGTTGGTTTGCGAATCTTGGGAAGGGATTTCTTGGTTCCATCTTGAAGCCAATTGTAATAGTTGTCATTTCCGTGATTCTTTTGATTGGAGCAATAAGAGCCTATAAGTGGCATAAGGCAAGACAGGTTGAGAATTCTCTTAGGCAACGTGAGAGGAGAATGGAGAGACTGCAGGACAGTCACTATGAGAATCTCAAAAGCCTAGAAAGGTTTAGACAGGGAACACTGGCTACAACTTATTTTTAGATCGGTTCTCTCTACAGGGAATTGTGATTAATTATGATGACACTTGTCATCAGAGGGGGGACTGATAGAGCGTGACTGTGCTCTACAATTTGTAGGGGTGCATTATAATCATGAGTAGGTTGCACCTGCATATATTATTTTGTCGAGTTAACATTTGGTTATTAGAATTTTTACTGTAATAACATGTAAAGTAAGTGATAGAGAGATTTTGTACAACATGGAGAAATTAGCATTGTAATTGTGTCCTAAATGATGAAATCTTAATGTTGTTTTACTAATGACTCATGAGAACTTAATACACTGACTATGTAACACACTGATTTAACGTGCTCAATAATAATGTTCATGTATACGTATGATTAACAGCGTTTCGTAATGATTCTTATGTTAGCCGATTTTCTGTAGGCCTCGTGTATTTCCCAGAATCTTTGCTTTCTCACGTTTCTGTTGCAGGTGGAGAAATGTATCCTTGTTAGTTAGAATAACGTTTTTGTTTTAGGAGTTAGGCTTAGGGAGGAGAGGACACATTTGAACAAGTAGTGCTGATATTGTGAGACGGTGTTCTTTCTCACTGGAAAAGGCCTGGGAATCGAGGTCACCGAGCCAAAGGCTGGAAGTATCGAAACCAACTGGAAAGTTACCTACGAGGAGGTGTTTAGCTGAATGGAATGATCGCATGATGTGAAGATGTGTGTGTCCTAGGATTTCCATGTTGGAATTAGGGACACTGCCCCGAGGGTTGAGAGAAGAGAGAAGAGATCTAGAGGAGAGAGAAGGACCATCTTAGAACGAGCTCTGTAGCTTTAGGCTACTTGACCCGTGCAATGTGAGAGTACTTCTTAGGAGGTCATCACGTGCTGACACCTTTTACTAAACTTGCCTGGGGAAATGTTATGTACGGATGTCACGCTAATGGTAATGTAGGGACAGGCTAATGCTTTTTACTTACGAACGTCCATTAAAGAATAATCTTGATGTAGGGACTGTCATTGCCTGCGTTCTGATTCTGGAACTGGTAATCCTTTGTATGCTCCACCGCATAAATTTTGCCTGTAGGTTTGGCTTTGTATTAGTTCCGATGTATTTCTACACCCTCATTTTGAGGTGCTTGTATGTCCAATTGTTTTTGGCTTTGTAATAAACTAACTAAACTTAGAACCTGGAGTCGGTGATTCTTCGAAGTCATGGTTATTGAGATTGGGAATTCTAACCTGAGAAGATACTTCTCCCCTCCACACTTTTAAGCAGGAACCAACGATCCGTCGACCAAGGGTTCCAGAGTAAATTTAGGACAGGGAACCCGGCCCCATCATCACCATGCTGTGAGAGACATTGTACAATTGAGTGGTGTTGGTTAACATAGAGCTGACTGTTTCGTGAAGTAAGATACAGCTACATTTGATTGGTTCCTTTCAAAACCTCAGTGCTGCACAACTTCTGGGTAGCCCATTGGCCCTGCATCAAATGCCTTTTGGTAACATAATCTGGCCCATTAGTCAGATAGGTATTTCACCTTCTGACTTTGGAGAAACTTATTACACAGTGTGCAAGGAATAAGAGAACCAGTATTCTTGACTTCTTTCTTGACTGTCAGGAATAGTCGGTAAAGCTGGATTGTTTTTCACCTAAGTGAAGAAGGTCAACTATATTGTGAGCAATGAATCTGTGCGAATGCATCCAAGAAACTGCTAAGGCCTTGTACAAGTACTTCCATGTGGATTTTTGTTTGAGGAGAAAGTAGTCTGTCTGAGGTTGGTGTGTTGCCGCAACTACCTAGACTGACCCCGAAAGTAGCCCATCATGTTAAAGTTATTCTTGCTGTCTCTCCCCATATTTCCCAGAGAAAGAGCCCTTGGTATACAGGGTTGGAACAGAGCAGCATGAGGGAAGAATTCATCAGTCACCAAGGGGAACATTTGCCTTACTGCAAGCTGCTCAAAGTTTTCTCTCTATGACTTCAGGGCAAGCTTTTGCCTCAAGTACTGAGGGGCGGTGCACCTCCCATGCTTTCTATTGCCTAGTCACCATCATCTGCTGAACCCCAAAGGTTGCTTTACCAAATTCCTTGCAGGGAGACAGCATCCCCCGATGCATGTCGTTGGATGGTGCTGACTGTGCCTTGTGTGTTACCCTAAAACCAGATCCACTTTACACCTGGTATGCTGCCCTCATACACCACTTGGCTTCAAAAGCCTGCCAAGTATGTGGCATGCTGACTGAGTGGATTTTACTATGAGAATTCCAGTGCCCATGTCTACATGTGACACTCAAAGCCATGAAAGAATGCTAGCCACAAACACTCACAGAACCCTCTGGCCTTTCCTGCAGACTTTGCTGTTTTATCATTGATAAATTAAATGTGCATAATGTTCTTAAGTCTGTTGCAAAAAAAATATAAGACTGCATGGACATTCTCATTTATTGAGTACTATCCCTTTCTTAACTGTTTCAGAATGTCTAAACCTGCATCACCCTCCAAAGTTAAGCCTTTACTGTGTGATCTTCCTACCCAGTCAAAGCCATGATCTATAAAGGAGATCCTTGGTTTCAGTAAGATTTCAGTGATATCTGGTTCCTAAGGTTGCTGGGAAACAGGCAATGTTTGTTAAATGGATTGTTGATTTTCCCTTGAGTTCCCAAACCCTCAGACAGTTGCATTGGCACCAAGGTGTTTCCACTGAAAAGAGAGTCCAGTTGTTTGCAGCATCTACTGCAAAGATATGTGTGCACCAATCACGCTTCAGATTCCAATGCTAGTTAGAAAGCTTGGTGTATCATGGGAGGGGTGTGGCCTCATCCAACTTTGCGCCATTTCCAAGGAACAACCAGCCAAAAATCAACTGCCAAAAGGTGTTAATTGATTGTTATCAAATACAGTGAGTGCAAAATATATTGGGTACTTCTTTCTTTTTATTTCCTATTTACTGCCTAGACAAGCATCCCCTTACAGTGGGGAAACATCCATCACAACGCGGGCATTGCATCGCAATGCCTTTACATCGCGGTCATTACAACGCAAGTCGTTACAACGACTTGCGCTGGATGGCGCTCTAACCTAAGGAATAGTATGAATTACTATTCCAACACCTTCCCTACTGTACGTAGACTGGAGTTGGAATAGTAAATCATACTATTCCTAAGTCCAGCGCTCTCCAGCGCAAGTCGTTGTAACGACTCTGCGTTGTAACGAACGCGATGTAAAATACTGCGTTGTAAATGTATGCGTAGTAACGTCATACATTCCTTACAGTGTGATGGAAGAGCAATACCACTTGGCCAGATGATGAGTTCCCACACCAGCAATTCACAGGTGTAAGAACAGCGGTCCCAGTTTTAATCACCCTATAAAACCGGAGGCAGCAGAGGGCAAGGGCTGCAGGCTGGGACATAGCCCAGCTCCTTCTTGACACTATGCCATACAACAGGAGAGCTCGTCCAGCCATTGCTGCCTGCCCTGCACCATGACACCTCAGAAGCCATCCAAGAGGAGAAAAGTGCCCATTATTGGGCACAAAATTGCAATGCGCTTCCAGAAAAGGACTTAGTAATACCAGGTCTACATGTTATTAACCATTCTTAGTCTAACAACGCATGATTTCCAGAGTTTTAGGGGAAGATAACTACCTGTAATAGGTATTTCCAGCCCTAATATCGTCCTGCCCAAACTTCAAACATCTTGTAAGGAGGCTTCAAAAGAGAATTTGCTGTGTTTCTGGTGTCAATTTTCCATTAGCAGATATTTTAGCTGGCATTCTTATGGGGGGGGGGGGGGGCAACAAATTAACAGGGAGAGCCGGGCCAGAGCCAAGCCAAGAGTCGGCTCTGGCTCTAACAGCCTGTGCATAAGCCCAGCCTTCAAAATATTTGGCATGTAAATCATGCAACAAACATCATATTAGCATATTATAAGGTGTCTTCAAAATTCAAGAAAGTGTACTTCTTTAACACACAGAGACATTTCACATTAGTACATCAGATTATATCTCTGCGTTGAGAAGTATTTATTAAAGGTGAGAGGTTTTAAACATGAACTAAGAAAGAACTCTGCCCTTCCCGGATGACAATACTATTAGTGAACAAAGCAGCATCTCAGTAGTCATCTGTACCCTATACATGACATAGATTCTTATTATAAATGGAGAGCTATTATAGGCTATAAAATCAAACACAAGAGAGATTTTTGTACAGCATACATCCTGACCCTACATATTTGAAGGTGGTATCATATGTGATAATGAACAAATAGGGTCTCTGTGAAATCACATATTTGCCCAGGATCTCACAATTTGGTAAGCAGGGCAACCTTGGATTGACCCCAGATTTTCCAATATCAAACCATGCAATTCAGCCACTAGATGTATATATTTTTCAGACATCATAGGTTAAATATTGGTTCTTATTTTGCTGAGGATGAGATTGGAGTTGGGTTGCCATCCAGCCGGTATTTCACTGGCCACCCCAGAAAATTCACTGCTGTGGCTGGTACTGATAATTATGGCATACTGGCCACTGGAAAAGCCGGTATATTGTATGTGCAGGTTGAGTCTCTTCTCTGTTTTGATGTTACCAAGGCATCTGGTCGACTGATCAACACGCACTGTCCCACCTCTCACATCTCTCTAAAGACTAAGGGGTAGATTTACCAACTTTTTGTGCTGGATTAACTAGCACAAAATGTTTTTTTTCTAATTTATTTTCCAGGGAAAAACTTGTTTTGCACTGGAAAGTAGCCTAAACGTACGGCAAAGCACTGCTTTCCATTATTTAGTGTCAAGGAGGCGTTACATGGATGGTACATGGGCGTTCCCATGCAACCACCCATGCTTTTTTACGCAAAACCCTATCTACTAACAATAGTAGACAGGGTTTTGCGCCAAAAATTAACAAAATTTGAAAGGAGGCGTTAAAAGGAGTATTATTTTAATTTCTCCTGTATTTTCCGACTTTGCGTGTGTGCTGCACTGTACAGCACACATAAAAGGTAGGAAAAGATTTAAAACTGGTCTAGGCATTGTATTTTGTACTAGAAGGGAACACTTCCAGTACAAAACCCTATGCTAAACTCACACACACATCCTTGCACTACTGCACCAGGTGTGTGTGTGTGTGTGGAGCTCTCCAGCAAAATTCTGCGCCAGTGTCAGGGAGATGGGAGGAGAGTGCCATATCTCTGTAGATATGGCACTCTCCTGCTCTCTCCCTGTCACCAATGCAGGGCAGCATTTTTGGCTGATGCGCTGGGTTACGTGACACTTTGGTAAATTTGGCCCTCAGTTCTCCAGGCTGACTTCAGGCACGCACAAATTGAAGACATCAGTTAGCGAGGAAGCAAATTGTGTGGGCTGTCTCTCGGAGCTTTAGCATCGACCGCTGCACAGGTGAAGGCCTGCAAGCCTCTCATCAGAGAGAACCGAACGTTCTTTCACCTAATACGCCACATCACCAAGCACTGTGAGGATGAAGAGCCTGAAGGCTACAGCAGCGGCCCGTGCAGGTAAGAGCGGTGGGGCCAGGTGGGGGGGATTTCGACAGACAACGACGAGGGAATATTAATTATTTATTTAATTTTCCCTCGTGGTCGTCTGTCGAATCCCCCCCAACCTGGCCCCACCGCTCTTACCTGCTGGAAGGCTGACAGACACTGCGCAGCATATTATCCACAAGAAGACAAACTTTCTGAGGGTTCAGCATGGATAAAGTATGCTGCCTTTGACTTTCATGCGCAAAAGAGACAATTGATGGACGGAATGCTGGACAATGCAAACATTCACCCCCAGTCACAAGGATCTGGGTTTAATCCATCATTCTTTTTTGCTCACCACACCACCCCTGTTTGGACCCAGTCATATGCAAATCAGTCTTGACCCTGTTCCTTGTGGGAACAGTCCAGCTCGAACTGCCAAGCCAGGTCCTCCTTGGACCGGAAACAAGCATCCTGGGACCGGTTTCAGGACATCACCCTTCATCAGCCAGGCTAGCTTGAATCCAGTGATGTAGTGAGCACGGGACCCACGTCTGGGCATACCCTTCCCACTTAGAGCAACATATGCAAAAGAAACAATTGATGGATGGAATGCTGGACAATGCAGACATTCATCCCCAGTCACATGGCTCTGGGTTTAATCCATCATTCTTTTACTCAGCACACCACCCCAGTTTGGACCCAGCCATATGCAAATCAGTCTTGACCCTGTTCCTTGTGGGAACAGTCCAGCCCGAACTGCCAAGCCAGGTCCTCCCTGGACCGGAAACAAGCATCCTGGGACCAGTTTCAGGGCATCACCCTTCATCAGCCAGGCTAGTTTGAATCCAGTGGTGTAGTGAGCACGGGACACACGTCTGGGCATACCCTTCTCACTTAGGGCAACATATGCAAAAGAAACAATTGATGGACGGAATGCTGGACAATGCAAACATTCACCCCCAGTCAAAAGGATCTGGGTTAAATCCATCATTCTTTTGCTCACCACACCACCCCAGTTTGGTCCCAGCCATATGCAAATCAGTCTTGACCCTGTTCCTTGTGGGAATAGTCCAGCCAGAACTGCCAAGCCAGGTCCTCCCTGGACCGGAAACAAGCACCCTGGGACCAGTTTCAGGACATGAATGGTCCATAATTTGTAAAAAAAATAAGAGCCAGGGTTCTCCCCAGGAGGCTTCTTTAGCTTGCACCACAGATTGCCTCTGCCATGCTTCCAATGATAGTAACAACACAACTACTAACCATCACACTCTCAGAAGTGTGACAATTTAGACTATTCCAGGCCCCCAAATCTAGAAGATTGGCTTGGGCGGCAGGTAATAGTAATTTTCAATGTCTATTGAATTAAGGATTAACTGTTGTTGTGGCCATCTCTAAATTAGCCAGACAGTGCCACCTTGTGACAGTCTGTCACAAGCACAGGTGTTGACAATTAAGTGCCGGTGTCGACCACTGGAAACCACCGGCTCAAATTAAGCACTGGGCTTGATACTTAAATAGAATGTCATATAAAGTCATCTGTATTTATTTGTTTTTATTTACTTCACTTATGAGTCAGGGATCACAAAGGCAGCTCTAGAGCAAGTTTTAAAGTGCTATTGTTGCAGCGAAGGAAGGATCCAAGGTCGCAGGTAGGTTACGTTCAAGCACTTTTATTCCAATGACAGAAGTCGTTACATGGAGTCCATCCCTCAGCGACCTCCACGCTCGCAGCTCCGCTGTTGAGTGGCATTACAAATGACTGATTCAGCAACAAGAGCTGCAGAACGTAGAACGGCGCTTGAAGGATTCAAGCAAATACAAATGAAAACAGCACAAGAAAATGCATGCCATAACTATCGCGTGCCATTGCGTGATGCTACAAAGTAAGCATACAACACATCTCCCCTTTCCCAAAAAAACAAGAATAAAACTTGTAGCAAAATCCTGTAGATATAAAGGTTTCTTTGACATTCTACCACTTCTAATAGGCAATACAATTTTCAAGCAAAATGTGTTCCAGAAGAACCAGACATGACATTAGGAGTCACATGAGGACAAATACCTTGATCAGAAGTGTGTTGATTACTTGTGACCAAGGCTTGTGGTTGGTAAACATCAGACTGAGTTATGATCCAATCATTGATACAAGAACCCAGAAAAGGCAAAAACAAGGTGTTTTTGTTGCAAATGACCTTTAACAATTTTGCATTGGGAGTCATTGAAAAGAACCACATTTTTTATGGCCCACCATCTTCCGTCTTCCAAAAGTACTGATGAACGAGCAACTTTGGTAACTTTGAACGGACCATTGAAGTGGATTTCCACTATGGATCTCCTAGGTTTCATATTTCTCAACATAACCCATGACCCAACCACAATATGTGGAGTACAAACATTCTTCTTGTTATCATACAATATTTTTGCTTTCAATTGTGATTTTAAAACTCTATTCTCTACTTCTTTAAGATTTACAACATCATCTAATCTCCCTGGTGCTTTATCCTTGAGTCAGGTGGGACATAAACCAGTGTGAGCTTGTCTACCACACAGCAGTACAAAAAGAGAAACCCCAGTGACACTGTGTTGGGTATTGTGATAAGCCCAAATTTTATCTTGGAGAAACTTAGCAACATCCTTGTTGGAAGTGAGAGCAGTTTGAATACCTTCCTTGATCAATCTATTTGCTCTCTCAACAGCCCCGTTGGGGCGAGGAGAATATAGAGGAATATTATGGTGTTTAATATCCCTGTCTTTTAAGAATCTTTCCATAGTTTCTGAGATTAATTGAAGACCATTGTCAGTAACTAGTTCATCAGGGTACCCTTCCAGGGGAAAAATCCTGTTCAGAAAATTGATGACATCTTGTGTTGAGGTCTCATGTAAAAAATCATAATAGATCCACTTAGAAAAATAGTCTACAATAACAATTATGTACTTACTTCCAAAAGGTAGAGATACAACTGGCCCAGCCAAGTCAAGCGCAAGCTAGCACCAGAGACCTTGGGGTAAATGTGTGGTAACCAAAGGAGTGTCATGGGACTTCCAATGTTTGTTGGACAAAATGCACTCTTGACAGTTGTCTACGAATTTGTCAACATCAGAATCCATGTAGGGCCACCAGAAGTAGCACCTCAAAGATTTTTTGTAGCAGTGGCTCCCAGATGACCTTTGTGGCCTAGTGCCAGAATTTTGGAACAAAGCTGTCTGGGAACTAGCATTTTGTCACCTTGCATGAGAATGTCATTTTCAATAGTAAGTTGATCCGCTAGTTGGCATAAAACAAACAGATCGCCCTTAAAATTCTTGACATGAGGTCAACCTAAATGAACAAATCCTTTCACTTTGCTTAAAACATAATCATCATTACAGGCAGTAATCCACTCTTTTTCGGAAATGGAACCATTACATAACTGCACCACGTCTAAATTTGCAACAATACATTCATTCTCGAACAAGTCAAAATTATGAGCTTCATCCGAAGGAATGGGTAAACGAGATAAGCAATCAGCCCTGGAATTGGTAGCCCCAGGAATGTACAAAATGTCAAAATTATACTCTTGTAACTTGTATAGGATTCTGATAAGTCTTGAAGAAGCACAAGACGATCCTTTGTCTTCCAGTAAATACATAAGAGGTTTGTGATCTGTGCATAAAGTGAAGGCAGTCCCCCATACATAAGTTTTAAATTTAGCAATGGCCCAAGCACAAGCGAGAGCTTCTCTCTCAATAGTACTATACTTTCTCTCTGCCAAAGTCAAAACTCTGGAAGCAAAAGCAACTGTGGTTTCAGATGAACCATATTTTTGACACAAAACAGCTCCAAGGCCGACAGCACATGCATCCACTGTTATGAAACATTTATGCCCACTTACATAAGATTTAAGAGCGGGGACATTGGAAAGAATTTTTTTTATGTCTTGAAAGACCTTCTGTTCTTCTGTGCCCAAGTAAAAACTCTCTTTTTTTCTTAGCATTTTCTTTAGAGGTTCCATTAGAGTAGCATATCCATTAACAAATCTAGAATAGTAATCGCTCAACCTCAAAAAGGATCTTAGTTCATCTTTGTTAGTGGGTGGGGGTACTTCTTTTAAGGCTTTGACAAGATCTTCTTTGGGGTTGATACCCTGTGCAGTTATGTGGTGACCTAAGTAGTCTACATTGTCAGTAAGAAATTTGCATTTATCCTTTGATATAGTCATTCCATGCTTGGACAATATTTCCAATATATTGTCCAAGATGCAATTGTGTTCCTGAATATTCTTGGCGAAAATGAGTATATCGTCTTGAAAAGCGAAAACTCCCTGCACATCCTTGAATAGGGAAAACATCAGCTTTTGAAATACGCTTGCCGCTGATGCAAGACCAATCGGAATGCGTAGATACTTATAAGCACCAAAGGCTGTAATAAAAGTACAAAGTGCTTGGGATTCTTTTTTGAGCCTGACTTGATGATAGGCTGCTCTGAGATCGATATTGCTAAAAATGGTAGCCCCATCTAGAGTAGAAATAAGCTCATTAATTTTGGGAAGGGGATAGCAATCAATTAAAATGTTTTTGTTCAGAGCGCGCAAGTCTGCACACAAACACATTTTTTCATCCTTTTTTTAGCGATATCCACAACACTGGCCCATTCAGCAGAATCTACTGATTCAATAATCTTATCTGCACACAACTGATCTAAGTGTAATCTCAGATCTTGCCTGATGGAAAGGGAAACATCTCTGACTTTGTTTTACAGGAATGGCACCTGGTTTCAAAACAATCTCATGTTCAAAATCTTTAACAGTACCAATTTTGTCTGAAAACACATCAGAAACTTTTTGTAAAATTTCATCAATGTCTAAGTGAGTCTTCTCTACAGTCATAACTGGTACGGTAGTACCTGGTCTCAATATGATGCCCAGTCTTCCCTGGTCTATCCAACCCATGATATCACGTCCATTAACAGCTACATAGATTTTTGTGGAAATGGACATGCCAGAAAATTCTAAAACATCCACAAAATATCCTTTAGTGAGAATCTCTGACTCACCATAAGCTACTGCTCTTATGTGAGGAGTTTCCAGAAGCTTATCACCCCACAGTTTTTTAAAAGTATCTTCAGCAAGCATAGTTACAGGTGAACCCGAGTCCACCATAATTTGAAGGCCTACAGTACCAATGTAAACATTACAAAATGGACCATTTTTCTTAGCAATATTTGCTGCGTCTTGTTGAGTAAAAACAGTAGTATCACAAATAGACTTGGTTTCCAAGGTTAAAATCCTGACATTATTAACACATTCCTCATTTTCGTAAATAACTTGTTGAGAAACATCAGGCACACAACTCACTCTAACTGTTTGGGAAACAGAACTCCGGCATACTTTCATGAAGTGACCTAACTTTCTGTATTTATTGCACCTCTTCCCCATGGCAGGACAACTTGGGTTGTTACCTAAATGATTAAAAGAGCCACATCTGTAACAGGTATTTGTTCTGTTGACCTTATTACTCCTAATATTTTCTACAGCATTTACTTCTGTGCTATTTGTATGGCTAGCCATGGTTGGTGCAGTGGATGTTTGTGTTAGGGCTTTAAAAGAGGAAACAGAACGTTCTATGCCTTGAGCAATTTTAACTGTTTGATCAGGACTAGGATTAGTGCAGCATAAAAGGTGTTCTTGTACTTTCTTTGAAAAACAGCTGAGTACAAGCTGATCCCTTAAGTATTGATCAGTGGCAATTTCAAAACAACAAGTACTGGCTAAAATACGTAAGCTGGCTACATATTGTTCAATGCTTTGATCAGGAAATTGTTTCCTGTAATAAAATGTAAAACACTCTAACACAACATCAGGTTCAACAATAAATCGTTTTTCAAGTCTTTTTAGCTTCTACAAAAACATTCCAGGCATCACCAGCAGCTTCTCCCCAGGAGCAGGAATTACTGGGAAGATTGTCAAAAACATGCTGTCCTTCAGTGCCTACACAACCATACAGAATTTCTTGTTTCCTTGTTGGACTGTAGTCCACGCCATCTATAGCTACCAAATAGTTTTTAAATACCTTGAACCAATGCTTCCACTCAAGTTTGGGATTGCCAGGACTATCTAAAAATTTGGGGGTAGTTGGTGTGAATTACCTCCTCCAGACATAGCATGAAAAGATTGTGCAAGCGAAGTACTGACAACACACTTGTAAAAAGAAGAAAGGAAAATGATGGTTTAAATAGTCATAAGTATAATACTTCACCAAATGTAGAATCCAATGGTTGAAAAGATGAAGTAAACCACAGTTTCCTTCGCGTGTACAACAATTTGAGGAGAAAGCCAGTGAGAATATCGCGTGAATCCCTGTACTCTGCTGCACAGAAATGGAAGCGGTAGAAAAAAACGTTCCGTGCACAGACGGGAAGCTGACGATGATTATCCAATGGGTCAACAGGCTAAACAGCTGTTCAGCTTTGCCTCCAATAGGAGCGATGATAGGTGGTTGCTGCCGTATGAAAAATGAAGTAGACACTGAGGGGTATATTCACAAGAACGTGTGATAACTACCGCAAGAGTAGCGTAACGCAACTTTCAATATCGCAGCCTATCACGGGAAAATAACCCCGTGTCAACGTGGAATTCACAACAAGGCGGTACCATGCGATAGTCACCAGATAACGTGTCAAATGTCAGCGTGAAAATCAACGCCACGCTGAAAAAATGCGAAACGCGAACGTGAGAAATCATGCGATGAGGCCAATCGCGGTACAAAAAGTAGCGAAAAGCAGCCTCGGGCCTGCAAATCCCACGCGTCTGGCGGGAAATTGCACCATAAAAACAACAGAAACAACACACCAGAAGCAAGCCAAAGCACGTAGCAACATGGATGCACCCTGACCCAGCGCAGAGGTCAACACGAACCCCACAACCCCCACAGACCACCAGCAAGGAACAACTGGCTCGGGGAAGGACAAGGAGAAAAGGGAGAGGAAGACGGGGTGCAGAAAGCAGGAAAACAAGACCAAGGCCACAGAGGCGACAGAACACTACCAGCAATTGACCCACAAGCAGACCACCTGGAATGCAGTCGGAGTGCCCAGGAGGCCAATCCAGCAGGCCAAGAGGTGCCGGCAGGACGTGACAACCTAAACCAGGTACAAACCCGCTGCCAACAGGAAGGCAGCAACGGCGACAGGAGGTGGCAGTCCAGCGCCACAGGAGGAGCTGGAGGAAACCCAGGCCACAGTCATCAGTGTGGAGAGGGTGCAAGGAGTAGGGAGTACGGACACAGCTCGAGAGGACCTGACACAACAACAACAGGGTGAGGACCCAACAGGGACAGGGGGGATGGGGGGTGATGGGCACAATGCCACACATGCACAATGAGGTGTAACACACTGCACACCCACAATTACCCAGGGACATGTCCCCCATCCCCGTGGCACACTGCAGCACACACACATAGCAATCACAGCACATACCATGACAATGTGGCACAAAGTGCAACACCCACATTGCAGAACAGGGGACACAACTGGGTCCACCCAGGCGCAGAAACAGAACAATCACATTGGACAGAGCAGGGAACTGTGAGATGCACATCTACCCCAACAACCCCACATCAGCCATGTAGGCCAAATGTACACCGTCCCAACTCAAATAGCCACCACCGCCCAAACAGTCACAATGTACATTGTTACAGAGTCTGCATGACGACAAGAACAAGGCACCAACACAATGCCAACATGCACCTCCCCTTCACAATGCAGAGGGACAAACAACACCTCCAGCAGGTCAGAACAGACAACCCATCAGTGATGCCCGAGACGAACACCACACCCCCGACACCGACGCCCTACAACAGCCCATGGACATCCCACACAACCCACCACCAGGACCAGGGAGACAAGCTACTCAGAGGAGAACCCAGTCCCTGCAACAGACCACACAGCATGAAGCACCCGCAATCACGGCTGCCTCACAACACTTCACCCACCCACACATGGCACCCCAATGCCAGGTGGCAGAACGCCAAAAGGAGGTGGCCCAACAGGTGAGGGTGTTGCCGAACCCATGGAATGCGAACTAGAACACATACGTGGGTGTCCAATACCCTTCAGGGACCACCTACACCCCACAAAGGAGACCCACACCTCCACAGAGACACATGCACATATCATGTTGAACTGGCTACGGGCACGTGCACCCGGCCCCTTTATTGGCAGGGCCACATGTACAGTGACGTCTGTGCTGGATGTGTGTGGGGTGAGTATAAGCCAGCCCACACGGAGTGCTTGGTGCTGCCAACAACCTGAACAGTGGACACCAGTGTAATGGAAACAGAAAACACCAGCATAACAGAGTCAAATGCAGAGCAACATGAGGGGATCCGGAGTAAGGACAGAGGTCACCCAATATTCAGTCTGGAGGTTCCATGAGTTGCAGTGCACTGAGGTAGGGGCACTAGAGAAGAGCGCGCTCATGTGAAGAAATTGCTAGGATTGTGTCCCTTCGGGTTAGTCCTGATGCAGATGCAGTGGGGTGTGTTACACCTGCATCAACTTCCTCATCAACGTCCCAGGTCTCCCACACTGCCTGAGGTGACAGTTGCGTCCGCAGTCCACACCGCAAAACCCAGTATTAGATCCGGGTGTGTAGCTTGACTACCGCCACCAGTCTGCATTCCTGCCTTGGGGCTGTTGCCACCTGCCCTCCCATTGTCTGTGCCTTCTCCCGTCCGCATACTTGACACATCCTCCTCCTCATGGTCCCAGGTCTTCCCCACTGCATGAGGTGACATTGCTGCGCAACCTCACAACAGCACAAAACTCAATCAGTAACGGACAATGGCTTGCGGTGCACTGAGTCACTGGCACCTGGAGTGCTGAGCAGGGTATCAGGCCGATGATGGCATCCACGACAGGTCTGAGCAACTCCGTAGGTCTGTCAGGACCACTGTTTCGACTCTGGCAGATGTCGGTTGGAGGTGGTCTTTGCGGTGGTGGCGTGTGCCTCCTGCGGTGATGCGACGTCCGGGCAAGACTCGATGCCATGTGTGGGCCCTGGTGGCCCGCAGTTGGGGCCGGAGGAGGCGGACAGCGCAGGGCCACAGACACATGGCGTTGATGACCCCAAGACCATCGCTACAGAGGCCATTCAATGTCTCAGAAGAAGGGGTCCCAGGCCTGAGCAGCACAGAGTTAGTGGCCCCGGATACACTGCAGCCGGCACAGGCACCCAGCCACGGGACGGTGACTTGCGGTGCAGTCAGATGGGCCATGCGACCTGAGCGGGTCCCCATCAATGTCCGAGGTGTATGTTGCGGAGGGTTTCGGGGGACAGTGGAAGGTGTCCTCCAGGGCATGATGCGGAAGGTCTGATGTTATCTGGAAGCAGCAAATGGAGGAGTGGAAAGCGCAACCCTCGTTTGCACCAACAATTCGGGATCAGCTACATGAGGATGAAAACTAGCCCATAGTCCATAGACTCAAACGCCACCAATGTATGACCAGTGAGTGTCCATGAATGTCGGGGAACAAACTTAGTGGCACAGGTGCTGGGAGGGGATGCAGTCTGCGATGATGCCGGTACACAGATGTGAACTCCATGAATGCCAAATCAAGGCTCTGTGACCTACTGGACCGCAGTGTAGGCCGGAGGCAGCGGTCAGCAGTGGCCCACAGCCACGGGTCGTTGGCTCGCGAGGCACGGCGTTAGTGACACAGTGGCAGTTGTCGGTAGTGTTCAATCACCTCCGTGATGCTGATCCTGTTCCCTCCAGACTGCAACGTGTCATCCTCTTACGCCCCTCCGTGCGTGCGAAGAAATGTATTCTGCCTTTTGAATTACCGATGTTCAGTTCCAAATCTGTGATCCCACTCGTGCGCAGCATAGGCCAAGGGCAGTGGTCCGCGTAGGCCCACAGACACGTGTGGTTGTGATGCCATGCACAGACTTGTTGCCACCACATCGGAGGGTGTATTGTGAATTGTTCTCTGCCTTAAATAATGTTCACTGCCATGGTGTAATCAAGACTCAGTTCCAAATGTGTGACCTACCTGACCGTGGTGTAGGCCTGAGGCAGCGGTCAGCACGGCCCATTCACCGAGTGTCTCCGGCATAGGTTGAATGGCCCCACCGGCCTGCGTAGTTCAGGTTCAGTGGCACCATGTGTTAAGGTCACCTCCGTGTATGTGACCCGGCATTCGTCCGGACTGAGCTGCATCTTCCTCTTACACCTCTCCGTGCGACTACTGGTGTGGACTCCGCCATTCGTGCTTTGCGACTAGGTGCTGGATGTGTGACCTACTGGTCAGCAGGGTAGTCCTGGTCCCTCATCCACGTGTAGCAGGCTGGCGTTGAACAGGGTTAGTGGCACCACGTGTAGAAGGCTGGCGTTGAACAGGGTTAGTGGCACCACGTGTAGCAGGCTGGCGTTGAACAGGGTTAGTGGCACCACGTGTAGCAGGCTGGCGTTGAACAGGGTTAGTGGCACCACGTGTAGCAGGCTGGCATTGAACAGGGTTAGTGGCACCACGTGAAGCAGGCTGGCATTGAACAGGGTTAGTGGCACCACGTGTAGCAGGCTGGCGTTAAACAGGGTTAGTGGCACCACGTGTAGCCGGCTGACGTTGAACAGGGTTAGTGGCACCACGTGTCGCAAGATGCCCATAAGGAACAATGCCTCACTGATCGGGGGGGTCTGGTGCTGTGGCTGTTGGCCCGGATTTGGGGTCACTGCCAGTCATGACTCAGGACACAGTTTCACATATGGGACCTACTGGTCCGAAGAGTAGGCCGGGGGCGGCAGTGGAGTAAGTCAACGAAAAAGGAATAAAGCTGGCCTGTGTCGTGGAGGCCGTGATGGTCTGAGGTGGCTGCCAAGGTCTCGGGCCTCGGGCTTGGGGCATGCACCGGCACATGGTGGGCCCTCCTTGACACACGCCGGTGTCGGAAGGTGATCAGTGTGGCCTGGCTGCGCAGGGGCTGGCCTGACGGGTTCGTGGTCCAGCGTGCCGGGGTCCGGCAGGCGCACGGCATCGCAGGCAACTCCGCTCATGAGGATGGCATCAGCCTCGTGGCGAGGTGGGAGGCGCCGCCCTGGCAGAGACGTGGGTCTTTCCGGAAGAGGACCACGCCCAGGCCTACGTGCTTTTTATTCACACCCCTACGCTGGCGTGGCGTACGCCGGGCCATCCCACTCCGCTGACGCTTAGGGGGGGGCGTAACAGGCAACATTTCCGCGAGGTCCCCCATTGGCTGGGGTGACATGGTGGCGTCCACTGTCCACTACACTCCATACACAAGCGGTGTATGTCGCCATGGATATGGGTGTGTTCTGCATACTGCGAGGTGTCCAGCACATCTCCGGCACTCTTGGCATTGTGTACTTTCCCAATCATGGTTCTACTGCATCCTTCACACATGCCTGGTTGCCACCTCTCCCACATTTGGCTATTATGTGGCTGAGGTGCCATGCCATTGCTGGCTCATGTTCAGGGCTTGCCCATGTGGACATTGTAAGTTGTTCTGTCGTGTCTGGTGGGTGGGCATATTGTTGTGCCTGTTGTATGTGATTTTGTGATGTGTGCATTGCCAGCGTTGTGAGTTGCATGGTTGTGGAGTTGAGGTGTGTGGGGTGTTCATTTGGATATTGCCAAGGGGCTGTGCATTTCCCTTGTTGCCATCCTGGGAACGCTGGTTGATGATGGACTGTCGGAGGATGAAGGTATCATGCACACTGGCTGTGTATTTGAAGGCGACATTGTTGGGGGTTCCACATGTTCTGTTGTTGCCTGCACATTGGTGTGAGACGTGTGCTTCCTGTTGCGGTGATTGTGTGCTGTGTCACCAGGGGGCACAGGTAGTACATGTGTGCTGTGTATTGCCCCCAACACGCGCGTGCATCCTGCTTGGGCGTATGGTCCTTGCTTGGTCTCCAGCGGATCCTGCGCATTGTGTTGTACGTATGAGGACTGGGGTACCAGGGTGATGGTGATGTCCAGGACAGGTGTGGGGGACTTGGATGTGGCTGGCTGTGAGACTCCTCCGACTCTGGCGGGTGTTGGTTGGGGGTCCCAGGGGCCAACAGGTGCAGCCACGCCATCAGCTTTGTGTGGGGTGGGATGTTGGTGGTCCGCTGTGTTGGTGCCGTAGGCCTGTTAGGCGATGATGGTCAGGATGCGTAAGTTGGTTGTCCCTTTCAGCCTGTAGTGGACGGTGACATTGTCAGATGTTGGGTCTGTGCGGCTGGTACGTTTCCTGGGGTTCAGCTGTCTTTGTCTGCGCTGCGCCTGTGGTGGTCCGGGGGGGGGGGGGGGGGTTCCGGGTGTGGGTTGGGGTCCTGGGGTGGTAGAGGTGGGTGTTGTGGCCCTCTTGGGTGTCCGGGCTGCATGATGGGTGGCTCCATGGCATCTGTTGCCCTTCGGATGTGGCCCTGGGCTGTGCTCCCTTTTGTGGTGCTGGCTGCCGTTCGACTTTACACCAGGTCAGAGCAGGGGTAAATTTCCTGGTGCTAACGCGCCTTATCGCCTGTTTTGTGTTCTTATCGCCGTTGTGGCTGGTCGTTGTGAATGTTGAGGTGTGATGTTGTCTCGGCTTTTGTCATGGGAACGCCTACTCTGCATCTCATTAGCGATATTTGCGGGGGTCCTCTGTGGCGATGTTTTTTGCGGCTGCTATCGCAGGTAAACTGGTGCTGTGGGCTGTTTACACCGGCTTGTGAATGGGGGGGTAAATTTATCACGACTTTGGCTGCGATAAAGTCCCGTTAATTCGGCGATAGCTCCATGTGAATATGCCCCATACTTGTTAAAATCCATAGGTGCAGGACCATTCCGTGGTGCTGGCGAGTATGCTCCGCCTACACAGGAAACAGGATGAAGCGGTTGCAGCGACAGCGCGTCGAATAAGATGGGCTCCGGACACAGCTTGAGGAGAAACGAAAATGGGTCCAATTTCAATTTCCCTAGCTTGTCACCAAAAAGGTGTTGCAGCGAAGGAAGGATCCAAGGATACAGGTAGGTTATGTTCAAGCACTTTTATTCCAATAACAGAAGTTGTTACATGGAGCCCATCCCTCAGTGACCTCCGCGCTCGCTGCTCCGCTGCTGAATGGCGTTACAAACGACCGATTCAGCAACGAGACCTGCAGAACGTAGAACGACGCTTGAAGGATGCAAGCAAATACAAATGAAAACTGCACGAGAATATGCACGCCATAACTATCGCGTGCCATTGCGTGATGCTACAAAGTAAGCATACAACAACTATCTTCTTTGATTTGCTGTTTGAAATATGTATTGATAAGGGGGAAAAATACTGGCTTTCGCGATTTCCTAATTTCTGTATCGACAGGGACATTAAAATATTGGTCATTCCAGAAGGAAACTGTTGAAAAGACGTGACGCCAGGTAAGTGAAGAGAAATCTTTATTCGGTCATACACCACCAACAAGTTCCAGTCAGCTGAAGGCAGCTGTGGAATGTTGGTACATAGTAGCAGTAGGAACATACCAAGAAGAGGCAGAGAGAGGGGGTGAGGGAAAAAGAGCAGAACCAAGAGAATACAACACACCTCCCAAGGCAGGAAGGGAAAAGGAGAAACGGAGCGAGAGAGGGAAGGGAGAGGGACCAGAGAGGAAGATGTGTAGAAAGAGCTACAGCTGAGAACATGGAGAGAACAAGCAAGGCAATCAACCAACTTTAAAGTCTTTGTGCCAAACTGGGCAACCAGAACTCCTAGATGACCTGCGAGGAGAATTAGAACTTGTTGGCAAGATATCAGCTTTCCCCGGACCAATTTGGGGATGTTTATATCTTAGCACTCTGTTCATCCCCCACGTTTGTCCATTTTCCAAGTGGACTACATTTCTTCCTACCCTTGTTATCTTGAGAGGCTCAGAGAACCATGAGTGGTTCTTCCTTCTAGCTTTAAGAATGTCGATGCGTACCCATTCACCTGGATTATACAAGTGTGTCTTAACATTTTTGGTGTAGTCATATCTTGCCTTGTATTTATCTTGTTGTATTTCAATTTTTTGGGCAATTTCTGATCTGTCTACCGCACATAGGCTGTCTTTGCGTAACCATCCAGCAGTGAGGTTGGTTTTGGGTTTCCTCCCCTTTAAGGAAATAAATGGAGACACCCCTGTGACAGTATTAGGTGCGGTTCTGGACGCCCATATTATTTCTTGCAAGGCTGGTTTTGCTGCTACGTTGGTGATTTCCGCTCTCTGAAGACATTCTTTGATAACTCTGTTCATGCGTTCAACTAATCCATTTGCTCTGGGGCAGTATAACGCAGTTTTCTGGTGAGAAATACGTAGGTCTGAAAGGAAGTCCTTCATAGAGTCAGATGTGAATTGGACCCCATTGTCTGTTACTATGGTATCTGGTATGCCTTCCTCATCAAAAGTGTCCTTAAGGAATTGAATGAGAGTTTTGGTGTCAATTTGGTTCACACATTTCGTAATCACCCATCTCGAGTGGTAGTCTATGAGAACTATGATAAAGCGCTCATTCAGATGCTTGAGATTTAACGGGCCAATAATGTCTACAGCAAGTTTCGACCATGGTCGAGTAGGGACTTGAACAGGAGACAAAGGTGGTTTCCTTACCGATAGCGTTTTATCACTTTTAGCACACTCCATGCAGTTTTTGACTAGTTCTCCTACCATGGCATCCATTCCTGGCCACCAGTACTCTTCATGTACCTTGCTTTTAGTTAGACTCCGGCCTAGGTGTCCCTTGTGTGCTAGACTCACAATTTTGTCTCTGACTCCCATGGGAGGCACTACCTTTTCTCCACGGTAGATAGCATCATTAATTATACATAGTTCCAGTCTTACCTCCCAATATTTCTTGAGAGGTTCAGGTAGGGCACTCTTATTGTCTGGCCATCCATTTCTGATGTATTCTTTTAAGGGAGCTATTGTTCCGTCGAGTACATTGCAGTCCTCCCAAATTGTCTTGTCCAATACTGCTATTTCTAAAATTACATCCCACCTTCCTCCTCTTGTGTGTCTGTATTTGCATTAAGGGGAGCGCAAGACAGGAAATCAGCTACTATGTTGTTTCTTCCAGGTACGTACTCAACTTTGAAATTGAAACCTCTCAGCCCCAAAATCCATTTAGCTATCCTGGGTGTGGTTCTGGTAGAACCCTTGGTTGTGAACACGTAGGTGAGGGGTTTGTGGTCGGTCTTGACTGTGAAGGGGATACCCCTCAAAAAAAGTTTAAAATGATTGATGGCCCAGAAACACGCCAGAGCCTCTTTTTCTATTACAGAGTAGTGTAGTTCAGCACCCTTTGGTGTCCTTGAGGCAAAAGCAACAACTTGCTCTGTGTCCCCAACCCTCTGGGTGAAGCTGGCTCCTAACCCTTTGTTGCTGGCATCGGTGGACATGTAGGTAGCTTTTGTAGGGTCGAATCTGCCTAAGAAAGGTGGCAGAGTGGTTAAGGCTATGGATTGCTAATCCATTGTGCTTTGCACGCGTGGGTTCGGATCCCATCCTTGTCGCCAGTGTTGAAAAGACGTGACGCCAGGTAAGTGAAGGGAAATCTTTATTAGGTCATACACCACCAACAAGTTCCAGCCAGCTGAAGGCAGCTGTGGAATGTTGGTACACAATAGCAGTAGGAACGTACCGAGAAGAGGCAGAGAGAGGGGGTGAGGGAAAAAGGGCAGAACCAAGAGAATAACCCTTCAAACTCACAAGTGTTGGATAAACCCTTTAGTGCAGCAATGTAAGGCTTGATCTTCTCACTTCTGCCTTGCACTCGGGAGAAAAATGTGTGCCTTTCTAGTACGACGTTTATGGCTTGACCAAAATGTTTTTCTAACTTGCTTACCGTTGCTAGGTAAACATTGAAATCTCCATCCCCTTCATCAACCTCATGTTCTGAGTCTTTTAAGTTGTTAAATGTTTTGCGGCCTTCGATTCCCAAATTGTGTAGCAAAATGTGCTGTTTTCTGAAGATAGAGAATTTGTCTCCACCAATGGCTATGAGATACGACTCCAATATCTCCTTCCATTCCTTCCAAGGAATATTTGGCTCCCTGACTTCGTTCAGGAAAGGAGGGGGTAATGACATATTAAGAGCAGCCATAGTGCAGATAGGGTGCGATGTATATGCGAGGAATGAGGGGACAAGGAACTTGCTGTGTCTCTATTAAAAATGTTGCTGTGCCTATCAGCGAAACAGGCAACAAGGGACAAAGCAATGAGGCGTAGTAGAAACGTGAAGGAAAGTGATCCCAGTGGAGTCAGGCACACTATGAAAATACTGGAACGGTTGTGCCCATCAGTGTACTATGACGTGCAGGAAATTTTGCATAATGAGGAAAAAGTACAATGAATTTGCGTTGAGAAAGCGGAACCAAGCTCACACTCTAAATTCAACCAGAATTTGCTGTGCCTATCAGCGAAACAGGCAACCAAGGACAAAGCAAAACGTGAAAGAGATGTAATTCCACAGTGGAGTCAGACTCCCACACTATGAAAATATGGACAGCTGTGCCCGTCAGCGTGCGATGACAAGCAGGCAGAAAACGGGGCCAAGCTCGCCCGTTAATTTACTCATGAATTTGCTGTGCCTATCAGCGAGAACAGGGAACAAGAGGACAGTGCAGAACAGTGAAGGAAATAATATTTCACAGTGGCCAGGCTCCCACACTGTGAAAATATTGGAACAGCTGTGCCCATCAGCGTGCGATGACAAGCAGGCAGAGTGCGGTCCGTAGAGGAAATCACCTCAGGAACTGTCACCAGCTGTGTGCACAATGACAGGCTGGTGATGGAATTGAGCGCCTCCGGGGGCCGTCTCCAGCCATCACCAGCCGCAACCCCGCCTCAGGAGGCCATCTACAGCCGCAACCCCGCCTCAGGAGGCCGTCTACAGACATCACCAGCCTCAGCTCCGCCTCAGGAAGCAGCCCGAGAGGACGCAGGATCGTCAATGAGGGAAAAAGCAAGGAGAGGCGCCTCAGCTGGAACTCCACGGAATGTGACAGATCGGCACGGCACACACGCCCCACAAAGGAGCTCTAGCACCGTGGAAATTGGCAAGCAGCCAGGCTCATTTCACGCCAGCACACCTCCAATGCTGAGGAACCAACGGCGAACAAACCGCTAATCCAACTGCCTCACACTCGCCTCATTGTGCAGTCTGTGTCTTAAGAGGTACACAACGTCTCTGTGCCCTGGAAACGAAACCAGCCAGAGGGAACGCGAGGAGGGTGTTCTCAGGGAATGATGACTTGATAAATCTTCCCCAACTTGAAAAATGGAAACCGCAACCCGTACCTTTATGCAGAGGGAAGAACGATCTCCATGGGATTACCGCTGTTCTGGAGAACTGCTGTGTTGTTGTAGTAACAGCTAGGGATGGTGGTGTGGCTGCCCCCACTCAGCAATCGTCACCAGTGTTGAAAAGACGTGACGCCAGGTAAGTGAAGAGAAATCTTTATTCGGTCATACACCACCAACAAGTTCCAGTCAGCTGTGGAATGTTGGTACACAATAGCAGTAGGAACGTACCAAGAAGAGGCAGAGAGAGGGGGTGAGGGAAAAAGGGCAGAACCAAGAGAATACAACAGAAACCAGCTAGACGGCAACCCAACTAGGATTCAAACCTGGTACCCCATGTTGAATGGTCTGTCATTGTAGCCACTAGGCCACATCACCTCCCATAAAACCTCGGCTCGTTTTAGGCTTGGGGTTCCTAAAGGACTTCAAGCTGAGCCAGGCATAATGCTCAAGTCTGGCTCAAGTTTCAGTGGCTTGCAGACCTCTATGCTTCCATCATTGTCCTCAACTTGAAGTAACCTCAGTCCCGGTGGGTAATTAAAATAACGATATGTTTACTCATCATTACAAGACACAGCTTACAGACAAGGGGAGCACGCCATCTACCAACCTTAGAATAGTTCCACACAGAACACACTGACTTAACAATGCCAGCATACCAAAGTAGAATACCACAGATCACCAGTGGCTGAAAGAGAGACAGCAGGCGCCATCTTGGACTTTAGACACTGTCATATTCTAGCTAGTCACTTGGTGTCACTGCTGCTCCAGTCTCAGCTCTTTCTATTCTTGGGGGGGTTTGGGCAGCGCTGTCGAGAGGTAATTCAATGCCCATTACCTGCGTGTGAGAGGAGACAATGTATGATATCACTCAGCAGGCCATCCGCGGTCGCTTAATTTTCTGATTAAGAGCTCTGATGTCCGGACTGATCAGTAATCAGGCAGCAGACGCCAGACACTAACAACAGATAAAAATGTAATTATTTTCAGAAACACGAGTTTTTTCTTTCGTTTTTGTACACCCTGTCCACTTACAGCCAGGGCTTTGCCGTTGGGCGATGCTGCGCAGGCATATGATGGCCGCCTCTTAAAACACCGACCTGAGGCATCTCCACATTTTATAGACTCTAGTGGTTGAAGGCCAATAAACTTTGCAATCTCCGGGGCTCTGGCACGCTGCCATCCGGAGTTTAAACAGTCAAGAACTAAACATGTCTCCTGTCGGGAAAGGAAATGGCTTAAATAAATCTGAAAACGGAGCAAGATCAGAATATCAAGGTGAATTTACTCATTTCCTGCCGGCTGGCTCCTGACATATCATTTATCCTGTCAGGATAAAAGCTTCTCCTTTTTACCTCTAATGGACACCTGAAAGCTGCCTGTTACAGTATCTCACCCTGACAAACAAGGAGCACGTCAGAGCCCCTGCCCGACAGCCAACCAGCTGATGCGGTGGTTATGTGGACAGGCTGGACTGAAAAGGATAGAAGGTTGGGGGGGAGAGAGGGTGTTGGGACAGTAGTGACCTCAGAATGGGGGGTTAAGAGGTGCAGGAAAATAGAAGTGCAGGATAAAGAAAGGGAAGGAGGCTAGGACAAACAAGGAGTACAAAAGATAGGGGTTGCCAAAGCCAGAAGAAGGCTGAAAAAAATAACAGCAGAGATAAATAAGCATTGGCATAGCCAATAGGTCTCGCCTTTGGGACTTTTGGAGTGTTTAGCCAGAGCTATTAGCTTTGCCACCTTATAAGTGTTTAGCCAGGCCTATTGGCTTTGCCACCTTATACGTGCTTAGCCAGAGCTATTGGCTTTGCCAATGTATTTAAACTATGTTGTAGAGCAGCGTGGCTGCTATGCAGCATGTTGAGAAGTTATACTAAAAAAGTGTTATAAGCATTTTTGTTACCTTATATATAACCAATAAAACATTATGTACAACTGAACAACCCTATTAAACAAGATTTATTGGGAGGTGTGGGAACAAACAAAAGGCAAACCGTTCTGAATCTGGTATGTCAAAAACGGATCCTTTATGTTTTGTCCCATTTCCAGATTGAAATCTCGGAACAGAAGGCAGTTACCATACTTGGTAACTACTTCACCCCTGGGCAATATTATTTACTGTGTGTGGTAAATATTCCACCCTACTCTGCACAACTTGTGATCGGCACCTTAGAGGACAAAAAAACCTGCTGGAGAATATTTTTATAATTGTCTCTTGATAACATTTAACTAAGATTATAAATGCAATCTCTTTAGATACAATTTAGCATGTTGTAGAGAAAATAGGAACTACCAACGTTTGTCTGATTCTTAATTTGATTGTGCAAAACACATTTATCTAACCCCTAAATACTTGTGTGTACTCTGCTACCTCCAATGCACACTTTATGACTCATACAGTTTTCTAGGCAGTACTTGCGTTCTACAAAAGGGCCAATTGCCTCAACAAAGGTCAATTAGGAGAAGCTGCACTTCAACTTTATAATCTATGTTTGAAATAAGCACAGAAAAAATAAATATCAGAACAATTACATGGATGCGATCACATTAAACGTAAGAGACAACAGACTACGTCAAACTTTAAGTAATGCGAGACCTATTACATTGTAAAACCTTGTTTAATGTCAACTGGTGAAATGATGCTGTAGAAAAACAATGTAAACAAACAAGACACTTATAAGCAGGAAAAAGCCGTAACTGTAAGCAACTGGGATTTTGGTCTCAGAAGTTGAGGTGTCCACAATTCCAGATTTCCCTCACTGGATCAGGCTGAAACAAACCCTGAGTATAGTGAGCAAACTGAAACGTCTACACAGTAAGCTGTAACACAAAGACAAAGACATAAGGGCATTTGAAGTTCTACGACATTGTTTCAGGAGTCAGCAGCCAATTGAAAACATATTTATGCAAATGTGCAAAGAAAACTTCCAATCCCGCACCTGGCCTTCAGTAGCACGAACAAGAAGGAGAAGCGAGCGCCAGACAGGCCTTGTGTGTTTTAGAAAGACTTGTAGTGTTTTCGAAATACAAATTTGAAAGGAACGGGGGAATGGTGGGGGTCTGGAGGAAGTGAAAGGGCTGGTCACCTATCAGAAGAAACAAAGAATTTGACATGAGTATGTAAGCTAGGGCTTCGTTTACATGAGGCTGTTGCAAAAGTGTCTGTCAACAGAGCAAGCAGACAGCTCTTCCGATTAAGCCGAACTCTACAAAAAAAACAACAATGAAACTGGAGAATTTCAGAAGTAACTGTTAATAAGAGAATCACAAAGTTGAGCCCAGGTATTAGATTGTTGATCAAGCTGGAATATACTGTATGCACGTGAGTGCTAACCGTTAAGAATTGAGACATACAGCACCCATTTAAAACACGCACAGTTCAATTAAGAAAGGGATTGAGGGATGGGCATGAGGGAGTGATCGAAGGGTTCTAGCGCTTCTGACACCAGAGACTTACCCGCTGAGAGCTCCAAGTTGACTGACGGAGTTTCATACTTTACAGGATTTATCCTCTGAAACAAAGCAAAGCTGTAAAGGGTTCTACCCGTGTCTACGCTGTACTTACCTTATGTGAGGGTTAACTGCGCTTCTGTGGCTGGTCGCTCTACCTGTTCACAATACTTCAGTGTAACTATAGCTTTGCTCGATATTTGAATCCCCTGGCTGCAGGTGTGTAGCATAGCGAAGCGGTGCTTTGGAACCGTTTTCCCTCGACACAAATGAAATCCTTTTATTGCACTAAGAAAGGCAGGTCATGCTGCTCTCCAGAAGCCTGCTGATAGCATCTTGTTGGGAGGCAACGAGCTAAATGGGCTGCAATGTTTACTGCCAGCCTTGCTGCAAATGCTTGTCATCTGAAGCAATCTGCATGACGTCAGCACTCGAGTTGCCTACACAGGTCTAGCTGCTGCATTTAGAGAGAAGGAATCAGTTCGCCCATTTGACGTTGGTATGTAGGAGTTCTTCCCCCTAAATTCTGAAGGGAGAGAGAGAGGCGGGCACCGGATGCACGCGCACTGGGGAGGAGTTTGACAAAGCGTGGCCTGGATCAGTGTTGCCAGATTGGGCTGTTTCCCGCACAAATGGGCGACATTTTTCCCATTTGTGGGGGGAAAAAACTACCCTGGCGGGCTGTGGAAAGTTGGGCGACATTTGCCCTTGTGTGCGCAAAATTCATGGTTTCGGCGCGCCCAGAGGATCTGTAATAATCAGGGCCGTCAATCATTCATAGCGCGAACGCGCTACTTATGACTGCCTTGCTTCTTGTTGATGACCTGCCCCCAGAGAGAATGGTCCAATGATCTTGCGAGGGGCAGGCCTGTCATCATTTTTTTTTAAACTTTTGAAACATGTCATTTGCCTCTCTTGGCGTGGGCGCGCAGCCAGCGCGGACTCGGAGTGCACTGGTCTGGAGCTCGGGAGAGGAGGAGGAGTCATGAGTGTCAAGGAAGGGCTGGTTTGCCTACCCTGCAGCTTGCTTCTGTTGAGCGTGGGAGTCCCTTGGTGCCCAGCAGGTGTATTAAGGTGAGATTAGTGTAGGAAGTGTCCACTTTTCCTGCTCTGCCCCCTCTCTTTCTTCCTCTTACTCCCTCTCTTTCTGCAGTCTCTCTCTCGCAGCTCCTCACTGAAAACCGTCCTTCAAAAAACATCTCTTACCCTCTGTTTCCTCTGCTTTCCTTCATTCGTTCCCCTGTAAAATGGATCCAAAAAGAAAGAAACACTTTTATTGGAAATGTCTTTTTCTTATACTTTTTCTGTTCCAAAGTGCAGCCTCGGGACTAAGAGAAAAAAGAGGAGCAAAATACAAAAAATAAATAACTAAATAAAGGATTACAGAGTGGTCGCAAAGTGCCCAGATTGGTTTTGTTAACACCCAAACACAGTAGCGCCACTTTACAGAGTTTGCCAGTGAGCGCTACTCTTGTTTTCTCGCCATTCTTTGAACAGCATTGTTTTCCCCGGGTGGGGAGTGCACTATTCCTGGAGGTTCTGCAATACCTGCTTGATGACTGGAGTGGAAAACGTTTAATGTGATCTTTATCAGCTCTTTTTCTTATATTAATTTATAAAATGTGTACTGCTGCTCTATGTTCAGGGATGTTGTTTATGTTTTGTAAGAAATGGACATTGAAATGGGTCCCTTCCGAGTCCTGTAGTCATGTGCTTAACATTTCAGGCAAAAACACTAATTGATTTCTGAATAATGAGTGTAAACTTGTTAAGGTAACCATGTTGTTCTGCTTACCTTTCACATGCTTTACTTAATCTTGCATTCCCTATGAGGGTTTGCTTTTTCCAGGATGTTACTTTTTTTCAGGCAGCATATTACCCTCGTGCATAATTTGAATTAAGTCGCATCCAGGTGTTTATAGCAGGGCAATTGGGGGTAGCTGAAGGCAGAGCTAGTTTCTCTCAGTGGGACAGTATGGTGTTCAGTGGGGGAAAGGATGTGGTACTAAGGCCAGAGCTGCCGAATTTGGTACTGGGGAACCAGGTTCAGCCTTCGAGTCCAGTCCACCAGACCGCTCTCCTGAGGTAGTACATTCCCATGCTAGACCTTAGAAGCCCCCCCCAAGACCTTAGAAGCCCTAGCTAGACTTTAGAAGCCCTGGTGTCTTAGCACCTTGAAGATCTGTCCACCACAATCCATAATGAAGTTCACCTCCAGTCTTGTGGGCAGGTCTACAAAGCAGCACACCCTAGAGCAACATTGACTCTGTCACCGAAGTCACAGGTTCCTTGAGGCCAGTCAGCCTCACCCATTGGTACCTCCAATGGCCTTGGTTCAGCAGGAGTAGTGCAACTCACCAAAAATTGACAATGCAGGATTTGCACTCACACCAAATTAAGGGGCATATTTACAAAGGAATGGCAAAGCGTGGCGTTAAGCAAACATTGCTAATGCCACGCTCCGCCATTCTGAAAACGCAGGGATGCGCTGTATTTACAATGGTGCAGGACAGCCCTGCTTTTTACCTAGTGCTGGCGCTAAACTCAGCTACGTAGCACCAACGCAGGCACCCTTGCACCATAGTGCAAGGGTGCCAGCGCTAAGGGATGATTGTTTATGTGCAGGAAAGTGTCCCTTCCTGCACTTAAACAATCCAGAATGGCGAATTGTAAGTTCTATGTGTGCTGCATTGTGCAGCACACATAGAAGTTGCAAATCATCATTTTTTAAATGATTGTTTATGTGCAGGAAGGGACACCTTCCTGCACATGAGCAATCATTCATGGCACTTTGCTGTTTCTATTTGTGTTGCACAATGCATCACACATAGAAACAGCAAAAACGAGGAGAAATTAAGCATTTTCCTCGTTTTGCCATGTTAAGACCAGGTTTTCCATGGTCTTAATTTTGGCACTGCCTAACTTTTAAAGTTCTACATTGCTTACTTGCACATTTGCACAACGTTTGGTTCCTGCTTCCTGCCTCGGTCCCCGCAGCTGATCGCTGTTTGAGTGGAGGGCGTGGTAACCAGCTTACAAACCACTCGCAGGGCACTTCCGGTCGGGGAGTGGGCGGAGTAGTTCTTCCGCTTACCCTCCTACTTAGACCGATGTGCCTACGTGCGCGCAGCGGACGCGCCAAAGGCGCGCCTAAGGCAAGCCAGACTGCGCCCTTCCGCGACCGGCCGGGACCAGGGGCCAGGACCCCTGCTTCTCCAAATAAAGACCCCAAGAGCCCTCTAAATTACTCAAGAGACGCACTTAGGGCATTAACCAGACATCCCCCTATCACGCACACAGCGTGCATAAAAGCGTCGCCAGAATATATGGAAGGGCCATTCTCCTGCATAACCTGCAAATGGTGCAGCTTAGTACGGGTCGAGCGGCCGCACAAAGAAATGGGTGACCAGGCGAAACTCAAATGCATATATTTCAATGCCAGATCGGTACCTAAGCACTCATTCGAGATCTGGGACACTATCAAGGAGGTAAATCCCGACCTAGTTTTTATCACAGAAACCTGGTTGGATGGTAATAACTGCCCCGATATTGCAAACGCCCTACCCCCTGAATATAAAATATTAAGACAAGACAGGCAAGGGCGGAAGGGAGGGGGGCTCGCCATCCTATTCAAAGACGGCCTTAACTGTCTCCCTATCACAGTAGCCCAGCTAGGAGAGCACGAACTACTTCCATTTCAAGTATCTAAAGGAAACCACATTTTACTGGGTGGAGCCGTGATTTACAATCCCCCTGGTTACCAAGCAGATTTCAGCGCCAAGCTACTCACTCAGCTATTTCCCACCTGCCTAAAATACAAAAATGTTATGGTGGTCGGAGATTTTAATGTGCACTTCGAAAAATCCAACAACACGGTGGCTACACACCTGGATAACGATATGCAGATCCTCCAACTCAAACAATGGATCAAAGGACCCACACACAATGCAGGTCACACATTGGACTTATTATTTACCAATATTGAGTCCACTATGGTTGAGGAGATTAAACCCGTCACCTGGACTGATCACTCATTAATCATCTTCTCATTTACCCAACCTCTGATACCAACTAGAGCTCCCATACTCACGCACGGAGCATACAGAGCTTGGAAACTAGTCACCCCTGACTCATTCCAGCTCCATTTCTCCACCAACAATCTTGAGGCCTTAGGAACCCTTCCCACTGACAGGGGTGCAGTAAATCTCAAAACAGAGATCACCAACACATTGGATCTATGTGCTCCCAAACTTAAATCTAAATCCATGAAAAGAATTATATCTGAAAAGTGGTACACATCAGAACTTAGGGCACTGAAAAAGAAATGCAAAATGTTGGAACATAATTGGAGAATGTCCAGATCAGACACTGGAAACAGGCCATAGTGACCCCCTTACTGAAGAAGGCGGGCTCAGATGTGACCAACCCAGTCAACTATAGGCCAATTTCCCAACTCCCGTACCTCTCCAAGGTAATGGAGAAGTTGGTCAACAGACAGTTGTCTAATTATCTAGAAGACAATGACCTGCTGGACCCCTCCCAAACGGGCTTCAGGGCCACTAACAGTACAGAAGCAACCCTCCTGGCAGTCTTGGATAACGTAAGAGCATTACTAGACCAGGGTAAGGCAGTGGCCCTGATCCTATTGGACCTGTCGGCTGCGTTCGACACGGTCTCCCACCAGTTGCTGCTAGAAAATCTGCACGGAAAAGGGTTACACGCAAAAGCCCTGCAATGGCTCAGCTCGTTCTTGAGCAGCAGAACTCAAACCGTGCAACTGGGTGCCTTCTCATCAAGTCCAAAAATATTAAGCTGTGGCGTTCCGCAGGGAGCATCCCTTAGCCCCACTCTATTTAATGCCTATGTTTCATCCCTGGCAAAAATTGGTACGAAGTGGGGCTTCGGCGTTTGCTCATATGCGGATGACACGCAACTAACAATAGCCATTGGAGATGGGCACGAGGACACCAGGACCAAACTCAATAACTGTCTCACCGAAATGGCAAGCTGGATGTCGGACCACTGTTTAAAGCTCAACGCAGACAAATCCGAAATCCTGCTCCTCGGTGGAGCCAATCACATCTGGGATGCATCATGGTGGCCCCACTCACTTGGAGACGCCCCAGCGCCCAAGCAGTGTGCAAAAAAACTTGGGTGTTCTCATTGACAACAAACTGTCTATGCAGGACCATGTACGGATACTATGTGGAAAGAGCTTTGCCACATTGAAGCTTTTAAAAAGGGTCTTTCCCTGGATCCCCCTGGATCCCCCTGGGCAGTCACACAGGCCCTGCTTGTTAGCAATACAAAAGGGGATGATGGACGGAACGTTTGAGCCAATCAAACACTCACCCCCAGTCAACTGATCTGGGTTTAATCCATCATCATTCTTTAGCTCACTCCGCCACCCCAGTTCAGACATGGCCATATGCAAATCAGTCTGACCCTGTGCCTCATGGGAACAGTCCAGCCCGAACTGCCAAGCCATGTCTTCCCTGGACCGGAAACAAGCATCCTAGGACCGGTTTCTGGCATTTCAGCCGTCATCAGCCAGGCTTGCTTGAATCCAGTGGCAAAGTGAGCAAGGGACCCACGTCTGGGCATACCCCCGCCAACTTAGGGCGACCAAAGCGATACAAAAGGGGATGATGGACGGAACGTTTGAGCCAATCAAACACTCACCCCCAGTCAACTGATCTGGGTTTAATCCATCATCATTCTTTAGCTCACTCCGCCACCCCAGCTTTAGTCGCCCTAAGTTGGCGGGGGTATGCCCAGACGTGGGTCCCTTGCTCACTTTGCCACTGGATTCAAGCAAGCCTGGCTGATGACGGCTGAAATGCCAGAAACCGGTCCTAGGATGCTTGTTTCCGGTCCAGGGAAGACATGGCTTGGCAGTTCGGGCTGGACTGTTCCCATGAGGCACAGGGTCAGACTGATTTGCATATGGCCATGTCTGAACTGGGGTGGTGGAGTGAGCTAAAGAATGATGATGGATTAAACCCAGATCAGTTGACTGGGGGTGAGTGTTTGATTGGCTCAAACGTTCCGTCCATCATCCCCTTTTGTATCTGCTTGTTAGCAGGCTGGACTATGGAAATGCTCTCTTCGTGGGCATGCCAGACTACCTCTTTAAACGCTTGCAAGTAGTACAAAACGCTGCGGCCAAACTGGTGTGCAACAAGGGCAAATACAGCTCAGCTACCAACTGCATGAGACAACTTCACTGGTTGCCCATGCGTCAAAGAGCACGATTTAAACTCTTAGGGCATGCTCACAGGGCACTCCATCACACTGGCCCTAAGATTCTTCAGAATAAAATCAGATTCTACGTCCCTCCCAGATGCCTAAGGTCACATCAGCAAGCGCTAGCCGAAACTAAAAGGATTAAAAAGACCAGGGCAGGGGGACGCACCTTTTCGTATCTGGCGGCACTGCACTGGAACAGGCTTCCAGTAGAACTTAGGCTGATCAAAGAGTACACCACTTTCAGGAAGAAACTCAAAACACACCTATTCCCTAAAGACTGATGCCATATTCGAAATCAGCACCGGCCGCACGCACCACTATTCCGCTACCTCAGCGCCGTGATATCCCTATGGGATGAATGTCGCGCTATATAAATAAATAAATAAGTTTACGCCACCCTTGTAAATAGGGGGCAGCGTCAAAATCAGTGGGTGTTGCAGAGGAACAAAGGCCAGCCTGACAGACACTCTTATTATTCAGATCAGGCAGGCAGGAGCTGGACATGCGCTAAATGCACAGACTGCCAGATGCCTGAACTGAACATTGCCAGGCTGAGAATTTCACACCCTTTGTGTGTGTGACCTCAGTTTGGCAAAAGTGCCTCAAGGCCCTCCCCCATGTGATGAACGGGAGCGCCACCAATTGCCTCGGACCTGGGCACTTTAGTTTTAAGCCCTGAAGTGCTGAGGGCAGAGTGTCAATCAGTAGCACCTAGTCACAGAGTATGGTGGGGTCAGCAGTCTCACTGACTCCATCCCACTCTGTGACGAGGTTGGGACTGCTGACTTCCAATCAGTCAATGAGGGAAGGCAGCAGTTCCAACCCTCCTGGGACCTCTGAGGCTTCCCTCTCGGAGAGCTGCAGTTAAGGTAAGTTTTATGCGTTTTTTATTTTTCATGTGTGTATGTATTAATGTATATGTATCTAGCTAGCGCTATATACTCTCAAATAAATTAATATGTGTGTTAGTGTTGTGAATGGGTGTGTGTGCGTGAGTGAATGCATGGGTGTAAGTGAGGTGTATGTGTGATTACCATCTGCTACTGCTTTTAACACAGAGATCATTTTGTTATTTACAGCTAATATGTCACAATCCTTCTAATATAGCACAGTGAGGTATGACCGGACATCAAGGAACTGCATGCAAACTGAAAGGCATTACTTTAGAACCTTGATTTTATCCTCAGTCTTTTGTAATTCCAAGGTTGTTAAAAAGGTTACTTTGAAGGAAGTGGCCCTTAGGGGCCACTCGGGTTATGTATAACCACCTGCTATGCCTTCCCAAGAAATGAAGAGTCGGTCAGACAGTAGAGAATACAAACAAGCATTTATTAGCAATACTCTGCAGAGGAGTCCAATCTGACCTGCACCCTAAGATGTCTGCTGAGGGACTGGCTCCCCAACGGCCTGCAATGTATGATCATTCCTCCAAGAACCCCCAACCACGCCCACAGTGGAAAATTTCCGGCCTGAGCCGAACATGAACAAAGAAGGCACAGAAGGATGGGTTACCACCTGCCAGATGGGTACATGCTATCGGCAACTCAAGGTTACCGCGCTGAGTCTCAGCGTCTCCTAACGTGGGAGCAGAACTTCACACTCGTATAGGCATGCGAGGGCAGAATGGCCTATTCATTAGTAAGTCGGGATGCAGCCTTGAACAGGAAAGGAAAATAATAACTAAATACAGTATTCTGCTGAGGCAAGCAGTACGAATAATGAGGCCTAGTTCAGACACAGCCTAATAGGGATTACGAAATACAAAATGGAGTCACACTTGCTAACTAAAGCTTGCACGTTGCAGGGATAACTCAGTGGGTTGCATAACGTGAACACAAATGGCATCTATTTAGCCACACACTGCTAACCTAATGTAGCATGATACGAGTGCATAGCAGGAATGGGATTTTCAAATCTAACAGACCCTCCTTTTAGCATGAGTGGCTAAATGCTTTATTGAGGCTATCCGGTAGGGTCTTTACAATTCTAAGTGGAAGGAAGAAAATGCATAGTCAGTCAAATTACAAGGGAGAATAAAGCAGCACATTAGTGTCAAAATCTACTTAGTATTCAAAAATACCTTTGTCAATAAGCATCATATCCTGGATATCCTGCATCAGCATAGTAGAGACCTTAGTATCGCGTCCTGGTAGTTTAGGGGTAGGGGTGAGCTTGCTCACACAATAGGTGCAACATGCTGGAAGGCAATTAATACATAGGCAACATGTGAAGATGACACCTGCGATAACTATGAGGGCAAGTAGTATCTTCCAACCCTATGATGTCAGCAGACCCCAGAACCACCCTGTGAGGGACCATGAACCATTATCCTGATGGATATCTGAAGCAAGCCTGTGTAATTTCTGTATGGCGGAGTATACATTAGGGGCGTTATCAGGAATGTAAACACAACAACTGCTGCCGATGACGCGACAGGCTCCGCCCCTATCAGCAAGGATGACGTCTAAAACCATCCGGTTTTGAAGAGCAACAAGTCTCGTAGCCTGAAGCTCGACTGTAATATTTGTCAGTATACCTGCAGTAGTATTAATAACTCCTTCAACTACCCTAGCAAGTCGACGGATATTACGGCTATTGACATGGGGCCCCAGAACGGCAGAATACCCTTCATGATGTCAGTAAATTGCTGTAAGGAAGTATCTGTTTGATCTATATCTTCTGGATTGACAACTCTCCTGGCTCGATGCAAATGGAGATCCCTACGCTGTAGCCTATGATCCTTGTGATAGTTGGACAGTGCAATGTAAACGGGGGGTAAAAGAAAAGAGACATAACACCGGCCAGACCATCCCCTGGGAAGCCATGTATAAGCTTGTTCCCCACAAACAAAGAATACATTTGGAGGTGTGAGCAAAGGTGGGCTACTAGTAGTGTTCAATCGGTATGTATAGTTACAGCTGCTCTGACCAACTAGAATGTTCCCTGTACCTTCAACACAGAAACTAGCTGCTGTATTGATCACAGGGATGGGCATGGCTTTGTCTTCAGTTATATTTCGTTCCTGGAAACATTTAAAATATTCAGTAACATTAAATCCTTGAAAATCCAGCATTTCATTTTGTAACCAAGTGACATTCTTATTATCCTCAAAAACATTCATACAAGCTTCTGGATGTAGGGTACCCTCCTTTCCATCTTGCCCAGGTGTATATCCTTGGTGTACCACTATATACTCCAACACTGCTTCGTAATCAGACTGTACCATATTCATCGCGTTAATATAATAGTGCATGTACACCATAGAAAGCAATTGGAACCACACCTCACAGCTACCCAAGTATGACAAGGACACCAGTAGATCGTTCTTATGCATAACTGAGGGAAGTAACCCACACACCCAGCAATTTGTGGCATTAGTGGTACTGTGTACCTGATGAAGCATCTGCAGAAACGCGTTCTCGGCATAGGTCTGTCTATGCCTTTCTTTATGCGGGCCAGTGTAACAAATGAATGCTCAGATGGAGCCGGTGTAGTCCCTATCAATGTGTGCACAGGATGCTGTTCTTCTAAATACCACACCACCCCGAATAGTGTTATCGTTACGATGAGAAGGACCACTACCACCACCACCCTACTCCCAGTAGACCAACTAGACCACACAGGACTATTCTGCTGTAATGGTGGGGCCACTAGAGGCTGTTCCTCCTTCATAATTGCGCGGCCAAATGGGTACATAGAAAGAAACTTTAGGAATTAGAGCCACAAAAATACAACGGACCAGAGGGGTACAAATCACCCAGTGTCCTTCAGAGCCTCAGTGGTAGACTCCTATTGTTCATCAACGACGGTGCTATGAAGCGCTCCCACGGGGAGCTGCGCGATCGCAACCCTTGCTGGAAAACAAATCCTCTTCTTTCAGGATAGGGCACCCTCCCTCCTTGGAAGTCACCCTCAGCTAATCCTGTACAGTGTCCAGGGCAGTGCACCAGTGTAACTCACTCTAATCTAAAGCAGGCACGTTAGGCATAGCACCTACGCCCTAAGCTCGAGTCCTTCCCTAACTCCTGGACTGCCCTACTGGCGCACTGTCCTTCCGCCGGGGCCGCAGGTTGTACCTGGCAACCCCAGGCACTTCTTCATCAGCAAAAAGGGGAAGAAATTCAGGCTCAGCAGGGCATTGAGACTCAGGTGCCTGTGCACCAGAAGCGGGAGCATTCGGGGCGGCCCTTATCTCTGGGGGTACCGCCTCAAGTAAGGCCTTGTCGCTTTCTTCGTCTGTCTGCGCCCACCTCAGTCGGACGTCAGAGAAGGGAACGAAACGGGACACTCGCTCTCCTTCCAGGTCAGCAATGCCGTTGAGGACCCACTGGTCATACGGGAGTGGGAGAGGGATCCTCTTTATGTGCGATCCGTGCACCCAATGCTTCCGGCCTTCAAGCTTTACTGTGGTGCGGGTGGCGAGCAGGACCAAGAGTGACCTCTTCCACCGAGGCTCCAGGTAGCTCTTTCGCTGAAAATTCTTTACGAGCACGAAATCCCCGGGCTACAGCTGATGCCCGGGCCCCTCTGGTGCTGGTTGCAGCGTGGCGTGAATCTGTTGGTGGGCAGAACGAAGATGTTTAGTCAACTCATACAGATAGTCCACAAGTAGGGGGTACTCTATCTCGGAAAAGCGCTTGGGTCGCCCCAGACGTTGGCGGGGCGCCCAAAGACCACCTCGTACGGGGACAACCCTGTTCTAGAATGCGCTGTCGCTCTGGTAGACAACAAAGCCAAAGGTAGAGCATCGGGCCATCGCAATCCTGTGCTTTCTTGAATCTTCGCTAACTTCAATTGGAGAGTGCCATTGTACTTTTCAACCAAGCCTGCTGACTGGGGGTGGTTCGCTGCATGAAACTTCTGTCTAATATGCAAGCCTTTACACACCAATTCAATGACCTTGGAATTGAAGTGACTTCCTTTGTCACTCCAGATCACATGTGGTAATCCATAGCGTGGGAAGAACTCTTTTAAGAGTGCCTTCGCCGTCGCCATAGCCGTATTCTACTTAGTGGGATAAGCCTCAATCCATTTACTGAATGCACAAATCACTACCAGCACATACTTCAAATTGTTAACTCGTTCCATTTCGATGAAATCCATCTGGAGAACCTCGAAAGGGAAGGCAGGCGGTGCAAAATTACCTGCGGGTGTAGGAGTACCTTTCCCAGGATTATGTTTCAGACAAATGATGCAATGTTTCACTAAGTTTGTGGCTACCTTAGGGATATTATCATTTTGCCATACTGGGTCCAGTAGCTTGCATATTCCTTTGGCACTAATGTGTGCTGGGCCGTGGTCCATGGTAACAACAGGGAGCACATAGGCGTTGGGCAGCAACCATCTCTGTTTCCCAGACAAGTCAGTCCAACACCCATCCTCGCCCAAACGCCCTATCCTCTCCTCCCATTCTGCCAGTTCATCTACTGTCACCTCACTCTGTATTTCCCTGACATTGTCTAATGTGTCCTCGAACATTCCATTGTCTGGAACCCACCTAGCGGGTCCTGCCACTAACATCTGTTTCATCTTCGATCTAGCTGTCTCCTTAGCTGTCTGATCTGCAAAAGCATTTCCCCTTCCAACATCATCTGTTACTGCTTTGAGAGCGGTACATTTTATTATTGCCAACTTATCCGGAAGTGTCAGTGCTGACAACAGTCTATGTATCAATGGACCATGCTGTATTCGCAACCCATGCGAGGTCAAGAACCCTTTCTCCGCCCAGAGGCGCCCGAAATTATGGGCCACCCCAAAGGCGTACTGGCTGTCAGTGTAGACATTGACAGTCAGTCCCTCACTCAACTCGCAAGCCCTAAGGAGGGCAACCAACTCTGCAGCCTGGGCCGATTGGTATGGGATACGGGATGTCTCAACTACAGTGTGTAACGTTGTGATTGTATAAGCTGCAGTGGTAGTGCCATCTGGTAGTTTGAAACAAGAGCCATCGACATATAGTTCCCCTTGGGGGTCAGATAAGGGAACATCAGTCAGGTCTACCCGTCCCTTTGTTTCTTCCTCAGTCCGAAATAAACAATAATGGACATCATTGTGCTTTTCTTCCGAAGGGAGGGGTAGTAACGTGACTGGGTTCAGAGTAGCACATATTTTGATGGTAATGTGCGGAGCAAACAAGGTTAACTCATATCCAGTCAGACGCGCACTAGTAAGGTGCTGTGTCTTTGTCTTATTCAACAGTGTGTCCACAGCATGAGGTACCATTACTTTGAGATCCGTATCAAGGACGAGCCCTGCCGATTGTCTGATAGAAACTGCCACCGCCGCGGCAGCCCTCCGGCAGCTCAGGAGAGCTCTGGCGACGTTATCAAGAATAGCAGAGAAATACGCGCAGGGTCTCTGCTTACCACCGAAACCCTGTGTTAGAACAGAAAGCGTGCAACCGTCCGCCTCATGTACATAGAGCACAAAAGGCTTCTGGTAATCAGGAGTACCAAGCACAGGAGCAGAGCAAAGCGCAACCTTTAATTGCTCAAAAGCTTGCTGGCATGCCGATGTCCAAGGCAGGGGTTCATGCACATCTTTGGTGGTCAGGTAAAGGAGGGGTTTTGTTAGTAAGGAATAGTTAGGGATCCAGTGATGACAATACGAAGTTATACCAATGAAAGCGCGTACCTCGCATTGGGTCTTAGGAACAGGCATATTAGTAATAGCAGCTATGTGTTCAGGTGTTAGTCTACGACCTTCCTTCGACAGTAGGTGACCTAAATAGGTGACCTCCTGTTGACAATATTGAAATTTTGAAAGTGACACCTTGTGGCCATGGTGTGCCAAATGTAACAACAATTTAACTGTGGCCTCTTTACAACCATTTTCAGTGTCTGAAGCCACAAGGAGGTCGTCAACGTACTGCAACAGCACATTACCAGGGAGAAGTTCCAAGGAGTCCAATTGAGCTTTCAAAGCTTGACTATAGATACTAGGACTCTCCGTATAGCCTTGTGGAGTACGACAGAACCAAAAGCTCCTTCCGGCTATTGCAAATCCGAACAGATATCTGCTATCTGTATGAATTGGAATGCTGAAGAAAGCATTCTTCAAATCGATGACTGAAAAGAATTTTGCAGACGGGGGAATCATTGTCAAAATTGTGGTAATGTCTGGGACTACAGGATACTGGGGAACCACTGTCTTGTTCACCTCTCTAAGGTCAATTACGAAGTGGTAAACGTCAGGGTGAGCATCAGAAGAATCCAAGGGTGCCTTTTTAAGAATAGGAAGAATAGGGCTATTACACATATTCGCCGCTGTCTCCTCGACCACTCCAGACTTAATCAAATCCTGTATTATTTGCAATAAGGCCTTTTCTCCTGCCTGGGATATCTTGTACTGGGTAATACGTGGTAATATGGCATTGTCTTTGATCTGTATAGAGACCGGTGGGATCTGGAGTAACCCCACACCTGTGTCTCCTGTAGCCCACAGTGTACGTGGCACATCCTGAAACTCAGCGGGGAGGGGGGCATCCTTTGCGAGGCATTGTTTAGCACGGGCCACTTGCGGTCCAATAGTCATGTAAACACCGTCTGGGGAACAAAAAATTGTCGCATGCAACCTTTTTAACAAATCCAACCCTAGCAAATTCTCCCCACAATTTGACGTTAATAGAAATGGTGAATCAACCTTGAAGGGGCCAATAGTCAAAGCAAGAGGTTTGGAAATGGGACTGACAACCGGCACGCCTGAGAAACCCACCGAAACATTGTTTTGGCCAGACAGAGCCGCCCCCGGGACCAGTGAACGGGAAACAGAGCTATTCATAGCCCCTGTATCAACTAAGAATTTCTCAGTCGTACCGTGTAAATCTGCAGTGACATAGGGTCCGCGCTGATCTACAGGTACCGGAACTGGCCCCTTGCCCTGTCCCTGGCTATCCTAGCTGTGAGACATCCCCGTCACGTCGTCCATGTCATAGTCATCATGATAGTACTGCCTCCCTCGGGGGTCATCAAAATAGTTCCCGCTCTGTCTATTAGTTGATGCATTCTCTGATCGCGTCTCCCCCAGGCCTCCTCCTCCTCTTCCATATCCTCTAAAACCCCGACCTCTCGGGGCCTCGTCTTTCTGGACTAACTCCTGACACTCATTCCGCCAATGTCCCTCCTGCTTGCAATATGCACATTGGTTGAGCCCAATGGGTGCACTCGATGTATCGCCCCTGTTAGACCGGGGTAGCCGCTGGGCCGAACCCGAACCTCTTCCGTTACCCCTCGCAACTTGCTGCATCAACAACCTCGTCTTCAAGTCTTTCGACTTTTTCTCCACTTTCTCCTTCTCTTCATTCTCTCTATGCTTGTAGTACTGTGCCATACTCAATATTACCGATGGGGAAGTGGTGCTCCAAGTGCTTTCTGAGGCCTGCAACCTAGTCGCAATCTCAGGAAGCAAATTGGTAACGAACCTGCTGACAAACAACCGGACACCACCTTCCAACGACAGGTCCTGGCCACTAAAGTCGAGAAACACCCCTTCAAACCTAGTAAAGAAATCAGACACACTCTCGTCCTTCTTCTGACGACATGCAGTCAACTTGTCCCAATCCACCCATCTCTGCGGGATAAGGGAATGCATATAGGTGATAATGCGACCCAGTAAAGCCAATATCTCTGCCTTCGGCTTGTCACCGGGCTTGCGGTCCTTATCCCACGCCCTGATCTGATCCCATGTTCCTCCCAATTCCACCACATGATCCTGTGTATGCACTTGCCTCCATATATCCACCGGTACCAACAAGCCAAAAAACAACTCAATATCTGCTAACGTCATCACCGTGGAGGAGGCCGCCTCTGTCAACTCTTTATAATACGCAGTCGGGTTTTTCCGAGGGTCTGGCAACTGACTTTTAAGGGATATTACCTCACTCCTCTTCCAAGGAGTATAGTTCCACTGTTCCTGGAACCGAGCATCGACTCGTGGCCTAATTACAGTATTCGTGGAGTCGCGCAGTTCTGGTATTTCGGGATGATAAATGGGATGGACCTCTCTCATGGGGCGCTGGGTCACTATCGTCGGAACCTTTTGGAGCAATCTGCCCCGATAACCCACCAATGTCGTTACATTGCTAAAAACCTCATTAGGAGCCATACCTGCAGCATATACCCTGTCCCGTATGTCATAGGTGATCTGCGGTGCAACACTCTGAAAACACTGGTCCCACAGTCCTATTAACGTGGCCGACATGTGCTTAAGGGCATGCTGCTGTATGAAGGGCTCATAATCCTTCATCACACTCCACACATCTTCCACACTATAGAGCAGGCTCCGAGCCCACTGAGCCGCCTGATTTGCCACCATTTGCTTCTCCTCATCACCCACAGCAGAACGCACCAACACTTTGTCCATACGGTCTTGTGCTGCCGCCCAATTCCCTTCATGCATCCCACGTAAAGGGGTCTCGCCATTCAGCAGTGCTTGGGGTGTCATACTCGGGGGAGAAAGAGCAGATGAGGAGACGGGTATCATCATGTAAGGAGACAGTGTTGTAGGAGTGAAAGGGGGTGTAGCAGTAGAAACAGAGTCAGTAGACGGAATAGGAGAGCTAACGGCTCCAACCCCGTTACTGGCGTGAGCAGAGCGGAAGCAGGCGGGGCTGGGGCCGAAGCAGTTTGACTAGAGGCAGAAATACTAGGAAGAGCGGCACCAGAGGCCGGGGACTGAGATGTGGGAACCCTTGGGTATATCCGCTCAGGAGCATAGGTTGGAGGAGGGCGAGAATCCAATAGCTCTTCAACGAAAACATCACCTTCCTCTCTAGCAACATAGCATTTATCTGTTTGCAATCGAAACTTTCTATCTGCACATTCTATGCCTTTCTCTATCTTTTCCCTTTTATAGGCCACTGCTTTCTGCGTTATAGTTTGCGTCTGTCTCTTCCGGGCCTCTTTCTCTGCTCTCATACGCTGCTGCTTTGCTTCCTTCTGCCATACTCTTAGAGAATCAAACATCGACTGCCTGATCTTTTTGGCGAACAATTTGTCCTGAAAGAAATTCAATTTTTGCTCATCAAACGAGCCAGTAAGTGGCCATTGTAACTCAGCATTGTCCCTCGTATATTTATTCCACAATGTGCTAAACATAATAGGGCCAATACCGTGCTTGACGTACACATCAAAATTTGGGGTACCCTCCGGAGGCGCAGGCTGGCTCTCTTCCAATCGAGCCTCAGTAGGACAACACCGACATCCAAAACACCCCATTTTACTTAGACAAGGCATCTTAATATAAGACACATGCGCTGTCCCCAACGGATAAGTATAACACCAACAAACAAAATAATAAAAGGAACAAAATAAAGAATATAAATATTGTTCAAAACGGTCCGAGGACCGCTCCCTACAGTCCGGACACTGTACCAAGTTCAAGAAGACAGGCTCTAGCCCCAGACCTTTTCAAGAGTAGACCAAATTTCCAGTTGGCCTGGCAGATTGTTCGCAAACAGTCCCAGGCCTTTTCGAGAGTAGGCCAAATTTCCAGTTGGCCTGGCAGACTGTTCACAAACACTCTGTGTCTTTTAAAAGGGTCCGCAAACCCACCAAGTTCAAACCAAGACAGCCTGAAGACCGTACGAAGACACAGCCCGTAGGCTCGTGCCGATCAAGCAAGGCAGTCCAAAAACTGCACCAAGACACAGCCCTTCGGCTAATGTCTTTCAAGCAAGACAGTCCGGAGACCGTACCAAGACACAGCCCATAGGCTCGTGCCGTTCAAAAATGGCGCCATTTTTCAAGAATCAAATCACTCACCTGGTGCACACAGGTCGAGTCAAGTTATTCTCCACTGCTGACTCTTCGGACCAAACGGTCAACTCCAAGGTTTTGCCTTCTCAGGACCCCAGCCGGTGACCACTAGACGAGGAGTCGCCCAATCAGACGGGCGGGGCAGCTGCGGGAACCAAACTCGATCGTGTGGGGTACCCCGATCCGCCTGACCGACCAGACGCAACCCCGACCCTGCAACCCAATTACGGGCGAGCTGGATCATCTTGCGGGGTCCCTGTTCGGGCGCCAACTGAAGGAAGTGGCCCTTAGGGGCCACTCGGGTTATGTATAACCACCTGCTATGCCTTCCCAAGAAATGAAGAGTCAGTCAGAAAGTAGAGAATACAAACAAGCATTTATTAGCAATACTCTGCAGAGGAGTCCAATCTGACCTGCACCCTAAGATGTCTGCCGAGGACTGGCTCCCCAACGGCCTGCAATGCATGATCATTCCTCCAAGAACCCCCAACTACGCCCACAGTGGAAAGTTACTGGCCTGAGCCGAACATGAACAAAGAAGGCACAGAAGGATGGGCTACCACCTGCCAGATGGGTACATGCTATTGGCAACTCAAGGTTACCGCGCTGAGTCTCAACGTATCCTAACGTGGGAGCAGAACTACACACTCGGATAGGCATGCGAGGGCAGAATGGCCTATTCATTAGTAAGTCGGGATGCAGCCTTGAACAGGAAAGGAAAATAATAACTAAATACAATATTCTGCTGAGGCAAGCAGTACGAATAATGAGGCCTAGTTCAGACACAGCCTAATAGGGATTACGAAATACAAAATGGAGTCGCACTTGCTAACTAAAGCTTGCACGTTGCAGGGGTTGCATAACGTGAACACAAATGGCATCTATTTAGCCACACACTGCTAACCTAATGTAGCATGATACAAGTGCATAGCAGGAATGGGATTTTCAAATCTAACAACTTTGAATAATAAAGACTTATTAGCACACTCAACTACTGCATAGCATTTTAATTCTGACTGTGTGTTTCTGCAGACCAAGTGCTCTTAGTATATTATGCCTACCAGTGTGCATGATATGGCTCCTACACATTGTAGCCCTCATTGTGCACATGCATAGTAGTGCTTTAATTTACAATTGACATTTATATAACCATCGCTTTATGCGCTCTCCTAAGAGGCCAAGGATTGGATGTGCATTTAGTCTGAACACCTTAATGACCCAGTGGCAGGCACTGTGAGAAAGCAGTATCAGTAGAATTGAGGGAGTGTCGGTGTTAAGGGTGTAACCAGAAGTTCTGGGAAATTGGGTAATTTTCATTTCTGCTGCAACAGCCTTGCCGTCATCTGTACCCCAAACAAACAAGTGCTTGCTGCAACACATTGGAAACAACAATGTCCTCTATACTTTTTAGTGCCAAAGTAAGTGGTCACGGTGAAGGACTTAGTAACGGAGGGCAGGGAATCGGTCAGAGTACGTGACTGTCTCTTTTCTGGCCTCTCCTTATATTTTAACTGGAAAAGTGTGGAACTCTCGACTTACTGTAGCAACCCTCAGTTTTCACACTGTTGCTTCACATTTACGTACAATTGTTTTGCACGAAAACTGTGTTTCACATTTGTCTGCTGCGGTTTATTTTTGCTGTTGTCCCATACTGTCATTGTGAAGGAGTTTTTTGTTGTTGAATATTTTTCAGACATTTACATAGAATGTTAAGCTGTGCCAAACAAGGTGTGTTGCAATTACTTTAATACAAGGGGGTGTTTCTTAATATGTAGATCACTGTGTGGTGTTAATTCTGCATAACCCTCCCAGTATTCTTTTTTGGAGCCACATTGTTGAAATAGCATTGAAATTCCTATTCATAGACATAAAGAGGTTTATAATCTGCTTTTGTAGAAATAATTCATAAATGCAAGCTTCGGGTTTGGTTCTGTGGTGACAGAACTACAAGATGAAAAGTAAAAGTGGTGACTGGTCTTGAAAATGAGTAGTTATTAGCACAGGTGCCCAGTTAACCTCCTCCCACTATCTGTATATTGAATAGAATTTAAGTTCATCCTTAAAATGTTTTCTAAAGACTACTTTTGCAAAATTTGAGAGATTCGATTTTGGGCTGCTTTTTGGGCTGACACTGGTCTGCGTTGGGCTGAATTTGGGCTTATCCTTGAGTGTCTTTGGGCTTGGGATGGGTCTCAAAATCTGGCAACACTGGCCGGGACCCATCAAGGCTGAACGGGAGGAGGCGAGGAGGGAGGTGTGTTTACAGGCGGGGCCGTGCAAAATGGAGAACGGCTGACACATTCCTCAGATTAGAGCCAGCTTCAGCTAGGAGTGTGGCGCAAGACATTACAACACACGCAGACATTGGTGCGCATGCTCGATGCTTCCCTGTTGCAGCAGCTCAAGCGCACTGGTTAAATGTATCCAAGGATATTCTGCTGCCTGCAAGCACAGCGGCGCTCCTCTCTATTACTTGTCACTTGGGCTAAAATGTTCTGAGGCAGCGGCGTTTGAGAATCCTGCACTGTGCGCATTCGAAACCCTGCCACAGACGTATAGTATAGGGAGATCCCGGAAGAGTTTTGTCAAAGCTACTTTGCTTGTCTCAGGCATAATAATATATGTCCCTCTGTAACTGGAGGCATACTTCTGTGTCCTCTCTTATTGCCATGGAGTTTACTTGTGCCCACAGGGGAGGAGGGACCAGGGGAGGAGGGGACATCGCGCCCTGTGCAAGGAGGAGGATGGCCAACAAAAACAATCCCTTAGTGAAATTGCCTGAGCTGAAACATGCACCCAGAGGAGGGACAGTTGAGAGGAGTGGACCAATAGAAGGCCAGCATTGTGGATTGTCACAAGAAATAACCAATGGCAATTGGTGAGTTTGCCAGAGCCCACTGAAGAGGATACAACAGGTCGATCAGGCTCGCCCATAAAGAAGGAGGGTGTTAAATGCAGTGATGAAAAAAGAGAGAACAGTTGACTGGTTCATTGTTGGAAAGCGGATCCGGATTGAAGGACTGTGCATAGCAGATTGTGCAGAAGGCTAGTGGAATTATGTGGCAATATGGGAAAATGTGTGGCAGAGTTGGCTAAAATATGCGGTAAAAAGGAGTAATTTATGGTGCATAATACGTCAAATAATATGTCAAAATTATTTCACTATTTTGTCATTAAAACTAAAAGGCTACCAGTTCACTTTTGCAAAGGATCTGTCACTGTGCAACACTACAAATGGTACTTTTTTGTTTTTTTAAACTTGATTTCTTCCAGCTAAAATCATTTTTTTGCTGAAGTCTGAAAATTAAGCAGCAGATAATGGATTATATGACAAATTCAGTAATTCCATAAAAATGCATAAATGCAGCAGCAACAGAATCGCATACTTCCAGTTGCCCTGCTTCTAGGGCGGTCCACAATTAAGACAACCTTTTCTAAATCCAAAATGTACATGTTTTACTTCCACTGTGAGTTCTAGCTCTTGCTCCCACAAGCTGCAGGCCATTACCTCCCAGTCCCGCCACCCCCTCCCACTGGGAGTACATAAGCTGTACCTACCAAGCGTTCCGCCTGTTCTTTTTTTCTGTCTTCCTACAGAATGGGACGTGGTTGCTGGTTGAGCTTACCTGCTGCTGCTTCTTGCTGCAGTCTTCTCTTAATGTCTTCGTCAGCCGGCCCTTTGTGGCTGGGGCACCGGTCCTCCTGGTCTGTTCTGGGTTGAAGGGTGCGTCTTCCTGTGGCTCGGCCAATCTGGAGGACGCGCTGCTGCTGCTTCTGTGGGGTAATTCAGGGCTGGTCTTGGTGATGCCACTGGAGTTCCTGGATGGCCGGAAGCCTTTTCCTCCTGCACCTTCCTGATGGCTCCTGTTCCTGTCTGCTCTTTGATGTTGAGCAGCATTGTGCCTGGTTGGTTCCTGGTTAGGAGAGTGCCTGGGTCTCCCAGGTGCTGTGGACTTACATGATTGGGTCTGCCTGGGACTGCCGGTTGCTGCAGGCTTTTCATGTTTGCCCGGCGCTGGTCTGTTGGAGGGCGCCTGGGCTGGCTGGTGTGGGCGAATGGTGTGTGATGGTGTCTGCATGCCCGGGGGTGAGTACCACATAGCGTTTTTTTTCTGGTCCTGGTTCCACCTGCGGCCTTTCACCCTTCTTGCCTGTATTCTGGTCTGCTCTCGGGTTTGGGCCTGGTTGGTGCCTTCCCTGGGGGTCTGCCTGGGAATGCCTGTAGATGTTGGTTGCTCGCTGGCCTTTTGGCCCCGGCATCCCTGTTGCTTTCTCTGTGTTTGGGTCGCTGTTGTCTCTCTCTCTTTCAGGGGGTGTTTCTAGATGGCCTTTTGCCCAGCGCTGCACTGGTTGTTGGTTCCTGGGCTGGTTAGTGGGGGCAGGCGGTGTGTTGTGGTGCCTGCCCGCCCCGGGGGTGAGTACCGCATTGCGGTTTGTCTCCTCTTCTGGCTCTCTGGACCTGGCCTTCGGGGTCCCCGGCTTCCCTGTTGGTTGAGTATGTGTTTTCTGCCTGTTGCCTGGCGCTGTGTTGATGGTCTGTGCCTGGGCTAGCTGGTGGGGGTTGCCGGTGTTGTGTGGCGTTTGCCTCCCTGGGTGGTTTTTCGTTTGGGTTTTCCTTGCTCCTCTGTGGGTCTGTCACGTTTTTTGCATCCTGTGTCGGGCCCTTGGGGTTCCTTGCCTCCCTACTTCTTGGGTTCCTTTCTCGCCAGGGGGGGTTCGTGTTGTGCCCTCTCTCTGCTGCCACTCGCTGTTCTCCCGCGGCTGTCCGTGGTTGGCTGTCGGCTCAGGGGCTGCGCTGGGGGTGCCCCAGGGTGGCCTGGTTGCCACCGTTAGTGTTTGCCTGTTGCCCGGCCATGGGTTGTGGGTTGCGCCTGGGCTGGCTTGGGGGGGGGGGGGGAGTTGGGTGCTGTGTTGCGGTTTCCTTCTCCCCTCTTTTGTTCCTTTCGAGTGCTTTGGCCCCTTTTGGGGGTTCTCTGCCTCTCTGTTGCCGGTTTGTTTGCCGCCAGTAGGGGCTGGGTGTTGTGGGTCGTCCTGTGCCTCTGCCGATGCCGCTCCTTGGTTTCTCCCCTGTTGCTTCTGCCTGGCTGGTGGGGGTATTGGTGGGGCAGCCGGTGTGGTCTGCTGTCTGCCTGCCCTGGAGTGTGTGCCACGTCGTGGCTTTCCATTTTTCACTCTTGCTTGGTGGCCCTGTTGTTTCCTGGCTGTGTCTTTTCTCTGCCCTGGCCTTGTCTCGACCCTGGGGCAGTGGCTTTGCCGGGTTTGGTGCAGAATGTCCCTAGTGGGCCTGGTTGCCGACGGCCCAGTTTTTGGAGGTGCCTGTGGTGTTGACCTGGTCCTGTCTCTTTCCCCTTGGGGCTTGTCATTTGGGCTTGGTCCTTTGGTTTTCCTGTGCGCCTTCCGGCTGAATTTGTTTCTGTCCGTGGGCTCTGGTTCGGGGGCTGGTTTTGGGCCTGTTTTGTCTCTGGTCCCTGTTCTTCTGGATCTTTTTGGTGGTTCTGCCATTGTGGGTCTGCTGGGGTTCGGTTTCTACCCCATCCCTCTTCCGGTTCCTCCCCCCTCAGTAGATTATGCGTCTTTGGGTTCTCCGGGCTCGTCCCTTCTTGGGTTGCGGTGTGGCCTCGAGTCTTCCGGTCTGGTGGTGGGGCCTTGGCTTTGCCTCTGTCTGTCTTGGCCTCGCTGTCCCTGTGTTTGGCCCCTCGTATACCTCTGCAGGGGGGGTTGTTGGTGCCTTTTCTGCCTGGTTGGGTCTGGCTCTGGCCATGGGGGCCTTGGTCCCTTGGGGGTCCCCTTTGGGCTTCTGCCTGTGTACTTGTCTGGTTTGCCTTTCTCTGGTCGCTTTGCGCCTGGTTTGGGTTTGGATCTTTTGGCCCCTTGGTGGTCGGCGATCCTGTGCATGGTGTTGCTGGGGACCGGGCCGGCCTTCTTTCCCTTTCCTCTGGCCTCTCTTCTGTACCTGCCTGGTGCGGGCAGGGCCTTGGTGTTGGTATGCAGGTGTGGCCTACTTGGCACCCTCCCTGTCTTCTTTCCGCTTTGTGGCCTGGCTGGTTCCTGTGCCTTTCTCTGTGCCCTCGGTGGTTGGGGGTTTCAGGGTTGTGGTGGTTGCCCTGTGCCACTCCTTCCCTCCCTGTGGGGGCGTTGTGTTGGTGGCCTTGTGTCTTGGTGGCGTGTCTGTTGTTCCCTCTGCTGGCTTCTCTGGTGTTTGTGGATGCCTCTGCGGGGTTGGGCTTTGGGCCGCACTGTTTTTTTCTCTCCTGTTTTTGCCCTTTTGCTGCTGCTCTTGGGTCTCGCCTGGGGTGGTACCTTGGTGTCCTCCTTTGCCGTCCTGGCCAGTTGGTCAGCTGTTGGTTCATTTGGGGTTCCCCCCTTCCCTGTTCTGGGTTCATCTTCAGTGCCCGGTGGCATGGGGTTTCCCTGTCCCCTGTTTTCTCCCCTGTGGTTGTCCCCCGGGGCTATGGTTAGGGAGGTTACCCTTGGTGGCTGTTGTTTGTGGCCACTTCTTTCCCGTTGGTCCTGTTTGGTCTTTGGGTTCCCCTGGTCTCGGTGGCCTTGGGGGTTTTGCCTCTCCCCGCTCTTGGTATTATGCCCTGGCCTGGTTCGGGGTCTGCTGAGGTCCGCCCCTTGCTTTTCCTTGAGTGTGGTCCTGGTGGTCTCATTTTGGTTGGGGAGTTGTGGTTCTGGCCTCTCCTTTGCTTTCGTTTGGCAGGGTCCTTTCTGGGTTTGGGGGTTTGGGCTGTTGTCTGGTGTCTCCCCTGGTGGTTGGTGCTGGACGTTCCTGCGCTGTTGCCTGGTCCGCCTCTGGGGGTTTCTGTGGTGGAGTCCTCTAGGCTTTCTGGCAGCCAGGGCTGTCGTGTTGGGGGGTGCTTGCTCTTGGTCGCTGCTTCCTCTCTTCCTGGTTTGCTCTTTCTGGGCCTGCCCATGGTTGATCCTCTGGGTCGGTGCTTTGGCTCTTTCAGGGGGCCTTGTCCTCTTTTGTCTGGGATGGTCTGCTGGGGGCCTCCCCTGGTGTGTTGGGGTTGGTCCTGTGGTTGGTCATGTCGATCCTTTGTCTCCTGCTTTGGGTGGGGCCTGTTGGGTCTCTCCTTGCCCCTCTCGGCTTTCTGGTGGGGTCGTTGTGGTTTTTTTCGGCAGCGTGGGGCATTCTTCCCTTGTCTGCGGGGGGTTGCTCTCTGTTGTTTCTGCTGCTGGTTCTGGGCATTGTGTGGTGTTCCTGACCTTGGCGGCCTTCTCGCGGGTCGGGTGCCCTTCTGGGGTTTTTTGCCTTGTGGGTGCTTTCGCTTTTTCTGGGCCCTCTTCTGCTGGTTGTTTTGGGAGGGTCCTGGTTGTTTCAGCACTTCTAGGTGTTCCCTTTGGGCTTGGGTCTCTGTGCTTTGCCTCCTTTCTGGCCTTGGCTGGGGGTCTTGTGTCCCTGTTGGTGTGGCCCTGGCTTCTTGCGGTGACGGATTGCCTTGGGTATTCTTCTGTGGGTGGCCTCGTCGCTCTCCTTCTGGTGGGGTCAGTCTCTGGTCCTTTGTTGTTGGGTTCTCCTCCTCTGTGGTTGGTTCAGAGGTGTTCCCCGTGTGGGTTGTCTGCCCCTTGGGTGGCGGCTCTGTGGTTTGGCTCCTTGTTTTGCTCTTCTTGGTCGTCTCCTGCTTCTTTTGGGGGATTTGGCCCTGTTCTTTAGTTCAGGGCGTTGCGGGTTGTGTGCTCCTGCCTGTGTTTTTTTTCCTGTGGTTCTCCCATTTGCTTCTTTTGGGATGCTGCTTTTGATGTAGTGTGCCTGGTTTTGTGTTGTTCAGAAGGCCGATTTCTGGCTTTGGTATGCTTCACTTTGTACGGAATGGGACGAGGACTGGAGGGACCAGGAGGTAATGCCCTATTACTTACCGGTAATCTTCATTACTCCTGGTCCCGTTGTCCTCGTCCCATTCCTTACACCCCTCCCACCCTCCCGGACGGTCGGCTGGCCGGCCGGCCTTCCTGTTGGTGGCTTGGTAATTCAGGCGGAATGTTGGGTAGGTACAGCTTATGTACTCACAGTGGGAGGGTGTGAGGTTAGGTGTCCCAGCATTCTCCTGTTCTTTTTTATGTCGTTCATTTCCACTTTGTACGGAATGGGACGAGGACAATGGGACCAGGAGTAATGAAGATTACCGGTAAGTAATAGGGCAGTTCTGCATACTTAGGGAACACACTGAATTGCTCTTGTTCTGGTTTCAACAGTACATCTTGTTTCAAGACAGATTGTGGGCCAAGAGCAGTGCTGGAAATGGAAATGGGGGGAGAGTGAGGGCAGAAAAGGTAAAAAGTCATTGGGGGCCCTTGTCAAGTACAGCGTCTTGTGTAGCAGCAGAGTCAATGAAAGTTAGCCTTTGGCTTGTCAGTACATGTGTATAACTTAGTCAATCTCTGCCCCAAAAGAAAATTACAGTAAGGAAAAAAGTTAGTAAAGATGTGGTTACACACTGTAGTATTTTAAGGTAGTTTAAAGAATTAAGGCAGATGTTGCAGATATGTATGTGTATCCACCAGGCCTCATAGTGTGAAAAAGTAAAATATCTTAGATGATTAACACACTTACTAGAGACATCCTGTGTAATTTCTGGTCACACGCTTGAAACGTTATAAAATTGCCTAGAATGTTAATGTAACTGTTGTAGCAAATTGTGTGAAACATGTAGGTCACATATTTGCTTTCTATATAACAATCACAGGTTTGTTGCAGTAATCCTGTTTGTTGAAGAGGGCCTAAGTAACCTACAGGGCACAAATTACAATCATGAGGAGCAGGACCTCTGACCTCGTGGCCAGAGTCCCGCTCTCCGCCCCAGCAGCTCCGCTGTTACTCACCTGCCGTTGCCCCCGACTCCTCCTCCAGGCAGGGTTAGAGGCCCTCTTGTTGTCTGCCTGAGTGTTGTCCCCTGTTTTCTCCTGCATGCTGTGCCTGCGATTGTAGTCTGGTGTTGACTGCTTATTTTTTGCCTGTTGCCTTTGTGTTTCCCTGTCAGTGTTTTTCTCCACCCTTTTTCCTGCTGCTGACCCCCCGCGGCCCTTCCCCCCTGCCGATTCCCGCCTCCCAGCTGCGCTTCCCTCCCCCGTCCCTATTTAATGACTGCTGCTGCGGGGACGACTGAGCAGGACCTCTGACCTCGTGGCCAGAGTCCCGCTCTCCGCCCCAGCAGCTCTGCTGTTACTCGCCTGCCACTGCTCCCGACTCCTCCTCCTGGTAGGGTTTGAGGCCCCCCTGTTGTCTGCCTGCGTGTTATCCCCTGTTTTCTCCGGCATTGTTGTGCCTGCAATTGTAGTCTAGTGTTGACCCCTTATTTTTTGCCTGTAGCCTTTGTGTTTCCCTGTCAGTGTTTTTTGCCACCCTTTTTCCTGCTGCTGACCCCCCGCGGCCCCTCCCCTCTTGCCAATTCCCGCTCCCGCCTCCCAGCTGCGCTTCCCTCCCCCTTCCCTATTTAATGACGGCGCAGTGGGGGCGCAACTGGCATGCCAAAGGCGCGCCTAAAGCAAGTTCGTCTGCGTCCGTCCGCGACCCGACCGCGTCCAGTGCCAGGGACCCTGGTTTTCCGACCTCCCACCGGTACGACTCTGCTGCCCTCCTCGCACTCAACCCCGGAAGGAACAACTGCCAGCTGTCAACGCCGAACACCACCCACGGCCAGTTCTCCTGCCGACACTGCCGACAATCCTTCACCATCCACAGCACCCCACGACTGCCGCATCCACGCTGAACGCCAGCACCAACGAAGCCCTGAAGTGCATCCTCCCCAATGTGGGCTCCCTGCACAGACATGTTGTAGAGATTTGGGACCTCCTCGACACCCACTCGCCAGACGTCTCCTTCTTCACAGAAACCTGGACCAACGCCTCCTCCGCTCCCGACATCGCCACCGCCATTCCTGACGGATACAAGATCCACGGAAGGACCGCCCCCACCGCCCAGGAGGAGGACTCGCCATCGCACACAAGAGCTCCCTCCGACTCTCCACCTCCAGCACGAGCAACTCCCTCTACAACACCGAACACCTCCACTTCCAGATCCAGACCACAATTCGCGGCACCCTCACCTACAGACCCCATGGGCCCCATGCTTCTTACACCACTGCCATTGTAGACCTCATCGCACCCCACGCCATCACCTCCACAGACTACATACTCATCGGAGACCTGAACTTACACCTCAACAACCACAGTGACCCCGACTTCACCGCCCTCCTGGACAACCTTGCCAACCTTAGACTGAAGCAGCTCGTCACCACCCCCACCCACAAGGCAGGACACACCCTCGACTCGTAGGAGGGACCAACATCCGCTTCAGCCACACCTCGCAGCCCCTCTGGACAGACCACCGATGCGTACACTTCTCTTTCATCACCACTACCGCTCACAAGCCCACTCTGCGCCCACCACGAAGGAACTGGAGCAAGGTCACAGAGGAGCACCTCAACTCCACCCTCGTCTATGACCCCCCCTCTGCCACGACCGACGCCAACGCCACAGCCCAGGAACTACGCCGCTGGATCACCAGCTGCGCAGACAAGCTCGCACCCCTCCGCAACCCCGACAGACTACGCCACCTGAAGGCCACCTGGTTCACCACCGACCTCCAAGAAGCCAGACGCTCCTGCAGACGTCTCGAAAAACAATGGAGAAACAGAAAAACCACTGAAGACCAGACCACCTACAAGAATGCCATGACAGAATACAACCAACTCATAAGATCAACCAAGAGGACCTTCATCCTGAACAAAATCCTCACCAACTCCAGCAACTCGAAGGAATTCTTCAACATCATCCAGCAACTCACCAAACCCCCCAGCGAAGCCATGGACGTCACACCCTCCCAGGACCTCTCCAACAAGCCCGACTCTTACTTCCACCTGAAAATCAAGGCCTTCTACGACAACTTCAGCGAATAGACTCCAGAAACCACCCTTCCCTCCAGCGATGACAGCCAGCCCACCATCACCACCTGGACCCCGGTCAGCATCGAAGCCACCACCACGACCAAGAAGAGCACCCACTCAGGAGCCCCCACAGACCCCTGCCCTCCGCACATCTTCCACAGAGCCGCTGCTGCCATAGCAATCCATTAAAGCCACCTTCGAATCCTGCACTTTTCCAGATGACTGAAAGCGGGCAGAGGTCAAACCCCTCCTCAAGAAACGCTCTGCAGACAGACGGACCTGAAAAACTACTGTCCCGTCTCCCTTCTTCCCTTCGCAGCCAAAGTCACTGAGAAAATCGTCAACGCCCAGCTGACTACCTTTATCGAAGAGAACACCATCCTCGACTTCTCCCAGTCCGGATTCTGCAGCAACCACAGCACCGAGACCGCCCTCCTTGCCGCCACCGACGACATCCGCATACTCCTCGACCTGGGCCACACCACGGCCCTCATCCTGCTAGACCTCTCCGCTGCCTTCGACACCATCTCCCACCGCACTCTCGCAGCCAGACTCAACGACGCCGGCATACAGGGAACCACCCTCGACTGGATCCGCTCCTTTCTCGCCGGTAGAACCCAAAGGATCAGACTTCCTCCTTTCCTCTCTGAACCCACCGAGATCAACTGGAGTACCCCAAGGATCATCGCTCAGCCTCATGCTCTTCAACATCTTCATGGCCCCCCTCACCACCATCGTCAGACAGCATGGACTCAGCATAGTATCCTACGCCAACGACACCCAGCTCATCCTCTCCCTCACGAAGAATCCCAAAGACACCAGACTGGTATGCAGACAGGAAATCGAGTTGGAAATGTCGACTTACACAAATATCGAGTAGGAAATATCATGATACAGAAATATCGATAGAAAGAATATCGTGGTCAAGAATATCGACTTTAAGGTAAGAAATATCGTTTTTAAAAATATCGAAGTCATTAATATCGTTTGCAAAATATAGTTGTTTAAAATATCTATTTTTTAATTAGTGTTATGTATTTAAGTATGTATTTTAAATGTATTTGATCTATTTTTTTGTATAAGTAATGTTTTTGTTTTTTAATATATATGTTAAATTTTTAGTAATTATCAATTTAATTTTAATTAAATTATGCGTTTTTAGTTCCGGAGCGGGTTGTGGGTTTATAGGGGAATAGGGTGGAAATAATTTAATTATAATAAATAATGATTATTTGTTATTTAGTAATATTTATTTAATAGTGTTAATTGTGGGAAGTAATTTATTATTAATTATTTATCAATTGGTTGTTAATTAATATTAATTAATTGGTGATTAATTATGTTGTGTCATTGTTTTTAGGAGCAGGATGTGGGGTTTACAAGGGTAAAGGGTGGGAAGTAATTTATTTTTAATTAATTAATATTTATATGTTGATTAATGCTAATTAATTAAAATATAAATATGGCAATTGTGTAATTAATTTTAGATGTGAGTTGTGGGATTTATAGTGGTAAAGGGTGGGAAGTTATTTACTTTTAATTAACTATTTTTTTTAATCAAGTTTATTAGCATATAAGGAACAAATCACAAAATATATAGGCAGTAAAATCAAGCACATCGGTTGGGTAGACACATTTGAAATAGAGACGACAGAGACTTGTAAAGCACTTTTAGAATGAATACAAAAACCACACTTGCCTATGAACATTCTTGTATAAAAAGCACAAGCGCCCCCTAGGGCCATAGGTTGAACCACTTGCCCCATATTCTGCCAAAAAGCTCGGGGCAACCCCGGGCCTCAAAGAGGGCCTCCTCCTGAGTTCCACACCAATCCACTCCCCGTCTCCATTTCTGCATAGTTGGTGGCTTGGCCTGGGACCAGACTGCCGCTATATCGCGCTTTGCCACCGCCAATGCTGTTCCTAGGAAGCGTTTATCGGCCCGGGAGCCATCGAGGCCGTCAAACACACCAAGGACCAAGCGCAATGGGTCGTGAGGGACTTCCCACCCCAGAGTCTGCATAAGTTCTAGTTCCACCCCCGCCCAAAATGGCGCGAGGACAGGACATTGCCAAATCATGTGGTAGAAGTCCGCAGGGGCGTGACTGCAGCGCGTGCAGGACGGGGAGGGCCGCATACGGGCACTGTAAAGGCGCGCTGGAGTGAGGTAGGCCGTATGGAGGTAATAGAGTTGGACTAGACGCAGCTTGGAGGAGGTCGTCAAGATCTTGGGAGCCATAAGGGCGTCGCTCCAGTTCGCTTCCTCTAGGGGACCCAACCACCCCTACCAGCGGGCACGTAGCAAGTCTAGGGATGCAAGGCCGTTGTTCACTAGGGAGCGGTAAATACGCGATACCCCCCCGCTGCCCAGGTTCCCCATCATCACCTGGGCCTCAAGGGGACTAAATTCCGGGAAGGAGGTGGGGGACGGAATGTGTACTCGGAGGGCATGCCTTAGTTGTAAGTATCTGTAAAATTGGGAGGAGTGGAGCGAATAACGTTGCTGCAGGTCTGCAAACGATCTGCTATGGTCCCCTACCCAGACGACTTTTAATTAACTATTAAGTCGTTAATTGATATTAATTTATTATTTTAAAATTAATTATGGAAATTGTGTAATGATTTTTAGGTGTGGGTTGTGGGGTTTATAGGGATAGAGGGTGGAAAGTAATTTATGTTTAATTAATAATTAGTTGATCATTAATATTAATTCATTAATTGATAATTAATTAGGGTAATTGTTTATTTTTTTGTGTGGGAGTTTTGGTTTTATAGGGGTAATGTTTGGGGAGTAAATTAATTTTTATCTGTTTTAATTTATTTTTTAATTAATAATATTTCTTTAATTGATAGTTAATTATGTTAATTATGGAGGTACATTTTTTAAAAATTTAAATGTGTGTTGTGAATTGTGCAGTGTTATTGGGTAGGAAATAAAAAGATAAAATTTATGTAATTAATGTTTTTGTTTATAAATAATTTCTAATTAAAAATAGTTATTTGTTTGTAAATTATTTTTACATTTATTTAATATAATATTTCTAGGTATTTGTCATATCTATTTAACATTATAATATGTTTATATTTTTTATATTTTTTAAATATTTTTATATATTTTTCATTTAAAAAAAAAAATATTTATTGTTGGTGATATTTTGTTTGTTTTTAATTTTGAACTGACAGGAGTGGGAATATTATTTTTTACCCCTCCGCTATTCAACACTTTCCCTATTGTTGCAGTAACTGGAGTTGGAATAGTATTTTCTACCTACACTTTCCCTACTGTTGCACTGACTGGAGTGGAAATAGTAATTTTTACCCCTCCGCTATCCAACACTTTCCCTACTGTTGCACTCACTGGAGTGGGAATAGTAATTTTTACTCCTCCGCTATCCAACACTTTCCCTACTGTTGCACTCACTGGAGTGGGAATATTCATTTTTATTCCTCCGCTATCCAACACTTTCCCTACTGTTGCACTAACTGGAGTGGGAATAGTAATTTGTACCCCTCCGCCATCCAACACTTTCCCTACTATTGCACTCACTGGCGTGGGAATAGTATTTTTTACCCCCCCCCGCTATCCAACACTTTCCCTACTGTTGCACTCACTGGAGTGGACATAGTAATTTTTACTCCTATGCTATCCAATACTTTACATACTTTTGCACTCACTGAAGTGGAAAATTTAAGTTGAAAGACTTTTAAATAGTTTCATGTTTTTATTTATAATATAATGTTTTTTTAATTAGATTTTATGTTATTGGCGTATGTGTGTGTGTGTGTATATGTATATATATATATATATATATATTTATTTATTTGTAAATTTTCATATATACAATTATAAAATAAATTAAAATGAATAGTTTATTAATTGTTTTAAAGTATATATTATATATTACATTTTATATACGTATGTTTAAATTTTTAAATTTACATTTATTTGTTATATTTGTTAAAATGTATAATGAATCTAATTTAAATTTATTTGTTATATTTGTTAAAATGTATATTAAATCTAATTTATTTTTTTAAGTTAATTTTATTATTTAATATTATTTTTTATACATACATTAAAATCGATATTTTGTACAACTATATTTTTGACATCGATATTTATAACTCAATATTTGTGTATGGGTATATTTTGGGGGTCGATATTCTATCAGTGAACCCACCAGACTCAGCTTCCGGGAAGGAATGGAAGACGTCGCAGCCTGGATGAGCAGCAGCTGCCTAAAGCTCAACTCAGAGAAGACTGAGGTCCTCGTCCTGGAACCCGCCCCCACCCCATCGGACAACATCTGGTGGCCCCACGCCCTCGGAAACCCTCCCACCCCTACGGACCACGCCCGGAACCTCGGCATCATTCTCGACGCCTCCCTCACCATGACTCGCCAGATCAACGCCGTCTCCTCTACCTGCTTCAACTCCCGCCACAGCCTCCGCAAGACCTTCAAGTGGATCCCCCCAAATCCAGAAAGACCGACACCCACGCACTCGTAACCAGCAGACTGGACTACGGGAACGCCCTCTACGCCAGAATCAACAAATCCCTGCAACACAAACTCCAGACCATCCAGAACTCCACGAACAGACTCGTCCTCGGCACCCCATGGCAGGAGCACATGACACAACACCTGCGAGACCTCCACTGGTTCCCCGTTGAAAAGAGAGTAACCTTCAAGCTACTCACCCACACCTACAAATCGCTCCACAACATCGGACCCAAATACCTCAACAAAAGTGTCTCTTTCCACGTACCCAAGAGAAATCTCCACTCCGCCGACCTCACTCTAGCAGAAACTCCGCGCATCTGCAGAACGAGAGCAGGTGGAAGGGCCTTCTCCTACGTCGCAGCCAAAGCCTGGAACGAGCTCATAGTCAACATCAGACGCTCCCCCACTCTGCAAACCTTCAGGAAGAGCCTCAAGACCTGGCTTTTCGGCTGACCCAGAGCGCACTCCCCCACCCCCCCAGCACCTTGATACCCTCACGGGTAAGTAGCATGCTTAAAATCCCCTGATTTATTGATTGGTAACATTTTGTGAGTTGTGAACCATCCTCAAACATGAATCCTTCAACACATAAGATTTAATCCTTGCAGATTGTAATCAGACTTATTTTTATTTTGATAAAATGGCTTCCATTCAAATATGTACCACAAAATATTTCAGTTCATAATGTGCAGTATGCAAATGGTTGACTGGTGTAATTTCATAAATCTGATATTCCAACGGAAAAACGTAGAGCTGTGCATCTTAAATTCATAGAGGGTTTGTGTCAGGATTTGCAGAACCTGAATGGCAGAGACTCTGACAATCCATTCCACTATCCAAAAATATTTCTGCCCATGCACGAGTAAGCAGTGCTAACAGGACCAAACTCTGAAGGGGATGCAGAAGGGGTGAGAGAAAAAATAGCTGGCGCGCCACCGTCTCGTCTGGCGTACATCTCTCTAACTGAAGGTTCTTATAGGTGAACATCAAGGGGGATATTCTCAAGAACGGGCGATAATTATCGCCAACCTAGGTTAACGCAATTTTACATAACGCCATCTATCGCGGGAAACTAACGCCGTGTTAACGGCGTATTCTCAACACGCCGGCAACAGGCGATAGTATCCCGATAACGCGTCAAATGTCTGCGTTAAAATTACCGGGACGCCGATAAAAAAGGGAACCCGAACGTGAAAAAAGTGGCAATGGGCCCAACAGCGATAAAAACATCAGTGATAAGCAGCGCCAGGCTTGCTATTCCCACGTCAGGCGGGAAAAATCACCATAAAAGCTGCAAAAAACCACCCCAAAAAACACAAACTACTGAGAAGCACCATGGAGGAAGCTGGGGCAACTACAGAGGCCAACCAGAACCCCACAAACCCCCCCGGAGGACCAGCCAGGGACCTCGAGGAAGGAGAAGAAGAAGAGGAACCCGCGATTCAGTCCACAGCAAAACAAGATCCTGATTATGGAGGTGATAGAACACCACCAACAACTGTTCATCACCTCCACCGTATCATTGGCAACTAAAAATGCAATATGGCAGTCCATCTTGGCTAAGGTGAATGCAGTAGGAGTGAAGAGAAGGGAAGTGGACGACTGCAAGAAGCGCTGGAATGATGTGAAGCGCAAAACCAAGCTGAAACTTGCTAACAACCGGAAAGCCGCAATGCAGACTGGAGGTGGGAGTCCAGCGCCACAGCAGGAGCTGGATGAGATGGAGGAAATGGTGTCCCCAGTCATCAGTGGGGAGACAGTGGCAGGAGTTGGGGGACCGGACACTGCTCAACATGACCTGACCCAACAGCAACAGGGTGAGTAACGCCAGGGACTGGGGGAATGGGGGGAGATGGGCACATTGGCACACATGCACAATTAAGTATAGCACAGTGCACACCCACAATGACTCTGGATCATGTCCCTGATCTACTTGGCATACTGCAGCACACATAGAAACAGCAAGTAGGCCCCCGTCGACAATGTGCCCAGAGGGGGCCCTTCCCACACATCACTAATCTCACAACAAACCCATGCACATGTGCTGAACCCAGCAAAGCTACGGGTCCGTGAGCCACACTGACAATGCAAGTGACACTGCATGACGATTAGCATGGCTGCAGTCCAATTATCATGACATGGTGCACGCCACGACACTGAGGTGGCTGAGTGTGGACCACATCCGTAAAGGAGCAGGTCACACTCTGACACATCCACATGCACAAACAACCCCTGACGTCAACAAGACAGCTGCGGACAAACCATGCCCAAGAGTCCCAACTCCCACCAAGAGCCCAATTTACCCAAGTCTGCAACATTCAGCACTGCATAAGCACAGAAGTGAAAGGCACACCGCCTGAAAGGGATAAGGGCCAGCAAAATCAGAGCTGCAGGGGCGACTCTCCCACAATGCAGCACACACACATAAGAAACAGAGCACATCAACATTGACAACAATGTGGTACAAACTGCAACACTTTCACAACAGAACAGAGGACACAACTGCTGCCGCTTGTGTGTAGAAACTGTCCAATCACATTTGGCATAGCAGGAAACTGTGAGATGATAATGTACAAGTACAATCCCACATCCCTGATGGTGTAAAAATGTCCACTGTCCCGCATCAAATAGGCATCTCCTCCCAAACAGTCACAATGTACGTTGTCATGCAGTCTGTTGGTAAACTTGTCCAATGCATGAACATACATGGAACACACTGTTAAACTGCATCTCCCCTTCACATTGCAGAGCGAGAATCAACACCTCCTGCAGAGCAGACCGTACATCTCTTCACTGATGATGAAGAGGACCTCCACACCATCGACACCGACGCCCTCCAACAGCTCATGGACACCCTCAGCATCCCACCCCCAGGAGCAGGGCAGACCAGCTGCATTGAGGAGACCCCACCCCCTGCACAGACCACACAGCAGGAAGCACCCACCACAACGGCTGTCTCCCAGGACCCCCACGACCAACACATGGCATTCCAACGCCGTGTGTTAGAGGGCCAGAAGGAGATGGCTGATCAGGTGCGGGTGGGGTTTGACCTCATGGCAGCCAAACTAGATGCCATACGTGGGTGTCTAAGTCCCATCAGGGACCACTTACAGTCCGTAACGGACACCCACAGTCCGCTCCATGCTCTCCAACAAGCCATGGCTGACATCGCTGGAGTCATGACTCTGAGACAAGAACAACTGTCTAGTCAGAGTGGCTCCAGCGATGACAGCCGGAGTGGGACACATGCGGAGGATCATGGAGAACATGGAGCGGATGCAGGCGGAAAGAATGGCTGCCACGGCTGCACACCTGCGAGATGTAGCTGGGATCTTCCATGCCCTGCAGATCCTCATCATGGCATTGCTGCCACAAGGCCTGGCGCAGATGAATGCTGCTGCTACTACTCCATCCACATCTCCGCCCCCTGACGTGTCGGTGCCTCACAGTGCGGCAGACAATCCACCTCCGGCCCCTGATGTGTCAGTGCCACACAGTGCTGCAGACAAAACACCACCACCCACATGTGAGGCACATCACACATCAGAGGACGATGATGTGGATGATTCTGCCTTTGTGGTAAGAAGGAAGCAGTAGCATTCATCTCCGCCATATGGCCTGTTTCAGCTTGGTTCTGCCCTCTGCCTCATGCCCTGGAATAACACCTTCCACTGTCCCCCGATACACTCTGCGACACTCACCTTGGCCCTCGACATGGACTGCCATATTTGGTTTGGTTACCAATGGCACAGCAATCAGACTGCGGACTGCACTCTTTCTCTTCCGATGAACTTGTCAATCCCTAAAGGACTCTGGCTGGCCCTCCACGGGGCAACAATGTAAAGTGGGGTTTGCATGGCCATGTACTGGTCCAGCTTCAACACTCCACCGAATGTGATTAAAACATTCTAATTCACACAGATGTGTCATGTCTATGATCAAGCAAGTATGAAAGTATGGATGAATATAGGGGCAGTGATTCCAAAAAAGGTACTCCCTGGGAACTGATATCAATGCGCATGTTTGACCGTGACCCAGATAGGCAGTGAGATGACTGGGAATGTGTGAACTAGCTGTGGCCTCATTGCTCCTAAACAACAATCTCGCAATTTCCCAACTTAGCCCCACGTCAATGTAGGAAATAGAGCTGTGTGTAAAAAAGTCAAAGTCAAAGCTATGTGGATGCCACAGCTCGGAGCAGTGATTTGTTTGATTGTGCAGCGTTTGGACTCCTGGGATGGTCTGTGCGTAAGTGTGAAGGTCATTCCATGCAAGAGAACTGCGAGCAAGGACTTCTGTGTGTGGGGTGTGGTTAGCGCTGTGCGTAGTGTGGGAGTCGTCATCAGCTGCTATGGTATCTCTCAGAGGGTGCCGGGCGCATACAATTCCAAGGTCGGAGGTGCAGATGTGCTACCGCCTTCTAGTTCGGACAAAGGAGCTTTCATCCCTAATGTTAGTTTGTCATCTGCTTGCATTCTGGATATGTGATGTGGATTTTGGGGGAGGGGGGATGTCACTGCTTCTCCTTCCGGCACGGTTGAACCCTTACCAGCCATGTACGTGCCCTCACGGTCAAATTTGCATGCTCTTATGTAGCAGTGTTGTTTTGCTTCAGTCTGACAGTGATGGGTACAGGTAGCTGTGAGGAGGCGCGTGACTTCTCACCTTGCACCTATTAGCTGACACTGTTCACTACTATTGATGGATGACGTCCGTGTACACATGTGATCTGTACATGGCACATATGTCCAGGGGACACCTTGGTGTGTTCTACGCAAGGTATTCCTGCTGGCTTTTTGGCTGGTGTTCATCGCCCATGTTGCTGAGGTGTTCACTGTGCCCCCATCCCCCTTACGTCCATGTTGCTCATGTTGTGGGACTTGGCTCACAGGGTGCATCTCTGCATCAGGGTGGTTCATATTTGAGCCCAAATGACACCCGAAATTCCATATTTGACCCCAAATGACACCCGCAATTTCATATCTGACCCCAAATGACACCCGAAATTTCATATTTGACCCCAAATGACACCCGAAATTTCATATTTGACCCCAAATGACACCCGCAATTTCATATCTGACCCCAAATGACAACCTGTTGTCTTTTTTTGAACACCAGTGACAGCCTTGATGTCATGTTTTTGTACACATGTGATACGCTGATGAGTGGGATTACGTACTACATTTGACACCCTGAAACAGCATTCCGAATACGTGACACCCTGAACAGCCTCTCTGTACAGAGGTGACATACCCACCATCTATTTGCTATTTGTGAGATTGTTAGCACTTAATGTTGCACTTACACTTGTCAGAGTGATATGCTAATGCAGAGGACTGACATGCACACAGGGAATGTGTGTTGCAATGAATTTATTTGCACATGCTGTTCATGTGGTCATTTTGTACTGTTCCATGATTGCTAAGGACAGTCCCAATGTGACGTGCTCATGCGAAGAAATTGTTAATGATTGTGTTCCTTCGGGCTATTCCTGCTGCAGCTGCAGTGGGGTGTGGTCCACCTGCCTCATCTTCCTCATCATCGTCCGGTGCATTTGGTACTTGGATCCATGCGGCATTGGTGCATACACATATGTTGTGCAATACACAACATGCAATGATCATCTTGCACACTATTTCTGGGCTGTACAGGAGTCTTCCACCTGTGAGGTCCAGGCACCTGAAACGTGACTTTAACACGCCAAATGTGCGCTCAACAATGCCCCTGGTGCGTTTGTGGCCCACATTGTACTGCCTCTGGGCCGGGGTGTTCGGGGCTCGGAGGGGTGTCATCTGTCATCATCCACGGGCAGAGTGCATATCCTTGATCACCTGTGAGAGGTAAGTGAGATTAGTGTAAACTGGTGGTTCTGCATGCTGTGTTGGCAGACTTACAAGTTTTGTGGTGTGTGATTTGTGTGACTTTGGGATTCATGTTTGCCATGTATTGCTTCTGGCAAATGTGCGGGGTCAATGTGTATTATGTAGCCTCACAGCTGCTCCTCCCTCCCCCTGAGCCTATTTACTTGTGTGCGCTGCGCGGTTGCATCACTTGCACTCCTACGGCACACCATTGTCATGCCTGTCTGCGCATGTCCGCAAGCCTGACAACAATACTGTAATGTTGGCCGTTGAAGGTGGGCGGCCACGTGTGTGTAGGCCTATGGTAAGGATAGGGCGGACACAGATGTGGAGTTCAGGTCTGGCTGAACTCGCGCTGCGATTGAGGCTAGGCCTTTGGCTTATGCTGCGGCAATGAAGATACACACACAACAGTTGGCATGTATGAGCCAAGACCCCGAGCGGTCTTGCGCTCCTTTATTTATCCATTCGGGCGAGCCGGCCCTCCGGGTGCATGCTACATTGCAAGATTGTCGATTAAGGGCCGGGTGGCGCAGACACTACAACAGAGACACACGCCATAGTTACTTTTGTGGCCAGCCCGGAACTGAACCACGCCCAGAGCCCCGGGCTATTTATTCACACTCCTACACTGGACTGGCGTACGCCGGCCCAGCCCACTACGCTTACGCTTACTGGGGGGGCGACATAGCTACATGTCCAAGGTCTTCCCCACTGCCTGAGGTAACATGGTTGCGTCCACTGTCCACAACACTACAAACACCAGCAGTATATGTCCACATGGACATGTCTGTGCTCTGCATACTCAAGACTGTCCAGCACATCACCGCCACACTTGGCATTGTGTACATTCTTATTCATGAGTCCATTGCCTCCTTCGCACATTCTTGGTTCCCACCTCTCCCCACATTCTGCAATTGTGTGGCAGAGGGGCTATGCCTTTGTGGATGGTTTGTCTACATGTCTGGCCCCTGTTACCACAGTTACTTGTGTTGTCGTGTCTGGTAGGTGGGCATGTTGGTTGGCATGTTGTATGTGATTTTGTTACGTGTGCATTCCCACAGTTGTGAGTTGTATGATTGTGGAGTTGAGGTGTGTGGTGTGTTCCGTTGGTACTTACCAAAGAGCAGTGCATTTCCATAGGTGCCATCCTGAAAGCGCTGGTTGATGATGGACTGTCGGAAGATGTAGGAATCATGCACACTGCCTGGGAAGTTGGCGACGACATTGGTGAACAGTCCCCGGTGGTCCACTATTGCCTGCACATTGATGGAATGCGTGTGCTTTCTGTTGCGGTAATTGTGTGCAGTGTCTGCAGGGGGCACAAGTAGGACATGTGTGCAGTCAATTGCCCCCAACACGTGCAGGAAGCCAGCTATGGCGTAGAAGCCTTGCTTGGTCTCCAGCTGTTCCTGCGCAGTGTGGGGGAAGTGAAGGTGCTGGGGTATCAAGCTGATGATGGCATCCAAGACAGGTGTGAGGAACTTTGATAGGGCTGGCTGAGAGACTCCTCCGACTCTGGCAGTTGTTGGTTGGAAGGTACTAGAGGCCAACAAGTGCAGCACAGCCAGCAGCTTTGTCTGCGGAGGGATGTTGGTTGTCCGCTGTGTTGGTACCGTCAGCCTGTGGGCAATGTGGGTCAGGATGCGGAGGATGGTTGTCCTTTTGAGCCTGTAGTGGGCAATGACATCCTCTGGCGTTAAGTCTCTGAGGCTGGTGCATTTTCGGAAGGTCCGCTGTCTTGTTCTGTGCCGCCTCGGTGGCAGTCCGGGGGGGGGGGTGGTCCTGGGGGTGGGAGTGGTCCTGGGGGTGGTGGCGGTGGGTGTTGTGCCCCTCTTGGGTCTCCAAGCTGCATGATTAGTAGCTCCATGGCATCTGTTGGTCTTCAGATGTGGCTCTGGGCTGGGCTCCCTTTATACTGCAGGTTTTCGTCCTACTTAAGACCAGAAAAAAGCAGGTCTTAAGTCCCTGCTGCTAACGTGCCTTAGTGCCTGTTTTAGGACCGCATCGCCGATCTGGCTGGTCGTTGAGAATATCGCGAAGTGGTGTTATCGTGAGTTTTTGCACGGGAACGCCTACTCTGCATATGATTAGCGTTAGTTGTCACTGTCAGCCTTGGCGATGTTTTTAGCGATACAAAGGGGATGATGGACGGAACGTTTGAGCCAATCAAACACTCACCCCCAGTCAACTGATCTGGGTTTAATCCATCATCATTCTTTAGCTCACTCCACCACCCCAGTTCAGACAGTTTTGGCAGCAGCTATCGCAGGTAAACTGACGATGTCGGCTGTTAGCGCAGGCTTATGAATAGTGCGATAAATCTATCGCCACTTTCATGGCGGAAAAGTGCCGCTAATTCGGCGATGAGTCCTTGAGAATATGCCCCTCAGTGTTTACTATAGATGCAAGAAAAAAAGCAAACAGACGTTTTCTATAGTTCACAGTCAGAAGCAATAAAATAACAGAGATGATTTTCGTTATAAGGCTTCAGAATGGGGCCCAGAGTGAACCTAAGCCAACGAAGAGGAAGCAGGTATTGATAATGACTAACTCCAGTTTGAAAGCAATCCTGGAAAAATGTAAGAACGAGCACGGAACAAAACAGCAGGCCAAGCCAAATCATAAACTACAAGCAGGTCAAGATTTGGGCAAAATACAGGAAATCAAAGGAAACTGAAACAAGTAGAAAATAAACATGAAGTCAAAGTAATAAGATGAATGAATGATAGCAACAGAGAAACAGCCAAAGCAATACGAGAAGTGGCCAGGCACATTCCCAAGGGAAGTGAACTGCTCATAAATAAAGCTCCTTGTTTTCCGTTTTTTTACTGATTTTTACAGATAGAGACAGAAAACCACTTATTTTCTTGTCTGTGTTTTTTTTTAATTGTGGATAAAAATGGAAATTGGGTTGCTTTTCGAGTGATTCTAAATGCTCCCTACCATGACTGCCAGGCAATAGCTGTGTTGATTGATTGGTGATGGGGTTAAAAAAGAAAGGAATTTTAGTAAAGGGGCTTAAAGAGCAGTTGATATGCACAAGTTTGACATTGAAATTTGCATATTTTCATATAAGTGCATTGATTTATCTTTTGCTGGTGTTGATAACACTGAAACCTGGCAGGCATGCGAGCATGAGTGCATATTTATCGATTAAATAAATTTGGAAATATACCAGTTTCAAATTAATTTTTTCCACAAAGCACAAAATAAATATGGGTAACTACAGATAAATATGGATAAATACAGATGGACATGTCAAAAAAATAAATACCATAAAACCAGGAGCCCTACTTATAAAGCACTGGTACCACTCATGACCTGGAATCCCCACCCCTTGCCTCTCCGGGCTTGCTATCCTGCCACCACAGCCACCGTATCCTTGTCCGCCACGGTCTCAAAGGGATTCTAGTGCAGATTCTGATGTATCTTCTTCCCAAAGTAAGTCCCCATCTCCGCACATCCTGCTTATTCCCGACAGCTTGAGAAAGTCAAAAATGCGCTCAAACCACCATTTTATCTCTTATCATCTTTCTAAGGGGCCAGCTGTGCCCCTCTTTGGTTGCCATGATGAAGTGGCAACAGCAAGGTGTAAGTGTCTGGGGGGAATTGCTGCATTTTAAGTCCATCAACTGCTCCAAGGAAGAATACCATTAAAAAATGGGCGGGAAATAATGAGTGCACAGCAAGGGAGCTATTTGCAACTAGGCAAGACTAGTGGAATAAAAGAGTGTCCCACGCACTGCAGGCTGCTCAATTGATACTGAAAATTGTGCAGGTGCCCCTGCCTATGTCCCAGCATTTGAAGCATTTCACTGGGATGAGCTACATGTTCCAGCCCTGAACCCAGTTCGTCTAAAGAATAGCTGCTGAACAAATAATCCATCCGGTTGCCACTGTATTCCAGCACCGAATGACTATGTCTTGACATGGAACCAAAACCGGCCCTGGCAAAGTGCTCGGCCGGCCCCCCGGGGGGTTGTGGGTGCGGGCGAGCTGTTTGCCAGGGCCGGTTTCAGACGATTTTGTTACAGAGGCCGATATTGCAGCTATGCTGCAAAAACAGCCCTGTAACAAAACCGGCCGCCCAGGGGCCAAAAACCGGCCCCCACCCTGGCGGCCCACCGGAGAAGTGCCCGCTATGGCCAGTCCAGCCCTAATAGACGCTATGTTATATCAGCGTTGATCAGGGCAAGACTGGGAACACAAACCAACCCTGGCAAGTTTGACGGACCAGCCCCCCTGCTGCTTTTGTTACTGCGGGCCGATATAGTAGCGCTGCAAAACCGGCACCCAGTAACAAAATCAGCCCCCACCACTCCGGCCTCCCGTGGAAACACCCGATGCCCGATACGGCCCGTCCGGCCCTGCCGTTGATGATGTAAACGTATATGTTACACTGTTCAGATTGTGATATGCCGCTTTCAATAAAGACATGTTGGAAAAAAAAGTGACTTGAAGAGATGTTTTTGCCAATGACTTTCCCACCACCTAAGTAGCAAAAGGTGTGAGAAAAGAAAGGAAGTCATTTAGATGGATTAACACCATGTTGATAACAATGTAATGATCTACTGCAGAGCAACATTTCAGATTTTAAAATTGGATCTCTCATCCTTCATTTTCTGACAGGAGAACATTTCACTTGATTAATTTTTGAACAGGTACACAAACTTACACTAATTCTTGAGAAAAATGTGAATTGGGAAAGGGTGAATTTTTAAAAGCATCTAATGAAGTCAGAAAATAAACATTTGATATTTGCCTTAGTTTGTTTTCTACCATGACCCTGAAAAAGAAAGCGAGCATGGTGACGGACAAAAGCAAAGGGAAACTGGTAAGGAAATGCGTTTTAGAGCATGATTGGAAAAGAATGCACATTTACTAGCAGTGACTTCTTCCTTTGATTTATTCTTTCCTTTTTTCTCTCCATCTTTCTTTTCCACACTCTATTTATTTATTTCATCCCTTGTCATTCTCCTCTATTTCCATTTTGCCATCTTTCTTTTGTTCTGTCATTCTTCTTTTAGGTGTCTTGAGCTTTCTGTCCTTCTTCATGTTTATGTCTTCATGTTTAATTTTCCTTCCTGGTTTTCATCTTTCCTTTCCTTAGTCCCATTCTCACATTCTTGTTCCTTCCTTTCTTCTTATCACCCTCCTGTCCTTGCTGTGCCCCTTCTCTCATCCCTCTTTCTTCATAAATTCCTTCTCTCTTTCTCCATTTGCTCCCTGCACTGCCTGCTGTCCCTGTGCTGCCTCCTGTCCCGGTCCCTGTGCTGTCTGCTGTTCCTGTGCTGCCTGCTGTCCCTGCGCTGCATGCTGTCCCTGCGCCGCCTGCTGTTCCTGCCCCTGCGTTGCCTGCAGCCCCTGTTCCTGCACCACCTGCTGTCCCTGTCTCTGCGCTGTCTGCCCCCCCCGGGTCTGGCCCTGTGCTGCCTGCTTTCCCGATCCATGTGCTGCCTGCTGTCCCTGTCCCTGCAGTGCCTGCTCCAGGTCCTTGTCCATGCCATGGTGCTCCTAGGACCACCTACCAGGACCACCAATGAAGGCTGCCGCACAGCCAGGCAATGGACGCCTGCAGTGGGTGCGCTGTCAACGCACCACCAGTTGGACAACGCCCAGCGCCAGGACCCCTGGCCCTCCAGTCACCCCACAGAATTTTAGAGATCTTTCCTTCTTCCTTGCAATGACCTGCCAGCTGGAGATAACAGTTAAGAAGGGCCGTAAATCAGTCTAAACTGTCTCAGTCACCCCCGGTTAAGCTGGCAAAGCGGGGGCTTTGCTATACCCTTGAGTAGAGTGGCATGGAGTGGTGTAGAGTGTTATGGAGTGTTGTGGCAGGAGTATAGTGTTATAGAGTAGAAGGGCGTAGAGTGCAATAGAGTTGAGTGGAGTAGAGTGTTGTAGAGTGGAGTGGCATAGGGTTGTGGAGCGGTGTAGGGCAGAGTGGAGTGGCATAGAGGGTGTTGTGTAGAGTGTTGTAGAGTAGAGTGGCATAGAGAGGAGTAGATTGTCGTAGAGTGGAGTGGCATAGAGTGGATTAGTGTAGGAGAGTGGAACGGCATATAGTGGAATACAGTGTTGTAGAGTCAGGTGGTGGCTTAGAGTAAAGCATCAAAGAATAGAGTGGAGTAAAGTGGGATGGAGTGACATAGAGGATGTTGCATACAGCATCGTAGAGTGTAGTAGTGTTGTAGTGTGGTACAGAGTGCTGTAGAGTGGAGTAGAGTTTAATGGATTAGAGCGTCATAGATTGGAGTATTATAGAGTGTAGGGTCGTAGAGTGGCCTCGAGTGAAGTGGTGTAAAGTAGAGTGGTGCAGAGTGGATTGGCATAGAATGCATTGGCTTTGACTAAAGTGGTGTAGAGTGCATTGTCGTAGAAGGCAGTGACGTAGAGTACAGTGGCATAGAGTGCAGTGGCACAGAGTACAGTGGTGCAGAGTAGATTGCAGTGGCGTAGAGTGCAGTGGCATAGAGTAGATTGTTTCAGAGTAGAGGGAAGTGGCGTAGAGTGGAGAGGTGCAGGGTAGAGTGGCATAGAGTGCAGTGGCATAGAGTAGAGTGATTTAGAGTGCAGTGGCTTGGACTGCAGTGGTGCAGACTAGATTAGAGTGATGTGGAGTGATGCCGAGTGTAGCGGTGTAGAGCCCAGTAGAGTGGCATAGAGTTGAGTAATGCAGAGTAGAATGCAGTGGTGCAAAGTGCAGTGGCACAGAGTGCCGTGTGTTGCGAGCAGTGGCCTAGAGTACAGTGGTGCAGAGTAGAATAGAGTGGCATAGAGTGCAGTTACGTAGAGGGCAAGGATGCAGAGTGGCATGGCATGCAATGTCGGAGAGTGCAGTAGCATAGAGTGTAGTGGCGTATAGTGCAGTGGTGCATAGTAGAGTGGTGCAGAGTAGAGTGAGGCAGAGATCAGTAGCATGGAGTACAGTGGTGCAGAGTAGAGTAGCGTAGAGTGCAGTGACGTAAAGCACAATGGTGTAGAGTGGCTGAACATGCAGTGGCATAAAGTGTTGCATAGTAGAGTATAGTGGCTTAGAGTGCAGTGGTGCAGATTAGATTGGCATAGAGGGCAGTGGCGTAGAGTGCACTGGTTTTGAAGAAAGTGGTGTAGAGTGCATTGGTATAGAGTGCAGTGGTGCAGTGTAGAATGCAGTGGTGTAAAGTAAAATGTAGTGGCACTGAGTACAGGGGCAATGAGTGCAGTGGCTCTGAGAAGAGTAGTGCCAAGTGCAGTGACATAAAGTAGATTGTATCAGAGTAGGGTAGAGCAGTGCACGGTAGAGTACAGAGGCATAGAGTAGAGTGGCGTAGAGTGCAGAGTAGATTAGAGTGGCATAGAGTGGTTTGGCATAAAGTGCACTGGCGTAGAGTGGAATGGTACAGAGTAGAATGCATTGGCATAGAGTGCAGTGTTGCAGAGTAGAGTGGCAGAGTGGAGTGGTGCAGACTGAAGTGGTGTAGAGTGCAGTGGCGCAGAGTGCAGTGGTGCGTAGTAAAGTAGAATTGAGTAAAGTGCATTAGCATAGAGTAGAGTGGTATGGAGTAGAGAGGCATAGAGTGAAATGGCGCAGAGTGGAGTGGTGCAGAGTAGAGCGCAGTGACACAGAGTGGAGTGGCATGGACAGGAGCGGCATAGTGTGGCGTGGTGCAGAGTAGACTGCAGTGGTGTAAAGTGGAGTGGAGTGGGGTAAAGTGAAATATGCATGGTGTGGTAGCGTACTACCATTACAGACACCAAATCTTCAATCGAAATAACCATTACATTTGCACAGAAACAGAGTTTTACTGATAAAAGAATACAGTGCATATACAATACTGTGTGGAAATGTTATCACGTAGTGTATTGATTTGTTTTGATCGTATTAAAATATTTGTTTCCACCACACTTCAGAATTACAAAAAAAGTGTTTCATTTGTGCTTTTTTAATTTTGATATATTCTGAAACATCTACACAGTTCATTTACAGACATTTAAATTTTGTTGTGTGCTAGAAAAAAAAAATAACATTGTACAGCCTTCATCAAGCACACCCCCAGTAGCCAGCACGATTGTCAGATAAATCTTCTCACTTTGAAGTCAGAGAAAGAAAAGTAAAGACCAAGCTCCCTGGAAGACAGAATCTGACATTTGACCCCTGTCTTTGAATGCACAGCAACTGTGACAAGATAAGAACAAGATTTAAAGGCCTGTTTACAGAAATCGAGCACTTGTGGAAGAATACAGTAATTTGGGTTTGGGCAACGGAAGGGACGACCACAAGCTGTACAGCCTAAAACAAATAGAGCCAGCAAATAGAAAGCAAGCAAATGTGAGTTACAAACTGTAGTGTCTTGCAAGTTTTATAACTGAACCCTTTTGACTCCTAATAGCCTCCATAGAGCTTTGACACATGTGTCAGAGCGGAATGCAATGAAAGCTTGTTTTAGAATGTTGGGTTCGCAGTCACACACAGCAGAATAAAGACATGTAATATTAAGCTTCGGGTGTGGCATGGTCATTGGCGGGTACCCAGGCTGGGGAGCACGCTACAACTGGTGATGAGATAGGGGATAAGTAACCCGAAGAATGACCGTGCTCTCCAAGAGTGTTTGCCATGGTCCAAGCAAACTGCTCGTGCATGCCATGTGTATCGCTGTCGAAGTACGGACTCAAAGCTTCATGCATGTGGAGTCAAAGTGCAACTCCAGCCGCTGTAAAACAGGTGAAGACAACAGAAGTGTTGCAAAAAATCTACATGTTGATGGCTGAGAACCTGCTGGTCTAGCCATACAGAAAGGTACTGTGCTGCCACACAAGATAAAGTTGTACATTATACGGAGTGTTAACACTGAAGGCGGATTCAACGCGGTTTATGAAGTGCAGCTGCTGACAATCATGGCTTGCCAGATAACTCTGTAAACAGAAGCGCTGCAAGGCGGAGATCAACCAGGTGTCAGAAAATGAAAATTGACATTTGGAAGAGAAGAAATAAATGACTTTCTGAATACACTAAAGAGAGTTATCGTATCACAGCACTCGATGAAGTATGCTCAAGGAGAAGTGCTCGGGGTTGTGTTTACAGAGCCATCCATCCCCGAAGCAGTTCATTCACAAAGTTGCAGAGTGGGGCTCAGAACAACTTCTGCGAAGAATAAAAAGCAGAGAGCGACTCACAGAGCAGTGAAATTTTTCAGATGGCCGCGAAGAAAGTCACATTTCCAGCTGTCATTAAAGATGATTCATAGGCCAGCACTTTGCAAAGTCTCACAGATGAGCTGCCTAAACAAGGTCACAGTGATCCACCAGCATGGCATTAAGTTCCACACTGGTCTACAATGCTGCTGCATTCCTGACACCACCACCACCACCTTTCAATACCACCTAAAAGCAAAATATTAGTGATAGATGAACTGCTTGGATAGAGACATTTGATGATTTCATTAATGCAGTTGAAGAGACTGATAACTAAAAGATTATCAAGTATCTCAAAAACCTTGCTGGTGATGGTGTGAGAGAAGTCTTAATGAAAATGCCGTGAACTGACAAAGAAATTACATATTCGATTAAAGAAATGCTGAATCTCAAGTTCAATCCAGTACAATACGTTGATTACGAAAGATGCATTTTCAGTCAAGAATGCCAAAAGGTTGGTAACACCATTGATGAATTTGAGGAGAGACTTGATACACTCATCAAACACTGTAAGTTCGATTAATTTAATGATAAAGTTGCTATGTGTCTTAGAGTTGTTGATGGATGCTTGTCAGATTCATTCAGATGATGAATGCTGAAAGAAACTCTTAGTCTGGAGCGAGTGTTGATGGCTGCTAGAGCTAAGAAGCATGCTGAAAGACAAGCTGCTGACATGCAGGCCGGAGTTGCCCAGAGTGAATCAGTCATGAGTATAAAAAGTAACTGTAGGAGGCTGGCTTAGTATATGGTGCTCACTTATGTAAGTGTAGCGCCCTGCACTAATCCAGACAACCCATATGATGATTTTAGTGGTCTTAGACAACCTTAGAAAGCTCTCTAAGTGGTAGCTGTGGAGAGCAGCCTTCAGGGTTAGTCCAGAAGGAGTGTAAAGCAGCTTGTTTCACCAAATCATAATCTTATTGGTTTAGATTAAGTGAAAAAAAAACACACAGTGTATTCATAAAAATATGTATTTATTATAAGTAAGGCTCCCGGTTTTCCGTTTTTACGGATTTTTACAGATAAATACAGACAGAAAACAATGTGTTTTCTGTCTGCATTTATTTTTAAAGTGGATAAATACAGAAAATTGGGTTTCTTTTAAGTGACTCTATGCAGTCTTTCATGAATTATAGGCCATCAGCTGAGCAGATGGACAGCATGGGAAATTTAAAAAACAGGATGCAATTTCATTAAATAATGCCATTTGTCAATATACATTTGTGGTATAATGCTAATATTTACCAGTGGATGTTTTGTTATTTAATATTTGGCATCTTAAATAGCTAAAACAGACAGACATCAAAGAATGAGTGGGAGTCTATCAATTATATAAATATGGAAATGTACAATTTTACAACTTCATTTGTCCCAAAACACAAAATAAATATGGATAAATACAGAAAAAGTGGGCAAAAAATAAATATGGATAAATACAGACGGAAATGCTAAAAAAATAAATACCATAAAACCGGGAGCCCTAATTATAAGACACTCACTAACACATACAAATAACTCCTACTCGGAGATATACACAATGCACAGAGTACTTTGAAAAGAAAACAGGTAAGTAGCACGAATACACAGTGGTCGCCAGGGGGAAACAAAACCATATACTAAAATAGTGGAATGCGAACCACGACTCAAGTCGAGTATACCCAGTAGACGCAGAAGTGCTGGGGACCCAAGGAACCACCAGAGGTAATTAACCAGGAACCTCACAGAGGCCGTGTGCAGAGAGGGAACACAACTGAGTGCTCAATTCAAGTCAATGGGTAAATCGCGGTTGTAATTTTAAAGAAGAAACACCGTTCCCAGTGGACCCTAAAGAAACCCTGTGGAAGACAGAAGGTTGGAGAGCCACCCCACCTGGGGATACCCTAGGAACCAAGATACCCACACCAGGGAAGCCGGGCGCATAGGTGTGAAGTGGCCTCAGAAACCGCCATCAAACTCAATGGAGGACTTCAGGAAGATGCCACTGGCAAAGAAGGTGAAAGTGTCCAGTGGAACCCAAAGGTGGATTCAGGATGAGAAGTACCTGCAAGCAGAGGGGACAGAGTCTATGCCACTCAGGAGTGACAAGGAGGCACGGAAGACGAATGCCCACCGATGTCGGGTGTTGCAGGAGAGTTGACGGTGACCTTGGAGCTGCAGCTGTGTGGACCAGGCGATGCTGTGGAAGACCAGGAGCCATTCATGAGCTGTCCCACATTTGATGTCGAGAGTTGAGGGGTCGGTGTCCGCTGGGAGCACCAACAAGCCTTGGCAACTGCAAACAACTTGGCAAGCAAAAAAGGTGAAGTGTCGGGATCAGCAAGGTCCAGTGGACTCACCACAAGCAGGGAAGTCAGAGCAGACCCCAAGAAATCAGGGGAGCCCACTGAAGTAAAATAAGACCCTCAAGAGGACCCACAGGCTGGAGGCACAGGAGTCGCAAGAGGACCTCGAGCAGCTCACCAAAGATGCAGGCTCACGATACAAGAGATGTGGTGAGGACAAAGATCTTGGTAGCAGAAGATGCTTGGGGTTGGGGCTACTTGGAGCCTAAAGATCTCTTTTGGAAGAGAGCCAACAGGCCTTTGCAACGACGAGTCAATGCAGTGCATAGGGGTTCGGTTCCTGCAGTTCTGACGAGGGATACTGGCCTCAAACTCAGCAAGAAGACAGTGCAGGCCTAGAGGGAGTTGAAGAACCACCACCTGTGTTGCTGAGCCTTTCGGAGTCCGAGGGAGCCCAGGATCAGCAGACCGGTCAGCTGCATTGCGGTGCCTGCAGATGCAGGGAAGTGACTCCTTCATTTGAAGGGAGATTCCTTCAAGTGTCTTGGATGTCCACAGGCCTTGGAAAGATCCTGTATGGGGCACAGGCACCGACATTGGAGCACACTTGCAGGACAACGAGCCCAGGAGCAGCAGGCGCCTTCCCAGTTGCAGTCTCGGTGCCCCGAGCAAAGTCCAACGAAGTCCAGAGTGCCCAGACAGTCGAAGATGAAGTGGTGTCTTGATATGAATCTTGTCCCACGACGAATCTAGGTACCCACCGACAGGTAAGCCCTTAAGAACCCTAAGGAAAGGGTTGGGACCATTCAGGGGTCCCTCACCGAGGAGGGGCTGGACAGTGGGGAGGATACTCCCATGTCCTTTGTCCAGTTTTGCACCAGAGCGGGAGCCAATGGCCCCCTGAGCTGGTTTGAACTGGAGTATGCAAGGAGGCAACCAAATGTGCCCTTCAAGCAGACTGAGTGGTGCTGGCAAGTGCCCCCACCCTGTCCTAATACACTAAGTCCTGTCTGGGAGGTGTTCACCCCTCCCTGTGACAGGATACCTATTGTCCTGCCTTCCTCTGCTCGAGCTTTGCTCAGCAGCAGGAGGGCAGAATCGTGTCTCTGGTCGGCAGTAGCCATAGTTTGCTGTCCGGGTCTAGAAGACTGGTACCGGGAGCACTGAGGGCCTCCCGGAGGAGCTTTACAGTGCATGGAATCATACCATGCACTGTATGGTATGATTGGGTGTATGATTTAGTGTGGGGTGTATGATTCCAACATGTTTGATACCAAACACGACAGGGTTTGTTCCAGCCAGTTTAGAGATGGTCATAGCGTAATGACGCATGGGCACTCTATATATCGTAATGGCTGATGCACTTACAACCCAGGAGAATAGACTTCGAAGGTTGTAGGGGAGTCCCGCTCACGCAGGGGAACCCTCACACTTGGAACCGAGCACCCTGCCTTCAGGATTGAAAGGCCTGCCTTAGGGGCGACGTATAGGTTTTAGGTGCAGTGACCTCGGATATAAGCAAACTTATATCTGTTGTAAGTGGTGCTAACACCAGCTTACACAGACTGCAATGGCAGGCCTGTAGTAACAGTTTGAGTGGTCTCCCATGGGTGGCATAATACATGCTTCAGCCAATCAGGGACACCTGGTGTACCTTTGCCCTGGGACCTCAGTACCCCAATCCAATCTGGGATGTACCTAAATACTCACCATAACCAATTTAGGGGAGAAAGCACAGAGACTGGGGTCCTGATTAGCAGGATCCCAGTCAGACTAGTCAGAAACAGCATAACACCAGGCAAAAAGTGGGGGTAACCGTAAAAGCAGATCCTACTTTTCTACAGTAAGCCAAAGCAAATGATTGAAGGACTCAAACTGATGTCTAGATGTAAAAGAATTTGTTTTGAATGCAGATTTCCGTTTCCACACGAAGATAAGTGTCTCGCCATTAGACAGATAAGTAAGGCTGTGGGAAAGAGAAACATTTGGTGATGGTGTGTAAAGCAAAGAGAAAAATAAGTGCCTCATGGCGCGAAGACAAAATGGCCACCAGAACATTCCAGAAGCATGATCCACGCACACCCACAAGGCCAAACGGTGAGATCAATTGAGGCAAATTGACACTGAACGAAGTTGATCTTCATCTAAATGATCGTCAAACAGTTCTTCTGCCTCAATGTCAAGTGAGATTGAGGAAGATGGTTGTGCCATGTCAATGTTTACCTCAGGAAATGTGCACATGTCGGATTGGCTGCATGTGAGGAAAAATTCAGTCAAAGAAAAGTCGACATGCCAAGGCACCAAAGTCATACAAACATTGTTCAAAGATTACATTGAAGATAAATGGTTGCTCAACACCTTTCATCATCGACAGTGGTGTGTCGATAAACATAATGCCTGAAGAGATATACAATGAATTATCTCTATTGCCCCAACTTACATGATCAAAAACCAAAGCCTACATATTGGCTACATCGCCGCCCATAAAAAGTCAAGGTTTATTTGTGGTGGCAATGAAACACAAGAAAGCAAAGGTGCAAGCACTCATCCATGTGCTTCAAGGTACAGCATCAAGTGCCTGTCTGCTCAGCTTCAGCATAGCTGCTGATAAGGAACTGATTACCATGAACTACAACATGAATGCTCATCATGAAATAGTAAGTCAGTTCCCTTTCTCTGTGTCATGGTTTGAGGAAGCTTAAGACTATGAAATTAAAGTTTTGTAATAATGAGGGCGTCCAACCTGTTGCTCAGAGACATTGGGGAATTGCTTTTAATTTACAAGATGCTGTTGAAAAAGAACTTGAATAGTTACTTAAGCCTGACAGCATTGACCGTTCAAATGATCCAACGCCATGGGTTTCTCCCTTAGTGGCAGTACCCAAATAGGACAGTAAAGGAGCTGTATGCATATGCGTTGACATGTGTTAAGCAAACAAGGCAATTGAACGAGAATGACATGCAGGCCCACACATTGCAGGTATTTTAACACAATTTAATAGTGCAAAGGTCTTCTCTCACCTTGATTTAAATAAAGGTTATCATCAGCTGGAACTCAAATAAGATTGCAGGTATGTTACAACCTTTTCTAAACATGTTGGTCTGTTTTAATACAAGAGACTCCATTTTGGTGTGTCATCGGCTGCAGACGTTTTTCAAGAAGTCATTCGACGTGTCATACAGATTGTTATGAAAGCTTTCAATTATAGCGATGACAAATTGCTTTTCGGAGCTGCACAGAAGGAGCATGATAAAGCTCTCACACAAGTATGTAATTTACTTATTGATGCAGGTTTGACTTTGAATGCAGACAAGCGTGAGTTCCACAAGACAAATTTAAAATTCTTTGGCGATATCTTTTCAGATGCGGTATGACACCTGATCCTGCAAAAGTACAACCCCTGTCAAATGCTGATCCCCCACAAGATGTTTCTATGATACACTCATTTCTTGGCATGGCTAGTTACTGTTCAAGATACATACAAGACTTTGCTGCTATAAGTGCTCTATTACGAGAGTTAACGAAAAAAAATGTTTTATTCAAGTGGTCACAAGAATGTGAGAGAAGTTTCAAGAAAATCAAATGAGCCATTGAAACTGCTGCTGAAATGCCTTACTTCAATCCAAAGCTTCATACAGAGGTTGTTGTGACGCTAGCCCAGTTCGGTTAGATGCCATCCTTGCACAACACAGCAGACACCCAAATGCTGGAGGCATATTGTGTCATATGCCAGTAGAAGTTTATCCCAGACCAAACATGCTTGCTCACAACCTGAGAAGGAAACTTTAGATGTGGTATGGCTGTGTGAACATTTTCATGTTTTCCTTTCGGAAAACCTTTTATGCTGGTAACTGATCATCAAGCTCTACTGACTATTTTTGGCAATCCAAAAGGCAGGATGCCTCCTCGCATTCAATGGTGGGGACTATGATTACAACTATACCATTGTGCATCATCCAGGGAAAGATCAAAACCCAGCTGACTACTTTTCCAGAGTGCCTATGCAAGGTCAGGGTACTCTATCCAAGATGGCTGAAGCCTACATTAATTCCATTGTAAAATCTAATATGCCAGCTGCCATATCGTTAGCCCAGATCGTCACTGCCATGAGCCATGATAGTAACAAAGTGGAAAGATATAATTACAGATCAGTCATGGAACTGACACACTCGACCTCTCACCAGTGATGGTGAATACAAAAAATACAAAAATGTTAAAGATGAACTGTCCATAACTCAGGAAGGAGTTATACTGCAAGAGTTGAGAATCCTAATTCCGGAGAGCCTGTGACAGAAGATAATTGAAGTAGCTCACGAAGGACATTGTGGTATTTTTGCCACTAAAAGAGCCCTCCAAGACCGGGTTTCATTTCCATATTTAGATGAAATGTTTGAAAAGGAGCTCAAGGCCTGTCACCTATGTAAGCGCCTTTCTACAAATATTACTTAACATACTTTTAACGTGTCAGAACTCTCTAAGCATTCATGGGAGAGAATAGGCATCAATTTCTTTGGTCCACTCTGTAATGGACATTATCTGTTGTTAATTGTGGACGAGTACTCACATTTCCCAATAATAGAAGATCTCTCATCCGCAACTCACGAGTGAGCCATTGAGAGATTAGATAGCACTGTTGCAACATGGGGTGTTCCAGCCATTTTGTATTCTGATAAAGGCCCGCCATTTAACAGTCAAAAATTCAAGCATTTTCTGGTGCATTTGCACATAAAGCATCAGAAGAGTATAACTTTGTGGCCGCAGGCAAACTGACTCATTGAACGCAATATGAGCACGTTAAAGAAAGCAGTACAGCGTGCAACTCTTGGGAGGCTCACTTTAAAAACTGTATTGAATTCTACCTTACGAGCCTATCGTTCAACACCTCACTTGACCACAGGCAAAATTCTTGCAACGTTGATAATCAGGAGAGCAATGACAACCAAGTTACCTTAATGGACCAACAAAAGAGAAGGAAATAAGAATACAACTTGTAGAAGGTACTTGGTTAACAATCAGAAAATAAAAGGCTATGCAGACAAGAGGCGACATGCAAAGAACATTGATTTTAAGAGAGGACATTTAGTCATTGCCCGACAAACGAGAAGGAGGAAATCTGATGCTCCATGTGATGCAGAACCTTTCCATGTAGTGTCTACCAAGGGACACATGATGACTGCCCAGTATCCTGGAACGTCTGCTACCAGAGACTCTTCTCATTTTCGGCATTTGATTCATCGGTCTTCTGATTGAGATGGTGAAGTAAAGACTGAACCTGAAAACTCAGTGACTGCTTTTACCTCCTCACCGTCTTTGAAAATCTGACACTGAAGATGACATCTCCCAGCTTCCAATAACCAGATCAGGTTGAATAATTAAAGCACCAAGAAGATTGATTAAAGAAATGTAATTGAGTGTATATATATATATCAAAGAGAGCTAGATTTATAAAGAGAGATAAGACCCTGTTTACATCTAAAAAAGCACAAACTACGAAGAACTCTCTAAGGTTTATCACATCATGCAATGTAGACCACGATTGATTACGTAGGGCTCTACGTAAGCATTGGCACATAATTAAAAGTGATTCAGCAATAGGCCATTATTTACCCAACTATTCACAAGTCAGTTATAGAAAAGCTAGCTCCATACGTGACCAATTGGTAAGGAGTGAATTCAAAAGAACCTCACCACAAGGGGCATGGTTGTCAGGGAAAGAAGGTTTTACTAAATGTACATGCTGCAAAGCTTGCCAACATAAGAAGAACCTCACCCAGTTAATCACCCCTTTGGATAGAAAACTGAAAGTAAAAGGGAAAATAACTTGTAAAAGCAGTTATGTAGTCTATATGCTTAAGTGCTCATGCACTAAGGTCTACATAGGAAGTACCAAACTACCTGTGCACAAACATATATTGCAACACCTCAGGGCAATTACCAACAAAGACAGAACATATCCAGTGGTGAGACACTTTGAGAAAATACATGATAGCAACATTTTAGATTGAAGTATAGCTGCCTAGCCCAAGTCCCTAAAAACAAAAGAGGAGGAGATAAAGAAACCCAACTGAGGAAGTTGGAATCCAGATACATACTGGATATGGACAGTATGGAGCCGAATGGTCTAAACAGTGAAGAGGACTTACATGTATTTCTGAGGTAGAGCAGTTGCGAGCCTGCACTCTCGACTAGCACTCAGTTCCAAGATGGATTTTAAAGTTGTTTAGTTAGGTTGATTATTATTATTTTCACACATTTTTCACAGTACTTTTCATGGCACATAAGAGTTTTTGTTGACAGGTCAACAATAAGAGATAGATCTGAGGCCACTTCCTGAGAACAAGAATTTAAGATAGAAAACACTGACGGCCATGGGCAGAAAGAGGCATAGCCTCATCGGGTAGCGAAGATTGACAGAGTAGGACCACTTGGGCTTAACATGACTATTGAAGATCAACTTCATTTGCAAATAGATCACATAAAGGGATTGCATCTTTTGCCAATACACTTAATTTTGATATGTGGAGATAAAATACCTGATGGGCATATTAATTAAAGACATGAGGTCTTTTCACAATATCTTGAATGCATTAAAATCCACAACGGAATTAAAATTGTAATCAGCGTACAAGTACAAATTATAAATGATATTTTGTATGTTTGATGAAATGTATTTTTGACACAATAGATTGCAGATGGAAGTATACAATAACTTATGACCATTCCAATATGGCCGCCACTGATAACACTCGTAATGTCATGTTTATCACTATTTTATGTCCGTTTTTGTGTTTGCACATGAGACTGTAATGGTTAAAAAAAAAATCAAAATTGTGCTTATCGTGAACAAGGTTGCAGCGCAACTGAAACGTGTTGATTTTCCTTGCACGTCAAATAAAAGATCAATTATTGTCTTTAATTGCCGGGAGTGCCAAGTTCTTGTTATGAATTGAAAATGGGAAATTTGGCATATATATATATATATATATATATATATATATATATATATACATATACACACATACACACACACACACACACACACTGATTTGTAAAAAAAATTGCAATTTTTTATTTAACAGAGGGGGTGATGTAGTGTCTTGCAAGTTTTATGATGGAACCCTTTTGGCTCCTAACAGACTCAGTAGAGCTGTGATGTAGGTGTCAGAGAGGAATGCAATGAAAGCTTGTTTTAGAATGCTGAGTTCGCAGTTAAACGTAGCAGAATAAAGACGTTTAATATTATGCTCCATGTGTGGCATGGTCATTGGTGGGCACCCAGGCTGGGGAGGACGCTACACAAAGCCAATGGTAAACAATGGTTAGAATGCATTCCCAGAGAAGCTTCCCAAATGTCCTCAAGATGTGGTTAGCAAAACAGACAGCCAGCGCTGTCTGGTAGGCTTCAAACTACAAAATGAACAATTCAGAATGGAGGTGTGCAGTAAAGGGAGGAAAAGGAAAGCAGAAAAATCATGGATGAGGATTAGGGGGCTTTCAGCTGACAAAACAAGAAAGAAAAGTGGAAAAAGTGCAACAAGTGAGGAATTAGGGTAAAAACGTATGTGATCCTTTATGAAAAAAAATTGTTGAATATAATTTTGACATGACACATATTCACTGAGTTGGAGTCTAACACTTGGTGAAAGCTATTTATTGTGAATGTTTTGAGGAAACAGGTTTGGGAAAATGGATGATCAAAATAGTATTCCACAGATTATTTTTCTGAGCGATTTCATACAATAATTTCCACCGCCTACCATCTCCGACTCCTAGTAATTTGTAGGCTTAAGGAGTAGATTTTTGTACATTACCAGCACAGCTGTCAGCTATATTGTAGAGAGGATACAGCTCACACATTTCTGAAATTAATTCCTGTAATGGAACTCACAGCCAGCTGGCAGAAGAGACCAGCTAACCATGAACGAAATAGCAATTGTACAGTACAACTAAAAAAACACATTAATGGTAAATCGAATCCAGCTGAAGATAACAGTTATTTGCGATGATGTAGTGCAGATTTTAGAAAGTAAGTGAGTTACACACAGCAGAGGTACTCAACATCTGTAGGAAATAAAGTGAAAGTCTGCATTTATAAAATCCATAGGTCTTCAAGAAAGGAATTAAAAAGCGGCGCATTTAAGAGTTATAAACTGTACAAAAAAATATTAAGTGCATCAAAATGTGCGTAGAGAATTCATCGCACGGGTATATAAGAATAGACGCAGATTCATATTTGCCCATGGAAAAGATAAAACAGGATCGATCGCTGCTCTCTCGAAATTTGTTTAACAATAATGCTCCCTCCCGTGTGTTTGTAAACAGTGTTAAATATGGATCCATTGGTTTGGATAATAACATAGGGTCTGATTTAGATCTGGGCAGATGGGTTACTCCCTCACAACGGTGACGGATATCCCGTCCGCCGAAATTCAAATCCCATTATAACCTATGGGATTTATATTTCGGCGGACTGGATACCGATCACGGCTGTGACAGAGTAACCTTTCCGCTGAGATCTAAATCAGGCCCATGGTCCCATATGGTAGGTTTCTTCACCTCCTCTGCATCCAGATAAGAGGTCATATAAGCTTCACACTTATCTTTCACTCATAGGGGCAGATTTACAAGCCCCTTACGCCAACTTTACGCCGCCGTTGCGTCACTTCTGTGACTCAGCGTCGTCGTAAACAATGCGCCACGATGGAACATATTTACAACGTGACGCATCTAGGGAGATGCGTCACGTTGTAAAGCCCTGCGCTACATTATACCTGCGTCAGGTATAATGTATGCAGGGTGGGCGTTCCGTCGCAAGGAAGCCTCTAAAAGTGACTCAGTGACTTTTACGACGCCACTGCGTCAACACCTTGCGCCTGCTTGAAGCAGGCGTAAGGAGTGACGCAGCATGGTCGGAATAGGCATTCCTGACCATTGCTGGAGTTGCGTCGTGCTTACGACACGACTCCAGCAATGCATTGCCTTTCCGACAAAAGATGCGTCACGCATCTGTCTGTCCTTGCGCCACGGTGCGCCGCATTGTAAATGCGGCGCATCCATGGTGGCGCAAGGCTATTTTTCCCTCACGCAAATGAACTGGCGCATCTCTGCAAATATGCAGAGATGAGCCAGTTCTTGTAAATCTGCCCCATAGTATTTCCCACCGTGTGATAATTTGGGGCCACTCAAACAATCAGGTCTGCTATGGGTAACAGCAATGTATTTAATATGCTGAAGCCAGGCTTTTTTATGCCCAAAATTACAATTGAGACAATCCACAATGATGTGCCTGTTTAAGGAGGCATGGGCATTGGACAAACAGACCGACATAGAAGCATCAGGGCTAATTTAATGCAACACCCATCTAACTTAAATCTAATTCTTTGCGCAGAAAGTAATAAGTACTGCAGGGTTCTAGCAATAGAAGGCTCCTGCAGAAGTGATTTTCCTCTGCCTGAAGGCTAGCCGTTTCACAGTAACTCAAAATAACTGCCCTGTATGTTAGGATTGATACATTTTTAAGTTTATAAATTTTAAGGAGAAGCCTAATCGGTTTATTTTCGACTCTCTGGGCAAAATTAAACAGGACACCAACTGATTTATTGAACCAAAGGCACCTTCTAGAAAAGCAATGGGAGCAAGAACTGGAACAGTCAATTGTGATTCCCAAGTACGGGTAATAATTTAACTTCCTGACTGTCTTTCCTTTAATAACAATAGTGCTTGTCTTTCAGTTCTTTGAGTCACCTACTATATAGGGCCGTTGGAGGTTCTGGACATTAAAATTGTGTCATTGTCATATAATAAAGCAGGCATGGTTCTAAAACGTACCTTAGGCTTGTCCTTACCATAGTAAATTTTAAAAAACGTTCAGAATGTTTACATATATTAGAAACAAAATAGGTGCAAGGATGCAACCTTTGTCATACACTCCGGATCTAAGGTTACTAAATCCATGCATTCACCTCCTTTTCCACACTGATATCAAGATGCACATATGTAAGGAATGGAGAAAGTCATGCTGGCCTCCTCTGTGGTGAGTAGCGTGTCCACAGCAGACGCGCCACTTCTGGAGATGAATGGTTGTTATGGCAACGCGGGGCCATGCTGGAAAGTCTTCCCTCGAATTGGCAGTGTCAGCTTGGGCTCAAGGCGGTGCTTTCACTCAGCACGTGGCGCTGAACTGGATACATGCAGCACAAAGAGAGCACTGCATGTCGGTGAAGTGTGGCACTTGTTTCTTTTTGGCGAAGCCCTTCCTGATGCAGAGTGGAGCGCATGGGGACGGCCAGTGCTCGGAGAGCAGCCCTTGTGGCAGAATAATAAAAAGTCTGGAAGCAAAGTCTTTGATGACCCTGACACTTCAGGGAACAGGGGGCAAGCCCAACGATCCCTTGGAGAATTATCAAAGTCACAATGCAGAGGTAGTAGGCAGGCACAGTAATGCAGGTAGCACAGTAGCAGTTCCTCCTGCAGTTCAACAAGCTACAGGCCAACACAGCAGAGCAGTTAGCCAAGTAGCAGTCCCTCCTGGCAGCACAGCAGTCCTCCTGGCAATGTGCAGATGTAGAACCAGCAATGTCTGGATACAGGACCAAAAGTGTTTGTTTTTAGGGGGTCAGTGACCCTGTACTTATACCCAAAAGTGCCTTTGATGTAGGGGGTGACTTCAAAGGAGTTCTTCTCTAAATTGCACAAGGATCCCTTTTAACCCAGGCCTGTCTGCCAGGTATCGGTGGGGGGTTATCAGTACCTTGTGTGTGGGCAGGACACTACCTATTCAAGTGGAAGGCAAGCCCCTCCCACCCCTCCCAGCCCAGGAAGACCCATCAGAATGCAGATGAATGCAAATGCAGTTGAGTGTCCTGTTGTGCCTGTGTAAAGGGAATGCACAAGTGTAGCTGTCACCCAGCCCCACCCAGATGTGTATTGGAGACAGCGTCTCAGTCACATAGAGCTGTAAGTGTAGAGAAATGTCCACTTTCTAAAAGTGGCATTTCTAAAATAGTAAATTTAAATCCAACCTCACCAGTAAGTAGGATTTACCAATACTATTCCAAACATATGAAACATCAAAAAGCTACTCCTCTCTGATCAGCAATTACCACTTAAAAAGGTATAAGGGAATTCCCAATGCTAACCGATGAGAGGGGTAGGCCTTACAGTAGTGAAAAACGAAATAGGCTGTTTGTCACTACTAAAGAATAAAAGTACATGTCCTACCTTTTACTTACATAGCACGCTGTTCTTAGGGATACTTAAGACTCACTTTAAGGGTGACTCATATGTAATAAAAGGGGAGTTTACGGCTTGGCAAGTAGTTTTAAATGGCAAGTTGAAGTGGCAGTACAACTGCACACCCAGGCACGTCAGTGGCAGGCCTGAGACAGGTTTGAAAGGCTACTTCTGTGGGTGACACAATCAGTGCTGCAGCCCACTAGTAGCATTTAACTTACAGGCCCTGGGTACAAGGGGTACCACTTTGCAAGGGACTTATATGTGAATTAAATATATTAATCAGGTATACATTGTGAGAAGTTGGCCTGGTATATGCTGTCCACTAATTAAAGTGGGCACCTTGCACCAGTCCAAACGACCCTTATTGATGATTAGGTTAAAGACAACCTTTATTGAAAGCTATCCTAGTGGTAGCTATGGAGAGCAGCCTTCAGGCTAAGTCTCGAAGGAATGTAAAGCAGCTTGTTTTACCAGATCATAACCTCCTGAATGACCAAATGAAAGGAGAACCACACAAGGAATATATAAAATATATGTATTTATTACTAAACACTCTCTACTAACCTCTTTATGAGATTAGAGAACAAAGCACACAATATTAAATCACTAGAACGACAGTAAATAGCACAATACACAGTGGGCTCCAGGGGAGACCAAACCATATACTAAGAAAGTGGTATAACAACCACGACTTGACTAGACACAGTACCTAGAGCACGTAGAATCGCTGAGACCCCAAGGAACCACCCAAAGTAGTGACACAGGGGACCCACGGAGGACGGGTGCAGTGTGTGAACACAGGTGCGAGCTCCGTACAACTCTATGAGAAAGTCGCGGTTGGAAATTTAAAGATTAAGGACACTTCGGAGAGGACTTTAAGCAAACCCAGCTAAACATAGAAGGTTCTAAGGCCAGCACCCTTGAGAGTACCGAGGTACCCGTGTTTCCTATCCCAGAGGAGCCGGGTGCAATAGGGGTCAAGTGATGTCAGAAACCTTCGTCGTTTTCAATGGCGTGCTGCGGAAAAGTGCTGCTGCCGGGAAGATGAAAAGTGTCCAGTGTGATCCGAGCCTGGATCGGAGATGAGAAGAACCTAAAAGCAGAGGGGACAGAGTCTGGGTCACTTCACAGTGACCAGGGGCACGATAGACGAATGCCCACCGATGTCGGGTGCTTCAGGTGAGAAGAGGTGAAGCTTGACTCTGCAGTCACAGGGACCAGGAGACGTCGACGATGACCAAACTCCGGAGGTGAGCTGTCCCACAAAGGATGTCGAGTGCTGGGGGGGTCAGGGTCCAGATTGAACACCAACAAGCCTTGGCAACTACAACCCACGCGGGCAGAGGACAGGTGCTTTGGTGAGGACCAGCAAGGTCCTGGGGACTCTCCAAGCTATGGAGAGTCAGGGCACGTCTGGAGCAACCAGGAAAGCCCACGGAAAGTCAAAGTTACTTTCACAGGGACCCACAGGCCAACGGACCAGGGATCACGAAGGGACCTCAAGCTGAATCACTAAATACCAGCCCATGGAACACTCGTGGAGTGTAGGCCAGAAATCTTTGGTGGAATTACTGCTCGGGGTCAGGACTACACGTAGCACAAAGCACAGCTTCAGGGGTTGCCAAAAAGCATATGCTGCTGCATATGAACACAGTGCACAGGGGTACAGGTTGCACGGTTCCCACGAGGGATACAGGCCTCAGAATTGCTGAGAGCGCAGATCAACCTCAGAGACCTTGGGAACCCACCTCCTGTGTTGCAGAAATCTTCGGAGTCCTCGGGAGCTTGGGAGATGCAAACCGGTCAGATGCATTTAGGTGCCTGCCTTGCAGGGGAGTAACTCCTTTACTCCAAGGGAGATTTCTTCAGTCGTCCAGCATCGTGCAGATTGTCAAAGTACTTGGTTTCTGTAGCAGAGTTTAGTCCAGGTAAAATCTAAAGTCCTGTAGTCAGGGTTCCTACTTTATACCCAAGGAAGGGTGGGACAAACTCTGGGGACCCACCTATGGGAGGGTCAGGACAGAGGGGTGGCTACACCCATGTCCTTTGTCCAGTTTCATGCCAGAGCAGGAGCAAATGGCTCCTGCAACCGGTTTGAGCTGGACTATGCACGGGGACACCAAATGTGCCCCCAGTGCAGACTTTCTGGCACTCTAAGAGTGCCCCCACCCAGCCCCAATACACTAAAGCCTGTCTGGGAGGTTGTCACACCTGCCTGTGACAGGAAACCTATTGTCAAGCCTTCCTCTGCTCGAGCTTGGCTCAGCAGCAGGAGGGCAGACTTGTGTCTGTGGCTGGCAGCATCCATTTTGTGATGCCCAGGTCGAGAAAGCTGGTACCGGGTAGACCGGTGCCCCATAGTAGTGGTACTACAAGGGAGGAATCATACCTCCCACACCAGTTACTGGTGTGGAGGTATGATTCCAAAGTGTTTGACACCAAACATGACATGTTTCTAAACAGCCATTTTAAAGTTAGCATTTCCCGCGAGGTTATAATGCACTTAAGTATATATGGTTGGCTGCATCACAGACAACCCCGGAGAATAGATTCCGAAGGCTGCAGAGGGGCTCTGCTCATGCAGGGGCACCCTCTCACACAAAACCCAGCACCCTGCCTTCAGGATTGATAAGGCCTGCCATAGGGGTGACTGATAGGTTTTTATGTGCAGTGATTTAGAGTAGATATAGTGAACCTATATCTAAGTAAGGGGTGCATGCACCACCTTACACAGGCTGCAGTAGCAGACCTGTGGTGTCAGTTTGAATGGTCTCTCAGGGGTGGCATAATACATGCTGCAGCCCCTGGGAGGCCTCTGGGGTACCTATGCCCTGGGTACATGGTGTACCATAAACTAGGGACTTATAAGGGTACCCCAGTATCCAATCTGGAGTGTACCTAAAGTACATGCAATCAATTTAGGGAGAAAGCAGATACACTGGGGTCCTGATTAGCAGGATCCCAGTCAGACTAGTCGAAAACCAGCAAAACACCAGGAAAAAAGTGGGGGCAACCATGCAGTCAGATTCCACCTTCCTACATACATCAATCAGAAACATGTTTAGGAAAGCAGCATATGCACTCTAGCACTGGTTAGCAGTGGTAAAGTGCTCAGAGGTCTAAGGCCAACGAAAAGAGAATCAGCAAAACAGGAGGTGAAAGGCTAAACATCTGGGGAAAGACCACCCTAAGGATGCCAGGACTAACACTCATCTTGAACATTATCAAGATCATTTTCTTTAGTATTATACAAGGCTGACAATTTCACAATCTCTCCTGTCTCTCAGCACACCAATAGCCAGAACACCATTACACTGGATTAAAAGAAAACAAAGAAGGCTACCGGCCTTCTCCTTTTCTGGATGGAGAATCTGGAACAATATCTCTGCATCCATCAGGGCAGGTCAAGTCTGCTTCAGTTTAGACAGAAAACCTTTAAAAAACACTAACTCATGACACAGTAACAATCTTGTTCCACTCTCGAAGCCCCGCTGTGCCTTCAATCACTCATTTAGCACACACATACATGGTACTCTTCTATCTTTCACAAACATTGTCCTGAGCGTTTTCGTACATTTTACTGCCAATAGACCTCATTTTATGCTCTTTAAGATATTAGGTAAACATAACGTATGACAGCTATTCTTTTCTTTAACCTTTCAAACTGAGACTATACTGTTGTACCGCATGGTGCATTAAGATAGAACTAGAATTGTCCTCTTAAATACATTTCTACATTCAGTCTTACAGCAACAGTAGTTTAATTTTGTAAAGAAACATTTGTTTTCTCTCAAGTCTGAACCGTTCATATGTGGAGCACATAGAGGAAATTTTCAGCGTCTAATGATGTTCTTACCTAGTAATTCATTTGTTTGCAAGAAGTAAACTGCATAGAGGTGGGGCTTGGCTTTACCTGCGGTGCCACTCACCAGCTGAGCTTCTGCACCCTTTCAGGGAAAAGGGTATAGTTTTCTGAAATTTGGCGACCGGGGCCTGAGGTATTGAGAGTCCATTTGCAAAAAGTGGTTGCAAATTGCGCATCAAAATGATTTTGCGAACCTCCCTATATACATCACCATTCACAGGAGGTTGCAGAATACCCTGAATAATTTATATTAGCTTGGCAAGTCACAATTTTGATTGGCTACTAACACAGAATGGCGGCTTGCAAGGGGCAGCAGACCACCATGTATTTGCATTCCCAAACAAGATTTCTTTTTTTTTGTTAAGCTGCCCATGTTCCCTCAAGGAACCATTGCTGCTTTAAAAAATGAATGTTTCCTGCTGGGAAAACATTAAAAAAAACATCAAGAAGAACCGGCAGTGAAACAATGGACAACTGCCTATTCCTGTTGAGCCTGCCAACACGATTCTCAAAGAGCCCACCTCCTATGCAAATCACTCACCGACTCCTCTGAGGAGTTGGTAACTGGTCAATTGTTTGCAACCAGACTTGCAGTCGCAAACTGTTGGCACAAACCATACACTCACAATTTAGAAGGAGCACCCCTTTCATGCCATTTCCAAAGTGCGATTAAATTGTTTATCACACCCCATGTTATGAGTTGGTAAATCTTTTATAACTCGTGAAGTTGGCTTTGGACATTACAAAAGGGGATTTGCATTTGTAAATCCTGAGATTTTGTGATTGCAGGGTTTATGATTGCCAAATCCTTTAGTACGTCTAGGGCCAGGTGCATCAATATTGGGAATAACGATTACCTAATTGCGATAATCGCTATTCCTAATGTATAATCCAAGGGGGTCATAAACGACCTACCTCATGAATATTGATAAGGTAGGTCGCAATTTTCAACCCATTAGGAATCACAAAAATCACAGGGATGGTGACATGCTGGGGTTAGCAGACCACCATGTCAGTAATTGCTTTTAAATAAAGCAATTCTTTTTATTTTTAAATGCAGCCTGTTTTCCTTAAAGGAAAATGGGTTGCATTTAAAAAAGAAAAATGAAAAGTTTTCTCTTCATTATTTAAGAGCAGGCAGTGGTCCCTGGGACCACTACCTGCTCTTAAAAAAAGTTTTTGCTAGCATTCACAAAGGGTAAAGGGTCACTTGGGGATCTCTTCCCGTTTTCAAATGGGTTGCCACCTACTTGAAGTAGGTGGTAATATGGGAATGTTTAGCGACTGCATTTTGGTCGTTAAACATTCTTCCATACCACTGCGATTCGATATTAGGAAGGGTCGCCCTAAACACGCCTCTTCCTAATACCGAAACAGTATGTATTTGTAATTATAAACTGCTATTCAGTAACGTTACAGAATCGCAATTTAGGAATGATACATATCAAAATGCATTTTTCCGGCTGCATACGGCACGATTCAGCGAATGTGGCTGTTTGCGACCTGAAAAATGCTTGATACATCTGGCCCCTAGTCCACTGTGCTGTATGTATCACATCCTTTTGATTGCTCATGTGCTTGAGTACTGCTATTAGTTATGTCTAACCACAAATCCCAGAGACAATTTGTATTCTCTGATGCAGTAGATGGATACAGCAACGTGGACAGATGCCTAAGCAAAACTAACATCTATGAACAATGGGACAGTTAAGGACAGCACTGCGGAATAAGCTGCTGAGATGAAGTCGATGAGAGTAGACACTGCACCATTTCAAGTAAGATCCATCAGACAAAAGAATACAGACTGAAAAATCAATCTGAAGTCACGAACAAGTGCTGATAGGGGGGATAAGTGATCTAGAATGTACAGGAGACTTTGGTGTATTTGGAAGAAATAAGTTGGATATTATTCTATTAATGTGAGCAGCTGAAGAAGCAGAACAGTCCGATATATTACTTTTTATGTCAACACTACTTCCAGAACTGAAACAATACGAATTCTCACCCCCTCTGGAACTTCAAAGGGTGCATAGATTCATTCCTGTCACCCCATAAACAGGGCGCCCTCAGACCGATTATAGCTTGCTTTGACCAATACCAATAAGAACGACAAATTATAACTTTGGCAAAAAAGAACTATGTTTCCCACATATACAAAATCCACAAGATCTTTGTATTAGCTGATTGTTTGCAGGAGGCAGACCAAAAAGTAGGAGACTCCTGGCATTATGTCCAAAACTTAAGTATATGGATTGCTGGAACCACCCACAGTGTTAATCATGATAGATGGCAAGACTAAGGAATACAATGAGATGAAAAAACTGTTAGAATTTGTGGAATCTTGAGAGTCTCAGCCATGGACACATCATGTCCAGATACCTGCTGTAGGAAGGACTCAACAGTACCACTTGCTGTGAGCGCCTAGATAATGACAGAAGACTGTGAGTTACGAGGGAGCAACTGGAATCCGCCATGAGATGCTTGGCTAATAAAGAACTGGAGAGACTCAAACAAAGCCAGGGACAAATCAAGGTCACCCTTGCAAGCGTAGGTGCCACAAAAGTGTTTATGTTTGTACTGTCAATTAACAGCGGCCACTAGTTCTAGCATTCATGATATCACGGAATTCCTTCATTTGTACTTAACTGTCTTTTAAAATTAGACTGTAGTTAAATGTGGGAGCAATTCATGATGGGTGGAACAAACATGGGTGGATATAACATATGGAACAAGATTGTGCGGTGGCAACTTGAATTGAACCATTATGGGCTGGTCTGCAGTGACTGTATTTATTATTAAATATGGACTGCGGGGTGGAACTATATCCTGGTTTCAGAGAACCTGCAGGATGTCTGAGTTTGGAGGGTTTAACCAGTCAGTATACAGGGACGTTTAGTTTCTTAATATGTATTCAGGATTTAGATAGTACAGACCATATATTATACTTGACAGGTGAAATGTTTGTAGGTTGATTTTTAACCAGATTCTCATTTTATTGACACTTTTTAGACCTCTCCTCTTTTTCCCCAAGTGTAATGTATATTGGTGCGCTTCTCCGAGCTGGTTTATTCCATTATCTTTGACCTCTTCTGTATAAAACATGTTATGTAGGTCTATGTGTCCAATAGTTTGCCCTGGCTTCCTGGTTACCAAAACTAGACAATTGGGACATGGGGACTAATATATCTTCCAAAACCTTACAATAATCTCTGTTAATGTAAATGGCCTCACACTCAACATGAAACATACAAAACCTGCCAAACGTGGCATTTGAGCATACAGACATAGCTTTGATACAGAGAATGCACCATTCCCTTTGCAACCTGAGAAAAAGAGGAAAGATTGGGTGGGAAAAGACACCTATGCCTGTAACACACAACATCCACACTCCAAACAAATAAAACACCATGCAAGAGAGGAGGGTGGAATTAGCATTTCTAGATCTGGACGAACGAGGAGGGTGATATGTTTTTGCTAAGATTGTGTGACGGGGCAGATGATTGTGGTAGGCTCTATTTATGTCCCAAATGGCAGCAAGATGTTTTTGTTTGCCTCAGTTACCAAGGTTCTAACAGAGGTTGGTAAGACCACACTGGTGATCTGTTGAGACTGGAATATAAACGAAGATCATGTAGTGGATGGAGCGGGCAGGCCAACCTTCTGCAATGCTAGCAGTAGGAGTCTCCTCAACGATATGATTTGTGATGATGCATTGGTGAAAGTGCATAGGCTTTTACACCCCTGCTATAAGTGCATATTACATTGAATATGCTCAAGCCCAAAACTGTTTGAAAAGCAAAATACTAATGGCTCTGACATCTTGGGAGCTTTCTTTACTTCTGTTCAGGACCACCAGGCTTACCCTGGTGACCCGAATAGAAAAAAAGTACGTCAGATCATCTGCTCCAAATAGGCTGGACGGTCTCAAGTAGTTACACCGGTGGCCTAAGTCCACCGGGCCTTCCGTGTCCACCAGGTGAGCAGAGCCAACAGAGGCTCCACCAGCAGAAACATGACGGTCCACCTGACTCTAAACAGAGCAAGGAGACTGTCAGTTTTGCAGACAGGATGCTCCATCACGTTTGAGACAGAGTACCCTGTTCTCCATTCTCCAAGTAATCACCTATGTTTCCATCATGGTGACCCCAATGTGAACTGGGGACCACCCCTACAGTAGTATAGTCTGTCGCTTCACAGCAGCCATTTGCCTCTCTTTGCAGTAGAGCCTATATTACCAGGAAGAGGTTCTATAGAGCACATAGAAATGATGACTATGTTACGACGGACAGAGAAAGAGTACCAATGCCATGCTTATTAGTATATTTGGAGAATGTGTACTTACATGCCCCTGAACAATTGTTCTTCTATCCCACTTACTCACCCCCAATAACGCCCTGTTCCTCCTTCCATTTTCCTTCCTCGTCTTTGTTTGTTTTTTCTATCCATCCTTATCTTTCATTGCTCTCTTGAATAGACGCTTGTTATATGGAAGAGGTGAGCCATATTGTTACCAGAGGCATATGTAAATATGGACAACGGCAGCTCTTCTTACGCAAATACATCTCTAAGAACCTCCATCACTTTCTCCATATTGGTAGCCCAGGAATTAAAAATGTAGGGGCATATTATCAAGGGCAGTATTGCCACTTTAGTGGCACTTTTTGCCGATAAAGCGGCGATATTTTTATCGCCCTATTAGCAAGCTGTCGCTAACAGCTGTTAGCGGCAGCTTAATGGCGATAGCGGCCGTTTTGTTGCCGCTTTGCATGTCAGCGATAATTATCGTTCCCAACTTAAAGCAACTGCAAACAGTCGCAAACACAACTTCCCCCTATTATCAATGCCCGCGAAGCGATAAAAAAAGTCGCGCTAACCGCGATTATCGCTGGAATTTAACACCTGATAAAAACTTGACTTAACCATCTTGTCAGCGCAGTGAATTTATCGCTGGATTTCTCGCGCTATTGCTGGGTTTTGCCGCTATCGCTGGATTTTTTATCGCCTAGGAGATAAGCGTTGATAATAACGCGTTATCTCCGCGATGAAATCCAGTGATAGCCGGCGATAAAAAAAAGCGCTAAGCACGCTTTGCGATAATTATCGCAAATCCTTGGTAATATGCCCCGTAGCTATTTTGAGAAAAATTCGGCTAGGAGAAAAATCTATCTCTTTGTGGATAGTAGGATATAATATAGGTCTGGAAATCTCTGTCTAGATGCTTCCGCGCTCCATCAGGAAACAGGAAGGGTTTCAGTGGAGATGTTCTGCAACTCCTTTTCTTAATCTGAAGCCAGACAACAATTGCCCTTCTCCAGAGAAAAATCTATAACTGGATCCACTCACGGACACAGTAGGGGTTCTTTTTTACTCTCTTGTTTGCAATGATTCGTAATTGTCCTCTATGTGCTCCTTAAACAGTTTCCTTTGAGGTGGGCGAAAACATACATTTATTTCATGTAATACACATCATTTTCATACAAAAATACACCTATTATGCAAATTACATCTTGCTGGTGGTCTGTGTGAAAACTAAAGTCAAGGGCACAACTCATCTACAAAAATCACGTGAGATAACGGCGGGAGACTGTTAGAAGAGAAAATGTCTCCTGTTTTCAGAAACATTTCTTTAATTCCTGCATGACATTTCCTTCTCAAACCAGTCTCTCAAGTGTGAAAATTACTCCAAAAAGCGTATTTGCAAGGAAAACAAAAAATATGTAACATAAAAAAAAAAAAAATCACACACAAATCATTCACATTCCGGTTGTATTACTAAAAATATTCTTGCCATTGGCTTAATTTTCACATGTATAGCTTACGGTGGTACAGCTTTTAATTACTTACTAACTTTTTTTCAATTGATCTTTCTGATAATCTTCCAAAATGCTCATTCAGGTTGCTCGAGCGTTTTCCCTCAGGCAATCTTCACGAGTTACATCAATTTTTTCATAACGGTATTATCTTCAATGGTGTAGTGTCCTAGCACTGCGTGTGACCAGACCCAGTGTTGGGGCAAGTAACGACATGGTCACTGCGGTTGCTTTGGTGGCCAGCAACCAACTTAGCCACGCCCGGCTCTTCCGGGCTATTTATTGGCTATCATGTGCGCGCCGCGTGTCCACGTCGGTCACGCCAAATACTTCTAACACCCAGGGGTCGGGTACAAACACCCCTCCCCTCTGGGACCCGAGTGGTGTAACCCACCACTCGGAATCAACATTACATTCCTCTTATACTAAATCCAAAAATAAACACTAACAAAAACCCAAACAAACAGGAAAACTCGCAATGTTCATATATCAAATGGCGATACCACATGGAACAGTCTTACTTGATTTCACGCAGCAGCTCCTCCGCTACTGAGCATGGCCCAGCCACATCTCTCCGTTACCAGGTCACAAAGTCTCAGTATTTCTGGGAAGGCCTCGGATGGACCCTCAGATTATACCGCCTCCAACTGTCCCTGGCGGGTGTAGACAGCGAGACCAGCTCCTGTGCTTTTGTCGCAGTCGGCGGACTCTCTCTCCTCTTCTCTGGCTCTGCATGGGGCAGGATCTCTTCCGATGGCTGTCTTAATACCGGAGTTCCGCTCAGCCTTTCTGACGATGTTTCCGGAAAGTCGTCTGCGTCGTCCGACGAATCACAACTCCTGAGTGGGGCATCCGTTCCAGCGACGTCTCCATCCGAACTTCGTTCTATGAGGTGACTATGAGTTTTCTTGAAATGAGACACATTTCTTGTCACCCACTCCCGGCCCCTTCTGGCAGTAACTCGAGTGCCACAGATCTTGGTCACAGTCCAAACTTCCAATTCAAATGGCAGGCGGAATTTTCCACCTGGATGCCGGTCGCGGACCAACACTCGGTCACCTATTGCCAACGAACCTTTGTGGGCACGCCGTCGCCGAGAGGCGTCTTCATTGTTGTGCTGTCGCCGGGTCTCAGACTGGTTTGGCGGGCATGGAGCGTCAGCCCACTGTGGGTGGTGAGGGATAGTGTCACTGACCGCTCGATGAAAACACAGTCGTCCTGGAGCAACACCTGTCGTGCAGTGCGGGGTTAACCGGTACTCTCTTAGGAATTGATACAGTGCCTGTTCTACGGGTCGATGTTCCGCTAGAGCAATCTGAACAGTCTTGTTTAGGGTTCGCATTAGCCGTTCTACTTGTCCATTTGCCTGCGGCCACCTTGGCGTCACTCTTCGATGTTTGATTCTGTAGGACATAAAATAGTCTGCCAGTTCGTTACTGGTAAACGGGGGTCCATTGTCTGTGCGGATTTCTCCGAAAAGGCCATGGGTGGCCATCATTTTCTCCAGCTTGGATATCACTTCTACAGCCGATGTGGTGTCAATAAACTCGACTTCTGGATATCTGGAGAAATCATCCACCACCACCAGCATATGTCGCCCTCCCGGCAGGCTGCCAAAATCTGCACTTACACGCTCCCATGGTACGGTTGGGCCACGTTCTGTGATCACCGGTGCTGGTGGAGCCGGGAGGCTCGTGGCGAGGCACACCGGACAGCTCTTCACGATGTCCTCAATCAGATGATCCAGTCCAGGAAACCACACTTTGCTCCGAAGCCTGCTTTTCGACTTGACCATGCCTTGGTGGGCACCATGCGCTAGTGCCGCTGCTGTCTTGTGCAGGCTTTCCGGTAAAACGAGGCGAGGGCCTCTCAGTAGACAGCCGTCGGGTGTCAACGATAATTCCAGGCGGACACGATACAACATCTTCAACACGGATCTGGCCATGTCAGTGCGATACGGAGCCGGGGTCTGCAGCTCTTTCCAATCTCCGGAGGTAACCGCTCGGATGGCTAGCTGTAGACAGTCATCCTCAGCGGTGGCTTTGACGACATCTTCGAGAGATATCGGCAGGGGTCTCGACCGTTCCACAATCATTCGCACATAATCTTCCGTGGCCGCCGCCTCCGCAGTCTCCTGGAGGGTCACAGGCCGAGCGTGCCTTGACAGAAAATCTGCAGGGTTCTTGGTGCCTGGTTGATACTCCACCTTGAACTGGAACTCTTGCAATTGTAGGATCCATTTCTCTATACGGGGGGGAGGTCTGGACGACGATCCTTGGAAGAGAGGAATGAGAGGCTTGTGATCTGTCACAACGGCAAACGGGTGCCCATAGAGGTAAATGTGGAAATGTCTACAGCCCCACAGGATCGCAATCGCTTCCTTCTCAATGTGAGAGTATCTCTGTTCCGTGGGGGTGAGTGTCCGGCTAGCATAGGCTACTGGTGCCCACTCTCCGCAGTCTTGGCGCTGTGCGAGGACGGCACCGAGGCCCGTAGGGCTGGCATCCACAACCAACTGGGAGGGCTTGCAAGGGTCAAAATATACCAGATTGGTGTCCGCTGAGAGGGCAGCCTTCGTGCGCTTGAACGCTTCTTCTTGCTCGGGGCCCCACTGCCAAGGACTTGCTGCTTTGGTCAATTCTCGCAGCGGGCCTGTCAGGTCGGAGAGGTTCTTAATGAACCGTCCGCAATACGTCACCATTCCAAGGAAACTACGGACACCTGACACTGAGGATGGTGCAGCGGCGGCTTGGATGTCGTCGACTTTCTCTGGGTCGGGGCCCACACCGTTCTCAGAAAATCGGTATCCAAAGAAACTGATGTCCTTGCGGAGGAAATCACACTTTGCACGATGAAGAGTGAGCCCTTTCTCTTTTAGCCTGGCAAACACCGCCTGGAGCCTCATGAGGTGTTCTTCAAGCGTGGGCGCGTGCACCAGAATGTCGTCGCTCACGTTGAGCACTCCTGGAAGTCCATGTAACACAGTCTTTATGATGTTCTGGAAGACTTCGGCAGCACTGGAAATGCCAAAGTTTAGTCGAGTGTAGCGCCACAGGCCCACATGTGTCGAGAATGTAGTGATTGGACGAGACTCCGGGTGTAGAGGATCTGGTGGTACCCTGACCGGAGGTCCATTTTTGAAAACCACCTCGAACCGGCTAGTTCTCCGATGATGTCATCTATGGTCGGGGTTAGGTGCCGCTCCCGCTTGATGGCTAGGTTCGGGATCCTCATATCCACACATATGCGTACAGCGTCGTGTTGCTTCGGTTTCCGCGCCACTACGATGGGGGACACCCACGGCGTCGGGCCACTAACTCTTTCAATGATTCCAGCGTGTTCCAGTACGCGGAGTTCCGCTTCCACCTTGGGTCGGAGGTGGAAGGCAATCCTTCGATGCCTCAGAGCCACTGGGGTCACGGACTTGTCCACATGAAGTCGGATCGCTGGTTCTTGGAGGCATCCTATGCCGGTGAAGAGGGAGGCGAACTCTTGCAACAGATGGTCAAGATCATTTTCGTGAACTTCGAACGCGAACTGAATCAGATTCAAATCTTGGGCCGTCCGGCAGCCGATAGGAATCCCGACCCCTCCTGGGAGACGTACACCTTTGCCCGCTGGCAGGTGTCTTTATGTTTGAGGTCTGTCTGGAACACCCCACACATCGTTAATGGGGCACGATTCCCAAATGCGTAGACCTGTACTTTCGTACGCTGCAGTGTGGGTTTAGCCGGGAGTTTTCGATAAACGTCCGCGGCCATGATGTTGATCGTGGCTCCTGTGTCAATAAGTGCCGCTATTGGATGGTCGTATATCCTAACCTTACATACTGGGGCAGCTGCTTGGGTATGCGCCAGGGCGTTAAGCATCCTGACTACATGGACTGTGGCCGCATCGTCCTCATCCATGTCACTGGTGGGGGAGTCTTCTTCTTCGATCGGCTCAATGGCCCGCACTTGCTTTCGCCCACTTGTAGGCCGTTTGCGCTGAGACGATCGGCATACCGCTGCAAAATGGTTTACTTTGCCACAGGAGCTGCAGACCTTCCCGTTGGCGGGACACCCTCCGTCACGTGGGTGTTGACCACCACACCATCCACATAGGCGAGTCGCTGACACGTTCTTGGTGGGTCTCTTGATCGTCTCTGACGCTCTCTGTTTGTCTCCCGGCGGGTCCATGCGAATCGCGTTGACGGGCTCCGTCTTGACTTGTGTCGTGATGTTGGGGTCCATATGGGCTGCCCGTGCTCTGGACAGTTCCTTGGACCGACCAAGCGTAAGTATGTCTCTCATGGACATGTTGTGTTCTTGCAGTACCCGTTCTCGAAGTTTTACCGACGCGCACCCTTGGATGAACTGGGCACGTATCTCATCAGCCTCGTCCGGGAGAGTACAGGTGCTCGCTAGTTCCCGTAGGCGGTCATAAAAACGTCAACCGACTCCTCTGGCTGCTGCTTCGCCTGGCGCAGCAGGAATCTTTCGTAATCCGGGTTTGCGTACGGCTCGAAGTGCGCTGTGATGGCGTCGCGCATTGTGGCGTAATTCCTCGGGGGCCACCTTCCCTCACTGTCTTCGAGATCTTGTGTATCTCTGCACCACCCAGGTGCAACAACATGGAGCGTCGGCGTGGGGCCGCGATCTCGGCGGCATCGAAGTACGTTTCCAGCCGCTCCACCCACGCTTCCAACGCGCTGCCTGTGACGGGGGGCCGGTGATGGCAAATGGCTCCAGAGAGGGGAACGAGGCCATGGTCCACTACGCTGGTGCGGGGCAGAGTCCTTGTGCCGACTGTTGTGTGGCACGGGCGCACTCGCAGGGTGTCCAGCGGGGCCACAGGGCAGCCGCGTAGGCGAGGCGAAGACCTTAGGGTGGTGGTCGACGGTGTGAGACCTGTGAGGGGGCAGGTGCGGGAGAGAAAACCACCTCAAACCCCACTGTTGTAGCCAAAATACGAGCGTGTGTCTTGTAGTGTGGCACTGTCACCACTGGGGGCCTCCACCCTGATAATAGCGAGCCGGTATGTCCACAAGCCTGGGGAGGGGGCTGAAGCAGGACTAGCGACGCCCCCGCGGAGATCGCGGAATGCAGGGGGCAGAGTCACGTGCTCTCGGAGCTCGCGCTGTGAAACTGATAGCAGCGGAGGTGGCAGCGAGCACCCAGGAATGCAGAGGGTGAGGCCGGCCTTACCCGCGGGATGTTTGAAGGCTCCGGCGGGAGATATGCAGTGTGCTGAGCGGCAGATGATCGTCGCAGGTGGTGCGTCGGAGCGCACACACGCGTTGCTGGAGATCGCGGCGGCAGACAGAAGTGCGGCGGGGCACGCGATGGGCAAGCAGCCCGCTCGTCGCCAATGTAGTGTCCTAGCACTGCGTGTGACCAGGCCCAGTGTTGGGGCAAGTAACGACACGGACACTGCGGTTGCTTTGGTGGCCAGCAACCAACTTAGCCACGCCCGGCTCTTCCGGGCTATTTATTGGCTATCATGTGCGCGCCGCGTGTCCACGTCGGTCACGCCAAATACTTCTAACACCCAGGGGTCGGGTACAAACACCCCTCCCCTCTGGGACCCGAGTGGTGTAACCCACCACTCGGAATCAACATTACAAATGGCTAGCGTCAATCCTGTCCCACCACCAAAACACCTCTTGTCAAGCTTCTATCAGCATTGATTGTAGCAATTGAACACACCGATTTTCTGCACAATCAGCCTGTAAAGGTAAAAAGCAAATATAAAAGGAAACACCCGTGCGTTTTTACCTCCATCAGTGTGAATAATGCAAACATTACATTCATATAATTTTGACAGTAACCTCCCTAATCAGTGAGAATAGCGAAAGATCTGCCCCACACCAAAAATGCCATTTAATGTTCCACCACTCAGTGACATGCTTATGCTTTCCATTCGATGGTGGAATATCTTGATGCTGCAGGTGGTACTACTATTGAAGCTAAACCAAATTCAGTGCTTAATTTGAGCCCGTGGTTTCCGGTGCTCGGCAGCGGAACTTTATTGTCATTTTCTTATAACACCTTCCCACGTGGTGAAGCTGTTTGTATAATTTTGTGAGGAACACAACAGTTGTTTTTAATTAAATATACATTAAAATCACTAATACCTGTCACCCAAAGCTATAAGAAGAGCGTGGTCTGCATGCATTAGTCAATCAATCAAATTTCTTTATTTCGGTTACAAAGAACCATAAAAGAAGCAACCTCACAAGAAACAGATGACACACAACAGAATAAAAAGAGCATTCAGGTAAAAAATGGTGGATGAGTAGACTTGATAAGCCTATGCTATAAAGACACAAATAATTCAATTACCAAATAATATCTAGTAGAATACACTCTCAAGTATAAAATTGATTAACTCTTGTTGCCTAAAAATGCCCTTAATCAAGGTAAAAATATATATATAAATATATATATTCTTTAAAACATAAAAATACAATAAAAACAAGTTATTTACAAATAACATCTTAAACATGATTGAGACCCACTTTACTTATCAGGGCCAACACCTCTTTCCAGACAAGGTAATAATAGCATTGCTGACTGAGCTCTCCTCCTTATTGCCCAAAACTGGCCCAAGAATTTAGCTGTTGCACAGGCAAAGACGGGTCTAGCGTCCGATTTTAAAATTCGGGAGCTTCGGGTCCCTAATTGCCTGCACACGGGCGTTAACCATTTTCTCCTTGGTTTGACATAGGCTGGACAGGCAAAAAGAACATGGCCTATAGATTCCTGTGGGCTTGAGCAAGAGGGACACTCCATGGGTTTGGTTTTAATATTCTGCCAAGAGTTGGTGAAGGAATTGATAGGTAAAGTGCCATATCTAAACTGTGTATATAGTTTTCTATCTGCTGGCACTTTAATAATGTCAAAATAGCTCTCCAGGCGACAGATGTTTTTCGAGTCAATAAAAGCTTCTGTCAACCTACCGTGATGTCTGTTCAAGACAATATTCTCTTCCACCCATGCCCAATACCTAACTTTCAATTGGCCCTTGGAAAATAATGACGGTTGGCCAATAGCCTGCCCCAGTAGCCCAATGCTGGACAATAAGCTAGTCACCTGTTTTATCCAACCAATTTTTCTTGAGGTATCAAGATTTATGACCTCACTCAAAGCTGCGGCATACGGTGCCAATTCGGGTGTGGTAATCAATCTATGCCAAAACAGCAAGGGACGAAGCTTCGCAAGGTCATCAATAGGCTTGATACCCAAGTCTAGCTTGAGGGGAAGTAGAGGGGTACTTTGAGGAAGGGATAATAAGTTCCTGAGAAACTTATTTTCCACAGCTGCAAGGTCACCAACAGATACGGTGCCCCACAGCTCGGCTCCATGGAGGGCACTGCTCACGGCCTTGCAGCTGTATAGTTTAAGAAGAGGAGCCACTGGTTTGGTGTAAGATTGGCAGTGCTCTCGCTTCAGTGCCCCCATGAGCTGTGAGAGTTTCAACAGTACCCTTCCTAAATGGTTCTTCCAAGCCATACCCTCGGACAACTTAATGCCCAAGTAATCAAAAGAGCTGACCCTCTCAAGCTGAACGTTGTCCAACGTCATGGTACCCTTAAAGGATTTGTGAGGGATCAGCATCATTAACTTGGTTTTGGTGGTATTGATAACCAAGCCCCTCTCGTCACAAAAGGCCTTAAATTGATTTAACAATCGCTGAAGACCCATGGGAGTTTTAGATATCAGTAAGGTGTCATCGGCGAATAACAAAGTTGGAATCTTGTTATTCGCCAAGGTTGGAGCATCAGCAGGGGTGGAGCACAGGAGGTTGGCTACCTGGTTGACATACAGGGAAAAGAGTGTGGGGGCTAAGACACATCCCTGTCGAACCCCCCGCTGGATCATAAAAGGCTCAGTAGTCTGTCCCTGGTCCCCCCATCGTACACAGGCAAAATTTCCCTCGTGCAACCGAATTAAAATTTCTACAATTGCTAGCGGCATTCCCATATCCCTGAGTACCCGCCAGAGCAAAACCCTGGGGACGAGGTCGAAGGCTGTTTTTAGGTCAATAAAGGCAAGATATAAACTACCTTTGCCCAACACAACAACTTTCCAATATAGTGTGACAAGCCGAAACACCTGATCGACTGTGCCAGTCCTCCTCAAAAAGCCTGCCTGGAGTGGAGAGAAAATATTGTTCTCATCCATCCAGTTCTGGATTTTGGCCAGGAGCGAGCGGCAGAAGACCTTTTGCATTAGTCATTTTTAATGTATAGTCTGAATTGTCACACATGTATGAGTGCAATGGTTAGTTGTGATGGTATTGTCATTGACCGCGCTGGCAGGGGCAACTGGTGGTGCACACTGTAGTGGGCTCATGACAAGGTCAATGACAGTTTTTTTTTTTTTACAAATTAAGTACTGGGGGCCAGATGTACGACTCTTACATTTTGTGACTCGCAAATTACGTCGCATTGCGACTCGCAAAATACAATTTACAATAGTGTCTCAGACACTGTTAGCGATTCCTAATGGGGTCACAAATTGCCTGCCTCATTAATATTCATGAGGCAGATGCTATTTGCGACCCCATTAGAAATGGCCAGCACTCACAGGGATGGTGGCCTGCTGGGGTCAGCAGACCACCATGTCTGTGACTGCTTTTTTAATAAAGCAGTTTTTTGTTTTTTTAAATGTAGCCCGTTTTCCTTAAAGGAAAACGGGCTGCATTTAAAAAAGAAAAATTAAACGTTTCTGTTAAATATTTTAAGAGCAGGCAGTGGTCCCTGGGACGACTGCCTGCTCTTAAATAATATTTTGGCACACTGTCACAAAGGGAAGGGGTCCATGGGGACCCCTTCCTGTTTGCGAGTGGTTTACTACCTACTTGAAGTAGGTGGTAAACTGTGAGTGTTTTGCAGATGGTACGTTCCATTGTGACTCGCTATCAGGAAAGGACGCCCCTTCCTAATAGCGAGAGCTGCGAACGCTATTTTGCAAGTCACCGACTCGCAAAATAGCGTATAGCGTTTGTACATACCAGGACCCTTCTTTGCAGTCGCAAACGGGTCGATATCCCGTTGGCGACCGCAAAAAACGGTCATATATCTGGCCCTGTGTGCTTTCTTTTGTATTCATAAATTGAGATAGCAGCGCTCCTGTTTCAATTTTGCTTGCATCTACTGTGAGAAGGTGCACTTGTTCACTACTGAGGACTTATTATGCATGCCTACTTAATTCCGATGGTGCTGGTAATCCTTGTTAACTCCACCCCTAGAGTTACTGACTCCAAAAGTATCAGTAACTCTGTGATCAGTAACTCTGGGAGGCGGATCTAACACACAAAATTCCTGTCATTGTTAAGGAGGTCAATAATGATGTTAAAATCTAAGGACAGGCAGCCGATTGCACGCAGGACCCATACAGATGACAGAACAATCTCTGCTTTAACAGCTCTTGTGCAACCAAACCACTCAGTGAGCTTACAACCCTCTGATCCTTGTTAGAGCCAGGGCCTGTGTCCTGCAGTGCTTGGCTCTCAATAGAGTGTTTGCACCAAGAGACCACGTTGGTGTGGGATCTGTGTTATCAACAGGTAAGTCTAACTCAACGCAGCAAGAGCGCTTGGTGGGAAAAAGACAGAGGCCTCCTTTATCCTTCTGTGCTAAATCAGGAGGCAAAAACCACAGCACAGTTACCAGATGCGCTTTGCTTTAGCTCAAGAAAAAACGTTCCGTGCTTTAACAAAACACAGGAGATAACACCGGCTTTTGTACATTTTCAAGCCTTTTGCTGGTGGTATTATTGCTGCTAATTCCAGCATTTAAGCCTATACCTATTACTCAAAGCCAAATTTGGAAAGTGGCGATAATCATAGATATTTTGTCTGACAGGTGATGCAGCTGTCAGGGCTCCGCACAGAAGGATGCATCCACTGCTAAAAGGAGACTGAGGCTGCAAATCTGGAGCAAGAGTTTATCCAGTAAGAAAAGCCTGCAGTTCCTTCATTAACAATTGCTCCTACCACAAATATGTGTATTATCCTCTGCCTTGCATTAGGGTGAGAAAGCAAAAGACACACTAATGATGGACG